>OX375768.1:5162500-5762500 GCA_947359385.1 Chesias legatella | reverse complement strand
CGTTGTAGTGTCCATATAGGATATTAATTCAATTTTTCACCATTTTATCCTTAGCACAACTAACACATCACTAACAGAAGTTTTGTCAACCTATTACAAAATGTAATTATTAATACAAATTTGCAGTAAAAAAAATAACAATAAAAAATAATAATAGTAATAACCTCAGATTTTTAAGTTTAGGAGCAGAACAACAGCAGGCTGCAGGTTAAGTAGGGGTGGTCAGACTCAATTAAGGGTGAGTCCGATATATTAGTATTCGCTAAGATATCAGTGATATGTCGTGTATTCATGTATCAGTAATCCCACGAAATCTGGTATCTAATACTTAATATTCACTCTACCATATTAGCGGGCGTTTAATATCGGTCGTATAATATCAGTATTCTACTCATATTCACTATTCATTGGCTGATATATCTGTCGGCGGGCTTCGTGTAAATTATGCCTCACTCTGATTCGCTAATATGTGATACGTGATCAGAACAAGCGAGACAAATAGTTACGTAGGGAAAGTGAGTCTTTTGTGCATTGCTTAAGGACTATTTTGCATTGGACATATTTTGTCATGAAGGCGCGTACAGCGCCTCAATCAGTTGTTAATAGTTCAAGGGGAAATTACTAGATGGCAATATATTAAATTTGGCATCCGTGAGAGTGAATAGTACCTGTCCAGAAACAAAATATTTAGAAAAAAAAAGTTGAAGTGACGGTTCGCCATTCTTGTTTGTGAATTTGTGGTCGAACTAAAATGAAGTAATTTTTTTGTTTCTTTGCGATATTTGTAATGAACATGGTACATTAAATTAATCGTGAAGATATTTTATGTTCGAAATATGTATAATGACGACGATCCCGAAAGGTTTTCGTAGAATAATTTGGTCCGAAAAGTTACATGATCTCGACGCTATAATTGATTGTGATTGTACGTTGTTGAAAATTTATAATAGTATCTTTGTAAAAATAAATGCTAAATATAAGATAATGCTTCACTATCATTACATCTAGACCATTCAACAAACGAAATATACTGAGATGCGTCTGATGGATGAATGGATGGATGGTTACGTCGCCCGAGGCCTCTTGACCCGGCGGGAAGTACTTCTATATTTGTTTTTTTCTGAGAAAGCTTAATATTTATACTGAGATTCTGATATCATTTTAAAGGGCATATCGTGTACTCTGTTACATAAAAGAATTATTCCTATTAACTTTCATATTTTCTTGTAAAACTCGAAACAATAAGGATACACGACATTTTTTTCGAAAATCCCCAACTTTAAGCTTTATTTTCTTCTTTTGTCATCAATCTAAGTAATTTATTTTGAAGTTCATTAGATTTTCGATTCTTTGAACTTGTCGGTAGTATTTTTTAATCAACTGTGGCTACAGTAGTTTCTCAGTAGTACCTAATCGTTTTTGTAGACTACTCGCGCGGTTGTAGAAAACGAATGTGACGTTTAATGCGCGGACAGGTGAAGCGAAGCGAGTGTCGTTTGCGCGGGGTGGACGCTTGAGTGGTTGGGCCGGCGGGATATTTGAAATGCAAATTACTTCAGACAAACATGTTAATTAAAAAATATCATTGACTTACTTACATAATTTACATTACATTTTACTTACTATGTTTTATGTTATGCCTATTACATTTTTCTTTATTTATTGTAATAAATTGATTGAATAATTGTTTACACCCACATTTTTTTGTAAACTTTTATTTAACTACCTAATAGTGTTTCATCGTTTTTTTTATTGATTCCAATAATTCAACAAAATCCGATAGATTAATGAAAGGCATACATAATAGGCATTAATATTAATTTCACAATAAACGTGATAATAATATTAAGAGTAGATGGGTATTCATAGTATTAGGTATAGCCACCAATTACATGAATATCAGTGATATCCAATATTAGTTTAGGTATTATAATACTTCTCAATGAATATATTGGTATCAGTGATATTGTAAAATATCGGTATTAACTCATCTTTAGACTCAATCAATTGCATCGTAATCGTTCATTTATTCTCTGTAAACTGATTGTTTGTAGGTAAATAACAAAATGAAAATGATAATGGTATGATAACCAAGAATCTAGAAGTGTTAATGTCATAAATGTGTATTTACTGTCAAAAAATTAATGGTCAGTTCTAGTAACTTTCAAGCAAATCGATTTTGCCAACATAGGTACGCACCAAAATCTGTTAGTAGTGCGGTACCTAGTGAAGCTATAATAAACTAAAGAAAAAGATCGAAAAGTATCAAACGTTTGATAACCCTAATGTGTCCTCAACTAAAGAACAGCTGAATCTACATTACAGGATTTTTATTATGAACTAGCTGCGCCCCACGTTCAATAAGTCAACCCACGGGAACTGCACTTTTCCGCGATTAAAGTAGCCTATGTGTTAATCCACGATATAAGCTCCAATTTTCATCCAAATCCATTTAGCCGTTTGAGCGTTAAAAGAGTAAACAAACATCCATAC
Organism: Chesias legatella; assembly: GCA_947359385.1. NCBI lineage: Eukaryota > Metazoa > Arthropoda > Insecta > Lepidoptera > Geometridae > Chesias > Chesias legatella. The sequence goes on along the minus strand of OX375768.1, from coordinate 5,760,007 downwards.
AAACTGTCACGTCTATAATATTAGTAGGATATGACCGTAAGACAAGATGGTGTTCCCAACCGTTACCACCCACCTGGTAATTGATTAATATGAATATTATTCGATCGAAAAGAATAGGTGAATTTCATATAAGTAAAGAGATCCAAAACATATTGAAGATTGGATCAGGAATCGTTCAGAAGATTTTACATGAGCATCTTCGAATGAGGAGTATATTTTCGCGCTAGGTACCGCACAACGTCACCGATTCTCAAAATCAGGTTCGCCTTGATATGATAGCCAAGCTTTAACGCAGGCTTATCTCGGCACGTTTACGACATTGTGACAGATGACGAATCTTGGATTTATCAAGGCACCATTAGACAGTTTTGCTGGTTCAAAATGAACCAACGCCTACCAAAGTGAAGCAACTGAGAAGCGCAGTGAAGATTTTGATCGCTTGTTTTTTTTCACTATGACAGGCCATCTGGTGGTCAATACATTTACGGGATGAATTAGCATTTTTCGTTTATTTATATTGTCGATTGGTACACTAACAAATGCTTGCCAGAAGTGTTCACTACTGTGAGCACCGAGTGAACGCACACGGGACTGCTGCTTCAGCACGACGCGCCCGCGCGCTCTGTGCTTAAAACGAGGGACTTCCTAGACACCACACCGGTCAAACTTCTGAGGCTTTCTCCTTACAGCCCTATTTGGCACCGTCCGACTTCTTTTTATCCCCTTAAATTAAAATTCGCTAGTTAAGTTCGAGCAGTTAAATTCTCAAAACATTACATTAACATACATTACAGTCATTGAATAAATAGTGATGGGGAGTTTATTGGAAACATATGTATATCATAAAACAGACTTATTACTACGACAGAGCAGCTCGTACACCGTACCATTAAAAAAATAATTCGGTTCGGGACAACTCACACTTGGCTGGTTTGTATGTTTTTATTTGATGTTTTAGAGTTCGTACTATAATAAAACTAAGTTTGACGTTTGTATGTTTATGGAACCATTTTATACAATAAAGGGAAAACACCTTTATTTTTAAAAGTATTCTGGATTTTTTCGTAACTTAGTATTCTGTTAAAATTTCAGCCACGGTGTTCTGTAGGGTGGTTATAACTTTTGTTTCAGCCTGCCTTCTGGGTGTCATTGGGGTTTCAGAATTGAATTTTAAAGAATTAAGGCCCAAATTTAGGCCGCCGCGCCGCGCCGCCCTGGCTCGTGTACTCACACCCTCATTATCGCAAAGACCTACCCATACCTGTAGCCATTTATTTATTTAGCACGTCGATGTTAACAAGGCTCTGTCTTCCACAACTAGATTTCTCAGATATTGAAATTTAAATGAAAAACATCTCTGCGTAACTGCTAATCATATGACGAGGAATAAATAAATAATCCTGTAAGAATTTGGTAGGAAAATAAACAAAACGCTACAAGTAGAGATTTAACTTTTTATTTTAATTTTATTATAGTGTATTTCATCATCGGACATTTTCAAGAAGATTCATTTCAGCCAGCTTCTTAACGCAACCGCAGGTCTCGACGTGGTCATCTATTATCTTCTAAGTTTAGATTCATTGGATCGTCTAGTATACTTAGGTTATGAAAATTATTCATGTTGGTTATATTAATCAAGGATTATCTACATATTACAATGTTTGAAACGAATTCTCAGTTGAACCTTGAATCAGAAAATTGTGCGATGCATTCCGATTGAAAGTAAAAAATATGGCGGGTAGGCAAATTTAAGAAAATTATGGAGGCGTCGAAGCCATTTTGCATAATTATTTACCCATATTCTGTATGACCGTCAACACTCAGACTAACCCTGATACATATCTTGAATAGCTTCAAATACGGAATGCATTATGGGAAGACGTGGTGGGCAGTAGGCGTTATATCTTAAGGTTGCACTGCCTGCAAATAAAATGCTTTCAAACTACAGTTTGGCAGTTATCTAGGAGTCGGGAGTGGAGTCTTACTGAATGTTATTACATAGTAACTGACCCGACACGTTGGCCTATCATAAAACACATATAAAAAGCATTTCAGTTTTTCTTGTCCTAAACACCTTACGAACCTTAAAAAAATAGCCAAATTATTAATTTTAATTAGAATCTTATGTTTCTGAAAATTAAGGAAAAGTATATTTCAGCAAAGATGAAGTGCGTTTTATGTTGTTTAAACTATCAGTCGGCCACATTTATTTCAATTTCCTGAAACGCTTTTCATTATTAAAAGGATATTGTTTATCTCTGGGTTCTTCATGGGAACGATCTCGAAAGGGTGATTTTTCCTGCAACAAGTAAAACAAAATCAAAGGCGTACGCAATGCTCGAACCAGTTTTTTCACACATTATGCGCTATTTAATAGTTTCTTTTGGAAAAAATATAGTAAAATGTGTCAAAACAAGTTTTTAGAAATAAAATGGATCTCTATTATGGGGCATCCAAAATATCATATTAGGACTGACCAAATTTAGTTTATTGCTTAATACTAGTCAAAGGCAAGGGAAAAAATAAATATTTTGCTGTCATAACTTGTTGTGCATTTAATAAACTCTTCAAATGAAGTTACTACAATGTGTCAATCATGCATAAATAACCCTCGTTACTTCCACAAAGATAATCACATACTATATTATGTACGTAGAGTACAAATGAGCAAAATAAAAAACTCAAATAGTTAAGGCACTCCATTGTTAAATATGTTGTGAACCAGTTGGTCAAGCCACACGAGAAAAATAGCACGTGCTTTCAATAAAGGTTAGATGAGCGTGCTAATTATTAATTTGTTCAACTTAACAAATGATTAAGAAAAAATAATCTTTTCATAAATAAGAATAAGGAAGATTATATTACATAGATATTATAATAAATTGGGAAGGGGACTCTTTCTAAATCGGAATAATAACCTGTTCACACACACAAACAAGTATACTATACTCTGTTCGCCGAGAATGTCTAATGGGGAAATCAGGGAGATCTGCACCTGATTGGTCGCAGATAACGAATATAGGACGCGTGCACCCTACTCTAATGAAACATGTAACATATTATCTTTAACTAGAAGGTATCGGATGAAGTAAACAAGACTATTTTCCAATTTAATAAAATAATAAAAATACGACTGCCCTGTCAAAAACAGGGTTCATATATAGCCATAGTCACTCGGGATGATGTAAGGATTCTAACAATACCCCATAAATAACTAAATTTGTTCAGGAATTCCAAAGATATGGTGGAATTAAGAAATTCACTTACATACATAAATTCTGAAAACAATACACTCCTTATTGGGCAGCCGTGTAATAAATAGATTGTAGTAAGCAATATAAACGCGGCCTAGCATTTTAAAACATGATCACACCCCGTGACCAATCACGGTCACTCAAGGTGCTAGTGCCATCCTTGGTACTTTCATACAATTGTGCAAGAGAGACCGCCCTATATTAGACATTCTCAGCGAACAACGTAGACTGATATTGGTGTTCTACTGAAATTTGATGTAGTCACATGCCGATTAGTATGTTATCGAACAGATAATACTTTCCCATATCGTATTGATACCATATAGTTTTTAATTACCATAGAGACAAACGAGAAGGTGAACTTGTAGTGTTATTGAAGATAAAATTTTCATACCCTTTTGTGATATTTTTCATAATGGTGCTCTTCTTGCGAACCATTTTGGTGACTTCCCATCTTGATCTTGATTTCAAGAGCTGAAAATTAAATTTCAACGAAACAAATTTACACGAGCATTAGTACTAGTACTAAACCAAGAAGCCGGTCATGCAATTATCGAGTTTAAAACTATATATACCAGAGATCGAAGTGTTATTGATTACAGATTCTACGTATGTAATGAGCGCGATGTATTAGAGAAGTCTCCCAAGCTAATTCTTAGATAATCAGGTCTAGAGTTTTATAAAAGACTTACCTTTTTGTTCGTCACGTCTTCGTTTTTGTTCAAGAATCACAGTCTCCTCCGCCCTGTCCTGCAATCATTTTACATTCGTTATTATTCATGTTATTGTTTCGACAATTTCATGCCGGTTAATTGTGTGTTGCGGAAATACTGCATAATTCTGGGGTCAGTTCAGTCCGTGATTCGGTTCAGAATGACGCGAGACTGAAGTTGTATGAACAACACCAGCTTACTTATAAAATACATTTGCAGTGACTTTCTCGAATAAGCATTACAGAAAGTAGATAGATAGATAGAAAATGCTTTATTGCACAAGATAAAACAAGCACATGGGCGAACTTAATGCTAAATAGCATTTTCTACCAGCTAACCTTTGTGTAGTGTGGAGTGGATGTGGTAGTGCATTTGATTAAAGTTATTTATACACATACATACTACTACATAATTAAACTTATTATACATACATACACATATATAATTAATACTGCTCAATTTATTTCTTGTTTTGCACGGATAGGTAATGTTGATATAGTTTGGACCTGAAGACTCCAATCGAGGCGGCCGTGCGTATTTCTATGGGAAGAGAGTTCCACAGTCGGATAGCAGTGACAGTAAAAGAGTTTGTATAGAAAGAGGTCTTATGCTGAGGAAACTCAAGCAGAACGTGTCTAGTAGAAAGTAACTGCACCACAGTGAATCGTTTAGTTTGACATGCATCACAGCTCAGTTGGTAGTAACTCTGCCTTCTGCGCTGTGGGTCGTGGGTTCGATTCCCACCCAGGACAAACATTTGTGTGACGAATTTGTTAATATGTATTATATGTATGTACTTACAAAAAAAAATAGTATAAATGTATTCTATCAGTTGTCCGGTTCCCATAGTACAAGCTATGCATAGTTTGGGGCTAGATGGCGCTGTGTGAATTGTCCACCAATATTATTATTATGATTATTCCGACAAAAATATGTAGTTAATCGACACGTATATGATGGAAATCAACCATCAGTAATTCTATCACCGTCGAACACACAGAGTGAACTGACGCTCAGTTGGCGTGTAAGCTAAGACTAGTTTTCACCTTCGGAATCGCATGTAGACTTACCCTCTTGCGGCTCATCTTACGTTCTTTACGCTCATCGCCTCGCAGTTTAGCTTTCCGCTTTTCCTTATCTGGCGAACGTTCTTCAATCTCTTTGCTACCCTGCTTACCAGAAAAATATATTATTATTTAACTTCAATATATATATATATATCAGCCAATAAACGAGATAGTTCGGCATGAAAGTTAATGTTAAGTAAAACAAAGATTTAGAAAGCGATGACGATATTTGTCATCGATTATGCACACTCATAGTTTCATAAATGATGTGCATTCTATATGTATGGCCGACACACCTTGTTTATTGATATATATAATTTTGAGGTCAAACAAAATGGTATCTGATGTGAGAGTTAAATCAGACCGATGATTAATATTTTAAATATTTCATACACAAAGTTCTGATGCCTTTCTTCATATTTCTATCTCTTACTCGGTGTAACAGCAGAGGTTACGATACATGGTTTTATATCAATTTCAAGCTCCCCGTTCACTCGAATCTTCTTGAGAATTCTTCCTCTTGATCTCTCGTGTGGATTCCTGTATGGGCTCTTCACTCATGTGCTTTTTTCACTCTCAGCTTCTGCCTCATTGTTTTTAGTTACATTTTACGTGGCAATCATATTCTTGGTTCTTGTTTTAAAAGAATTTAGCAGTGGTTGTTGCTTGTATTTATAATTCGGTGGATGTAAAAAGTTGTACTGATTTCGATGGTTTTGGCTGTTAGCTTGTTAGAGTGGTGTCAAATAGTAATTAGTTCTGGTATATCTTCATTTCTATTGTTTGATTGATATTGTATTGTTTTCGATGAAGGCTGCGTAAACTAAGTGGCGATAGCTCTTCAGCAGAGACGAATTGAAAGATTTGATAATAACAGTAATTTTAGGATCTTGCCGCTATTAAATGTAATTTCATTTTCCTTTTTCAGGTAAAGATGGGTTTCTTATTTTATGATTGTGAGTTGTTTTTCTGTTGTTTTATTGAATATGAGGCAATTTTGTGTTCATCCATTCCAGAGAGGTTTGTATTAGATTTGTTCTCTTCATCTGCATTTTGTTGGTTGGATTCCAATGTGGTACTACTAACTAGTGAAGGGTCACGACGGGTTCTTCTTTAGATGACAGACTTGAAAGGACATCTTGACCTTTGCAATATATACTGTATCGTATTGGGCTATGGGCTATACGAATAGAGTCCCAAATATGATTAAGTTTTATGATTTTAATATTGAATTATCTTTGTATGTACTTGTTTTAGTTTTCAGTTTTTGAATTATCTGATTGATGGAATTAATTAGTCTTGTAATTAACGTCATCCATTTTGATTCTTGCTGAATACTGATTTTCAGTGTTGATTACTCGTGATATATCCTTTTGGACGAGGTTTTCTTCATCTTTTTAAACTGAGTTAGTTATTTTTTGTATTGCATTTCTGTTATTTATTCATCTTAATGTTGCCAGATCTCCTATACAACTTCAATAATTCCTCCAGTACAGCATCAGCAGCATGTTGCAGTTTTGGTGTAGATTTAAAAATTGAACAAATTCATTATTTTAAAATTTACTGTAGACTTTGAGATATTTGAGCACTGTTAGTCTTTCAGTTCAATCACATATTTCCACCGAATAGTCATTTGTTGAGAAATCACTTGAATCACTTTATACATAATTTTGGCAAGTGGTTGCACGGCCCGGCCCATTCCTCAGTCGGGCGCGAGCGTCACGCGCCGTCTTATTATCGCAATACTCACCTTGCCATTGCTGCTGTTTTCTACTTTACGACGTTTCACATCTGAAACAATAACACAGCTTTAATATTACATCTATAGAAATAAACAAAATTGGAGTGTGTAATTTTAAAATAACCGCTTTTACTAAGTGCATATGGATGTATATACGGCACATATATCAAAACAACATTTTTTTTTAATTTAAGACTAATTTTTAGTAATTAAATTTGTGTTTCAGAGATTAGCCGGAAACGGCTGGACCTATTTTGACGGGACTTTCACAGGCAGGTAGCCGATGTAACAAGGAGTAACTTATGCTACTTTTCCGAGGGGTAAAATAGGGGTGCGTGATAAAACCAAATTCCACGCGGACGAGGTCGCGGGCAACAGCTAGTTATTAAATAATTATAAATACCATTCATAATGAATGAATGAATGAAAGTTCTTTATTGTACACCATTAAAATACAGTACAAACGTTAAAACTACTTAAGATACACGTACGATGTGCGGTCTTATCGCTAAGAAGCGATCTCTTCCAGACAACCTTTGAATGGAAAGGATCATGGACAGGTAATTATTCCTTACCTCGTTCTAAATCATCGGGAGCGCCGCGATGTTCGTGCGGAGGTGATAAAGACTCCAAATAGCGCTCCTCCTAAAAAATAATTAAGATTCAGTTTGAGAAAAAACACAAATAGTAACATATAACATGTAATTATACCTCACCATACATTACCTCTTGAATATAAATAGTAAACAACATAATAACCGCAATGAAGTTTTATAAGCGCTATCAACTATTAGAGCTCCCACACTATCTTTCTTTGTTACTTTGTGAAATTAAGTTACGGAACGAGCAGATGAGCTACTTGTTGTTAAGTAGTGATCTCTGCCCGTAACAAGATCAATACGACTTGTGCCTTCACCTAATTAGGTAAGGGAAGACCAGACCAAGTCGCATCATTGGATCCGTAACTAAGAGACGAGAATATAAAATGTCTCATGGCACATTTTATTTTCTCGTCTCTTAAACTGTAATTTCACGAGCAACCACAATTTTTTAACCTGAACAGATTATTTAATGCATATGCGCTTCTGCTTTGCGGCAGAAATAGTTTTAGTGGCAGTACTTCCCCGGAAGAACTTAGCACAAGTTGTACTGCTTAAAAGTAGTTGTAATAAGATGTCTCCTCTTACCCTGTGTGATCTTTCTCTAGGTGACCTCTCTTTGATTCTAATCTCTTCTTTGGCTCGTTCTTTGACAGACCTGGAAAATGTTATACAAGTTAATAATTATTTATTACCCTCGTATACTTAGGTTGTTTATTTTAAATTAACGCTCACGATCTTGATTCACGTTTGGGCTCCTTCTCTCGATCGGAGTCATCTCTACGTCTGTCACTCCTGGAGTCCCGTTTGTCCGCATCTAAATACAGAAATAAATAGGTATAATAAACTGACAGTTCAGCTTCATCTCAAGGTAAATTAGCAAGTCTAACGACCAACCTATAGACAATAACTCTGCACAGCAACACGAAACAACCGACTTCATCTTCAATGAACGAGAATAATTCTTCGTTCGTACTTGGATGACATATTATGTTTTCCAGTTATTTTGATTTAAATACCAAATAAACGGATTTCGATGAAATTTCTATGGGACCGATTGGTCCCATTGAATTGAAAGCTTTTCGTTTCGAATTCTCCAAATCGGTTCTTAAATGACAGTTTGTTAAACATAAAAAATACAAGCTAATTGAGAACTTCCTCCTTTTTCTGAAGTCGGTTAAATATATAGTACAAGAGAATATAGAGAATGATGTGAGAGAGATATAAAGAATCGTATATATGTATAATCTCTGCAAATTGTAAATTCTTTCATTATGTTTGAATTAATGTTGCAAACTGACCGTTTGGTTGAGCTTGTGACGGCGACTGGAAAGGCTCAACCTCGTTTTTGAGGGGCATCGGTTCCTCCTTTTGTGTGGGCGTAGACGCGGTGGAGGGGGCAGAGGGGGCGGGGGAGGGGGCGGGTGGGGCGGTGCCCACAGCTACTGTCGTCAACTTTTGCTTATCACCAATCTGTATGTTACACTTCAAAAGAAAATTATTATTTTTTTATTAATAATCATATTATTTTTGAAACTGGTTAAGAACATTAATTTGACAATATCACAATATTTACCACAACTTTTCCCGTGATTATGGTGCATAGAAATGTCTTAATATAGGACGCCAACAAAGCTCAAAAATCATCCTACTAATATTATAAACGTGAAAGTTTGTATGGGTGTTTGTTACTCTTTAACGCAAAAACGGCTGAACGGATTTGGATGAAATTTGGTACCAAGATAGCTTATATCCTGGATTGACTCGTAGGCTAATTTGATCCAGGAAAAGTGCAGTGTTCCGTTGGATTACTTAGGCCACCGCGGGTAACACCGCGGGGCGCAGCTAGTGGTAAATATCTCGCTCATATTCAAAATAATAATATGATTTCCACAATGTCACACTTACATGGTGGAAGTCACTCTCCCTCATCATAGTAGGCGCTTTGTTCCGAAGTTGGCCGCTGTACACTGTGGCTAGCGCGTACAGATCTTGCCTTTGACTTTTCTCTTCTTCTTTTACCTAAAAACATAACCAAAATCAGCATCAACAGTGGTCCGATGCTGCATTCATACTTTATGAACGCACATGGATGAACATACAAATATGGATGTTTTTTCCAACAAGCACCATAAATGGTGACAACACTCTAGTTATGTAGCTGAAGACAAAAAAATACATTACCTCACACCTTTCATAGGTCTCGCTATTTCTAGACAACATATAATTAAATAGAAATGATGTGCTTGAGAGAGAGAGAGAGAGAGAGAGAGAGGTATTTTCAAGGCAATTTTTTGTCTTCACTAGTGTGACTGCAGACTCCATATTAAATCCACCTTCATGGATGAAACAGTCAGAGCGAAGGTGAATATAGCTCGTTGATCTATTAATCCGTAATTATGAAATCACTAATGAAAGAACGTTCGCCAGGTGCGAACGCCACACAAGAGTTATATGAACGGGCATACCTTGTCAACCTTTTTCTCAACGATCTGAGCCAGTTTAGCCAATACTGGGAAGTGTGGAAGCACACGAATCAGAACGATGAGCGCGTTGCGTATTTGGACGTAATCGCCTGAGTCCAAACAGACCACCATGGCTTTGGTGATTTTGTAATGCCATTTGTGGCACACGTGTCTGGAAAGTTTTAACATTTGTTGATATGTATTTACTAATAAACTATTGGCTTGGGTTTCACTATGTCGACACAGTGAAACGGAGTGGTGAAAGGATACACTTCGTTGTATGAGGTTCACGACCCTAGACTCGGCGGTCATGTCGTTCCGAGAGACCACTGATTGAAGACTTCTTATTAACTGCTTGCCGTTTTTCCCAATTGTTTTAAAGAATGAAAAGTGTATAAATTGTCAGGAACAATATTTGAACGCATATAAACATTAAGGCATTTCACTTTATCAGAACCCAGATGAGAAATTTGCTTGTTCCGTTCTCAGACAAAAAGAGACTGACCCTAGTTGTAGGTTCCAACGCACTCACGACGGAACGCTAGCTTACCAACACGGCAGGGGCTGACGGAGCAGGTGTGGTAACGCTCATTATAAGAATCACGTAATATAATGTAGAGACCGAGACCGAGACCGACCTGTAGTTCTCGTATCCGACGTGGTCGTTGGCCTCCGTGAACTGGTTGGAGACGCGGTATTTGGTGACGAAGCCCGGGTAGTGCGCGCACTCGCGGTGGAACGCCTGCTTGTCGGCGTGCCAGCGCATCGCCGTGCCCAGCACGCGGCACAGGAACGAGCCGTAGCGCCTCGCCTCGCCCTCTGTGCACGACATCACAGAGTATGTGATGTCGCAAAACAACTGGAACAACGTATACTATATTACCAACCACCTCGCTATTAGGATGTGACACCCTAATCAACTGAACGCCAATAGAATGATCGATCGATGCGGCAAACACCTTTAAAACGATCACACTTTCGCTTATTGTCATCGAGTGGATAATTGTAATAAATATTGGTGGACATTTCACACAGGACCATCTAACCCAAAAGTAAGCATAGCTTTTATCAAGGGACACAGACAACTGATATAATTCTTAGATACTTTTTGTAAATACATATAAACATTAACAACCAGACACGGAACAAACATCTGTTCGTCACACAAATGTTTGTTCTGGGTGAGAACGGAACCCACGATGCGCATAACTGTTTTTTTGCTTCGAGGTGATGATGACGGTCTCTCTCTCAGCAGAGCGTGCCAGGATGAAACGTGCCACCTCAACCGTTTCCAACTTTTTAGAATTATCGCTCGTATAATTTTGCAGACAAATACTGTATATGTTGGAATGTAAACTCACCCGATCGTAGCACAGAAGGGTTGAAAAGTTGGGCGTCTTGAGCGAGTGTACAGTGTGCACAAACTCAGCGCAGTAGAGCGCGTCGGTGGCCGTGAACACGCAGCGAGGGAACAGGCACAGTTGCATGAGACGAGTGACGGTCTCGTTCTTGGCGGATTTGACGGCTCGCGCCGGGAACCAAGTGGCACATTCGCGTTGCAGTCTCGCCATCACGCGGGACACGTGCTCTTGCTGGCGACGACGCTCGTCCTGAAACAATATTTACAGTTGGAGCAACTAAAGCAGAAAAAATAATGTGTATTTTTATAAGTATTAATTTGTATTGTGGTTTTGCAATAAATAGTTATCATATTGTTTTGTATTGTCAGATCGAATTGTGCAGGTGAAAACTGCCATGGAGCACTTTCCAATAATTAGGTATACAGAAATATATCCACAAGTGATCTTTCACATCACAAGTGATATACACATGCGAGATATAAACTTTCGCGAAAGGTTTGTTATTTTTTGGTTTACTCTGCCCTACTGCAGGCCAAAGACCTCCCTCCCTTTCTTCAGACTTCTAAGCCTTCAGCTCAACCTTGTGAAAGTGTGGGACTCGATCAGCTGTTATTTTAACCCAGAAATTCCCACTGCTTTGCTGTAAAACATCTGTAATTATAATTTTTGAATGTAGTATATGTAATGTAATAGTATTATATATATACGGTGGGTGTGTGACTCCCAAAATACTTCACTTTATGGCTGGCTGGCAGTCGAGTCTGTTAGCCTCCTCGACATAGATTTAGTGTATATGTTTATAATAAGGAACAGAATTCAAGCTCTGAAATGTCAATTAGCTGAAAATATTTAACCTGTAGTTTTTCGATCAAAGTATTGAAGCGTTCCTGTTCCTTCTTGGCTTTAGATCCCTGGGAATTATCTTTTGAGGCGTTGAGGGCTGCAGTTTTCAAGCGTTCTATTTCTCTGTCGTAACTTTCTTCTGGCACACGAAGATCATACATTGACAACGACCTGTCAATAAATTAACATTTTAATCAAACGCTAATATTTCATGAATGAAGATTATTAAAATAACTGCTGAATTATATACTTTCCCATGCAATTAATATATTTCATCACTTCTAAAAGAGTAAGTAGCAAATTGTTTTAACTTCCACAGACAAGACATTCATATCATGAAATTTTATAAGTTACACAATAGCGAAAATTATATTTTGTGGGAATTGTTATATTTATAACTACATATAAATACAATATATAATAAATATAATTGTCATTGTTATCTTTAAAATGGTCTAGCGAAACTGCAAGCGCATGAGACGTAACATCCCCGTCTCGAGGTGATGGACGAGACGCAGTGTAACTTGAGTCATCTCGTACTATGGAGAGGACTTGAGTGGTATTGCTGTTGTCTATGGGCGGTGGTTACCACTTAACATCAGGTGGGCCGTCAGCTCGTTCGGTCAATTGAATGACAAAAAAAAAGTTAAATATAATTTTAATTTTAAATTAAATTCCAAGCTTCCCTTGAAAGTACCACCAGCTTTCCACAGGGCGGAAAATAAAACAAACATTTGGATCTGAACACACATATATATATATATATACAAACTAATTTATACTAGAACTTACCAGAAAGTCACATAAAACTCTGGTGAGATGTCTTCCCAAACTCTAGCCGGCAACATTGGTGTGACGGACACAACTATAGGCGCCAACGCCTCTTTAGCCGCTGAAGTGTATCGTTCTATACTCTTATCCATAGTGTCTGTTTTACTGTCAATGCCCCGCTTCAACGACTCAACCTTGCCGGCGATTTTTTGTGTCAATACTGGACGATGCAAAAAGAATGCCACGTCAGCATCTACGTGGTAATCGCGAAGAAGTTCCTAAAAACAAAAAATATTATTTAACTATGCATTTACGGTCTGTTGGATTTATCTTCTTCGAGAATCTGCCTTCTTATCGTCTTTTACATAATTCTGTCTTTCTATCAACATCACAGAGGTGTGAATAACTGTTTTCTTTAATCGCATAGGACGGATAGGGTTTGAACACGCGTCAAACTTATCGATAAGTACACGTGACCTTGTTTTCAATACTATTGACGTTTCCAAGCCATTTCTTTATGAATTCTATGACAATAAAGTTTTTGACTTTGACTTTAAATCTACCTACTAATATGAAAGGTACCATTTCTTTCCCCGGACTTGTTGGTAATTTCGTTGATATAAGATTTTTTGGCTGTAAGGTTATTGAGGAATGAATTCCTGGAAGAAAGTGTAACCTGAGTTATTAGTGGGTAGTACTCCTACGATAGGGTAACCCACAAGGTGAAAAGTGGCCCACAGAGGCTCCGCCTACCTCTTCAGGGATAAAGGCGTGGAGCTATGTATATATTATGTAGGTAGCATATCTGTAGGAAACAACTCATTACCAGTTATAGAGGTCAAATAGCATCTGCGATTTGCCAAGTCAAGTTCAAACACAAAAATGCTTCTCCTATTTATTAGTTGCTGTAACGTATGCTAGCTTTCATAGTAATGTAAAAACGGTATGCGTAATCGAGCAGTTATTCCGTCATTGCAAAGTACTCCGTGACGTGACAGCATAAGAGCTATACGTAGTTTACCTGTAGAGGCGGCAACCTCGCGGCGTACTCTTCGGGCGCGTGCGACGACGCGAGGAAAGTCCCGAGTTGAACGAGCGCGTCTTGGCACTGGTCAGCCAACCGGCCGACGACTTTGAGCTGCGAGCCCGGGGATTCCCCTGCACTCGTTGGTGTATCGATATCTTCGTACTCTGAAAACATATCCGTTAGATACTATGGTGCTAATTGATACACTTTTTCTGTCTATCAAACCATAGTTGACTGGCCTTATAGCTCAGCTAGTAACCCTGCCTTCCGCGCTGTAGGTTCGATTCCACCCCAGGACAAACATTTGTGTAACGAACGATGTTTGTTCCGTGGCTGGGTGCTGATATGATGTTTTTACAAGAAAGTATATAAGTATTATATCAGTTGTCTGGTTCCCATGATAAGCTATGATCAGTTTACTTGACGGTGCTGTAACGTCCACCAATATTATTGTATTATTATTAATCTGTTACTAAACACTTTACTGCTAAGCGCCTTCATAATTTTCTTTATATATTTTTTATATTTCAATTGCACCGGTACGTAGCCGGGGCGGGTCGCTTTTGCTAGACGAACATTAGTTAACAGTCTTACTGGAATTAAAGTTACCTTTCCAAACGCAGCAATGGCGCTGTTGCGCAGACAATATACACAGAGATATGTCAAGATTGTTGCCCACCATTGCTTCTTTGAGTCGCGCCGAAGATCTCCTCGTGTTTCTAACTTGTGAGAAATACCCCGCCTGTGAACAATTGTATTCATACAAAACTTGTTTTACGTTGGCACTATAATATTATCATTGATAGACTAGCTTCTGAAAAACGGATAATATGTAGCCTGTAAGTTATTCCAAGTATCAAAAAATCTATATTCAAAATATCAGCCAAATCGGTTAAGGAGTTTTGGCATGAAAGAGTAACAAACACAATCATCATCATCAATAAATCCGAACAGAAATACTTTCGCATTAGTGGGTAGTGCTTACCTCTCCCTTGAGAAGGTCGCCTCCAGCCATCGCATCTAACTGTTCCGCGGTCATTTCTTCGACTGCTTCTATTCCAGCCATCTTTTGTACTATTTCTTTCAGAATGAGCAAGTCTTGACTGTAAAATATGACAAAACCAGAACTAAATCTCTTATACAAAATTTTGCAAGCAAAAAAAATAAAAAATTCTAACTTCAGCCAATCACCAAGTCGGTAAGCAAAAATTCATGACAAGTCTGTTGTGTGTCACCTTCTTGTTCCTACACATAAAAGCCTATCTTGCGCAGAATGGTATTTTTGTATCAACTGTCTAATGTCGACAAATATGGCAACGCACCTCTACTACTGCTCGCGACACCGACTCTCTCGTAATCTGGTCTGGTGAAAGGACTAAAGTGCGCCTCACGGATTCTCCTTTCGAGCAACTGACACATGTTTTTCGAGTTTTTGGTTCTGTTCCTCTCGATTTATTTATTATCCTAACTCTGAGACTTCAAATTCAGTCGAATACCACTAACTCAGTGAGCGACCCAGCTCTGTTAAGATAGAGCTGAGTCGCTCACTAAGTTATAGTGGTGATACTAATAGAATGAGTGACTGAATGAATGAAAATTCTTTATTGTACACAATTAAAATACAGTACAAACGTTAAAACTACATAAGATACACGTATAATATCACCTGTTGTTCTGACACCTAGCCACGAACATATAGTAATCTGGTTCGTAACCGTCTACCCTGGTGATGTACTCTAGTACTCACCTCTGCTGAGCCTTCAGCCGGTTAGCGACAAACTGCAGCAAGGCGGTGAGCTCGATGTTGTGTTTCTTGAAGGCGGCCCCCGCGAAGGCGGCGAGCGCCTGAAGCCAGGGCGGATGCGCCGCGCCGCCCGCCGCGCGCCCCGCGCACAGCGCCTCCACCAGGCAGTACCCCAGCACGTCCAGGGACAGAGACGTCAGGTACTTCAGCGACTCCACCACGGGACCGATTAGGTTGTCGTATGTTTGGATCTGAAACGAGCCCTCGTTAACCCAATCTATGTAAACTATCTGTTCTTTCCTCTTAAACATTTCGTGTTTCGATGGCACTCTCCACATGCTTTCGATATAAATGGCATAAAATAAATATCCAATCCAGTATACCATAGAATAGAGACATTTCCTTATTTACTTCATAAAAGTGATTGTATTGTATGAATGTTTCTCGAACCATGCCACCATACCGAGTTCTGCCGGAAAGCAGTAATGCATCGCGTTACTGTGTTCCGGTTTCAAACTATATCCGGTGCTTACCGGTGGAAATTACATGGACATGAAATATTCCACCTTTACGTCTCAAGAGTTACGACGGCGACGAGATGCGACTAGGGTCTTGCCGTACCTAAGTAGAGGAGGACCCAAGTCATAAATTCTTGTTATAGGTAGAGGTTACAACTCATAAATAACAACGGTGGGCCATCATGTACACTACTATCCACACTGGAACATGATCTCAGACGTAAAAACACGTAAAGATGTGTTACCTGGTTACCTGACAGGTGTTACCTTAAAGGTTGCCTGGAAGAAATCGCTGTTAGCGATAAGGCCGCCCATTGTATTAACTTAGCTTAAGTATAAATTTTTACGAAATTTCCATGTATGGTGGTCAATAAAGTATTATCTATCTATCTATCTATCTATCTATCTATCTATCTATCTACCTATCTATCTACCTGTAATAATATGTAGTCGAATAGATAAGCGGGCGCGGCGTGCGACAGCTTGCCGATGAGTCGCCCTTGCGGCTTGATGTTCTCCTTGGAGACACGCTTCATGATGTGCTTGATGCGTTGCAGCGCGTTCCCGCGCACGCGCATCAGCGTCGGGATGCGCTCGCCCGTCTCGTTCTTCCAACGGGAGTACAGGCAATATCTGAAAAAATAACCTGACCTGTTTACCTTAGGATATTACACCCGACGCCATGGCATGTTTGGCTTGGTTTACTACCAACTGAGCTGTGAGACCAGTCAGTGTTACATATGGGCATATGTATACATATTACTAGCTGCACCCCGCGGTGAATAGGTCATCCCAAGGGAACACTGCATTTTTCCGGGATAAAAGTAGCTCATGTTCTATTCCAGACTATAATCTATCTCTGAGCCAAATTTCATCGAGATCTGTTCAGCCGTTCTGAAGTAATTGAGTAACAAACATCCATCCATCCAAAATTTCGCATTTATAATAATTAGTTAATTAAAAATTTTATTGCCCGATTTAAATAGATAAAAAAAAAATAAGAAGTGGGTTTGATAAATGTCACGCAAGTATAGAAATCCCACAACATGATGGCAGAGACAAATTAAACGATACTTTGTGTTGAAATAGCTAATACATCTCAATACATTAGCTCCCACTAAGGCCAATCGTTACGAATGGCTCGTTTCACTCCACCCACGGTCGACAAATATGTTACCTGCACTGATACGGGTATAGCTTGATCAAAGTGTATATTTCCTCGGCCATGCAGCAGTTGCCCTCCATCAGAGTGAGAGAAGGCAAGATGGCCGCATCGAGCACACTCAGCGCTTCGTGGTGAAGTGGATCGCTTTTCTGAGAGCGCGCCGTTTTCAATATACGTATTATCTGCGAACAATACAAGACATACCATTATTATCATACTTGATGTACGAGGGATGATCGAAATATAAATAATAAACATAAAATGATGACACATAACGGCCGCTGCCTCTGCTACGCAGTTAAATCAATCTTTTGCAGTAGACATCCTTCCTTATTCTTTAATGTATCATTGTCTCGTTCCAAATAAAAAATAAAAAAATTGTGGTCTATTTATATGATTCTTTATTATCATTCTCTGTTTTGGAATTTAAGCATCAGGATAGGGTACTTACTTTGTACATCAATATAGGGTCATAATGAAGAGAGGGTCCCAATGAAACGAGGGCCGGTATGACTGTTTCCTTCATGTCCTCAAATGTATTGCAAGGTGGTGGTGCTAATGTCGACTTCAAGGGTGGAATAGGCTTTCCTATTATTTTTGGGGCAACACTGCACTGACTGGAAATAAATATTGTTCTTATGTAGAAAAACTTAAGATATATGCACATAAGAATTTAATCGATAGCTGTATGTCCATTTGAATAAAATAAAAAATATTATGTTAACTTTAGAATATATTATTGAATGTGATAAAGTAACGAAACCAGCAGATGGCCCACCTGGTGTTAAGTGGAAACCTCTGCCCATAACAAGCAGTACACTCGGACTCCCCTAAGTAATAGTAAGAGTCAAATCACAATGTATGCGCCCGTAACTCTGAGACGTGTAGGTGGAATGCCTCAAGTGCCTGTAATTTCACCGGCAACCACAGCTTTAAAACTGGAAAACATTAACGCGAATACATTACTGCTTGGCTACAGAAATAGTGGCAGTAAACTTGGATACTGCTACAAAAACGATTATACAATTATGATGCAAAAAAGATATAATAATAATAATAATATTGATGGACATTACACAGAGCCATCTAGCCCTAAAGTAAGCTAAGCATAGCTTGCGTCATGGGAACCAGACAACTGATATAATACTTATATACTTTTATTTTGTAAATACATACATATAATACATATTAACACCCAGACACAGAACAAACACCCATATTCATCACACAAATGTTTGTCCTGGGTAGGAATCGAACCCACGACCTACAGCTCAGAAGGCAGATTTACTAACCAACTGAGCTGCGAGGCCAGTTATACAATTATGATACAGAAAAGAGCCTTTCTTATAGATCATGAAATTGTTGTATTAGTTCTCAAAGGCACGGTGATGTTGTGTCAGTTATTATATAGCTTACCTCCTGTACAAGGGCTCAACAATAGCATGCAGCATGTTGCACAGCGCTAACGCAGGCCTCTGCGGCATCACTGTTGACGGTAGCCGGGCGGACAGAGCCGCGAACTCCTTCCAAGCCGTTACATTCAACAATGCTTCACACAACACTAGTTTCTGATTGCCCCAGTAGTCCTGATAATCACAATAACATTTATTCAACAAATCTATACAAATAAATAAAATTGGAGTGTTTGTTTGTAATATTAAAATAACAGATTTTTACTTAATGCATATGGATGTATACACGGTACATATACCAAAACAATTCTTTTTTTACAATTTTTGTATGTCTGTCTGTCTGTTTGTTCTGGCTAATCTCTGAACCAGCTGGATCGATTTTGGCGGGACTTTCACTGGCAGATAGCTGATGTAACAAGGGTAACTTAGGCTACTTTTCCGAGGGGTAAAATGGGGGTGCATGATAAAACAGAATTCCACGCGGACGAAGTCGCAGACAACAGCTAGTTATATATAAAAATAGTTCATTTTTCAACTGGAATATAATAATAATATAATATTGTTGGACATTTCACATAACGCCATCTAGCCCCTAAGTAAGCCAAGCATAGCTTGTATAATCGAAACTACACAACTGATATAATTCTTTTATATATTTTTTATTAAATAATATTAACACCCGGACACAGAACAAACATCTATGTTCGTCACACAAAGGTTTGTCCTGGGTGGGAATCGAACCCACGACCTACAGGGCAGAAGGCTTGGTTACTACAAACTGAGCTGTGAGGCAAGTAAAATATGCTGGTCTCTTGTCAACTTTCTATATAGCCCTTTGAAATATAGCAATATTTCGATAGAAATAGTGGCTACTGCACCTGTAATCATTTGAAGAATGACGCAAAAGGTATATATTATAGCTTGATAGTAATCCTTGGACGACATGTTTTTCAGTTATTTTGATTTGAAAACCAAAATACTGAATCGATTTTGATGAAATTTCTATGGGACTAATTTGAAAGAATATCCTATCAAATAACAAAAGAAATTTCCAAATTGGTTTATAAATAATGGAGATCTGATGTAACAAACATAAAAAAATACAACCCATCTGAGAACATCACCTATTTCTGAGTCAGTTAAAAAATTTACCATGCCGCAGGCACTGTACTACAATACAACTCATAGGAACCAAGCTGCGTCGTAGCCGTTTACATACCTGAGGATCTGCTTTCTCTTCCATGTATTCAGTAGGAGCATTCGCCTGAGGCCCTTTTGTTGAAACAATGCTCAGTTTCCGAATGTAATCCTGAACAGCTTTTATCTCTTTTTCAGCAGTTTTGGCCATTATCGAATCATCGGGACGTAGCTGCAGAACAATGGAATTCATCAAAGTTTTATTTCCAGCAATTGAGTAATGGAAAGTTTTTTGTGTTTGTGATTTACGTGATAGAACGAGCTGACGGCCCGCCTGATGTTAAATGGTAACCGCCGCCCATAGACAACAGCAATACGACTGAAGTCCTATCCACCAAAATAAGAGATGACTCAAGTCGCATTGCATTGCACCCACCACCCCGAGACGGGGATGTTACATCTCATGCGCCTGCAATTTCACTGGTACCCGCTCCCTTCCACTGGAACACAGCAATAGAGTGCATCTATGCTTGGCGGCGGATTACCAGGGTGGTGGCAGTACTTCTCCAGGTGAATTTAGCACAAGTTCTAATGGTACAAAAGAGTCAAACCACTTCCAGCAAGGATGAAGTTTAATTATAAATTAAAATTTCAGTTTTTATCTATGAAAATGATGTTAATATGCACTAAATTCAAATATTTTAAAATAGATACTACTGCTACTCATTTTATCATAATAATATATGACATAAAGCAATAAATTTTACATAGGTAATAAAGTTAATGGAAATATAGATTACAATAGAATTATTACTTTTACTTTCTAGCCTCACAGCTCAGTTGACTCTCTGCCTTCTGCACTGTATGTGGTGGGATCAATTCCCACCCAAGACAACATTTGTGTGATGAACATACATATATTATTTGTTATGTGGCTGGGTGTTTCATGTGTATAAGGTATGACGTATTTAGAAAATAGTATATTATTATTCTATCAGTTGTATGGTACTGTATCAGTAGAAATGTTTAACTCACCCAGGGATAAATATCATCCAATGATATAACTTGGTACTGCAGTAAAAGAGCAATCACAGTCATCAAAGCCGGTGGTTCCTTATATTCTTCAAGAACTTCTGAATTACTTAACTTAAAGCCTAAAACCTCTGATATAACTTGAGCATCACACATGTAGTTTTTTATCAGCGGTACGAATAACTTATCTAAGTAGGGTCGAGCCTCAAATGATTCTAAAATGATATCCAGAACTCTATTTGGATCCAAGTTGAAACAACCTGGAACAGAATTTTTGTTGTTAGACAGACTACACAAGTGGTAAATTATATTCCATTAAATTCCAAATTCCAATAGATATTTGCTGACTTCTTTTAAATTTATTACCAAACAAAAGCTGTAAAGATATTGTAATAACTTATTCTTAATGAACAGAAATAAATTAAAAAATTACCAATCAGTGACTGGATGATTTCCATCAAACTGGTCCATTCCATATGATCACTCATTTCTTGATTAAGCTCGACTATTAATTTAGCATATCCTTCACTCTCTTCCCTAAATAAATTAAACTTACGCTGTTTATAACTGTAAAAATACATAACATTATAAATACAGTCAGTTTTATGAGTACAATGTTTTTGTTAGTAAACTTAATAATGCTTACTACAACTTTGTCTTGATTTTGATGAATTTTGTATAAAATATTTTATTTTTGAGTGTCCCAACATCTTGTAAAGTTTCAATCTCCAATCTTTCTTTCAATAATTTATCAGATATAAATGATTCCAGTTCCCGCACAATATGGCAGAAGTTAGATCGTTCATCACTCTGTACATCAATACATGTTTCAGCATCAAGCACACAAACCACATCAAGGATAATTGATGGGATGTCTGCATGGAGGCCCTGAAATAAACATTATTTTAGAATATTCAAAGCACATTCCAATGCTGGAAGTCTTAAAAGTTTATAGTCATAGAATGTTATTCCAAATCAAAATTATTTTATCAGTGCAGTCTGTGACCCCCAAAATGAATTGTAATAAAATATATTTCAATGAAAAGGTTACATTAAGTTGTAAATGGAAACAGGTTCAGGGTCCAGGTTCTATGTACATATTATGAAAATGCAATAGAGAAAATAAACTTTTGCTTACAGTTATATCTCGTAGGATTGAGATAACAGAATCTTTCTTCAGATGCCCACGGAGGCCACTCAGGAATAGGTCATATATATTTTGTGACAATCCAGACAGCTTCCCAGATTTAGAAAATAGTGGACTTTTGTCTCCATCCTTAACAGACTGTGTCACATATTTTATACTGAAATTAGAAGAAATAAATGACATTAGTACTGTCGCATCAGACGGTAAATTGGTTACTTTGGTAATCCTTTATTGATTATCTATAGTTTTGGGATATGATCTATAGAACAAAATAAATAAGTTTACATAATAAATTAGCAATACAACGGTTTAACAATATAATAGGTATTGGTATTATTTTGGATTTGTTATTTATTTGGGTAATAATATAATTGATGTTTGATTTTGTGCAGTCAGGCTGTTTAGTTACTGCATGTGGTTATTATTTTTCTCCTTTGATATACTTACAATTGGTCTCTACCCGACTTGTCCCAACTTTTACAGTATTCTGATACGAATTTTACAAAAGATCCCATGTTTATATTATCGGGAAAACGTATTTGCAAACGTACAAACAAGCATCACGCTATCACCAACACCGCCATGATTTACAGGTGAGTGAATGATTTGATGGTAATGAGTGAGTATATTGACAGCACATAAGGTGGAAAAGTTGTTGATAGCTTGAAGTATGATTATGTTGGCAACATTGTTAATGAACGAAAAATGCCTCTTTTAGGCGTACTTCAATCCCTTAACCGCAATGTTTCGATTCGATTAGAGCCGTGACACTAATAGTAATGAGGCTAGAGGGACTGTATAGAAAAATATTATTACCCAGCCAGGTAATTCACAATGAATGCACGATAATATACAGCCCAATATTTGTATAGTTTACCCATGTACACGATATATCAGGCAGTATCTTCGTGAATGTGTGTACAATTATGTGATCGGTACCATCAACCCCTCAGCACCATTATAGGCGTAGCCTTCTAACCAACTGCTTAGTCTGCTTATTGTTTTAGTTTATGTACTGTGAGATCTCTTAATATTGCGTGAACCATATTCCAAATAATTGGCTCCAATTATCAGGCTGTGCAATATATGCCGTTCATTACGTGCTAGCTATCTAAAAACAAAATTTGACTACTGCTGCTATTCGAATTACTGGTTCTCTCGAAACATTGTGGTGAGAGGATTTAAATGCACCTGAATGAGCTCCTACCGTTCTCCTGACACATGTCGCGCCGAGTTTTTAGTCGTAGGACATGTCGGTTTCTTCAAAATGTTTTCCTTCACCGTTTTGAGAACGTGCTATTTCTTACAATATGTGCTAAAATTCTAATATTATTTTTTACCTTTCTTAAAACATCTCTTAAAGAACTCTTGTTCAACTCTCAACGATATCAATCTGTAGGCAGCCGTTCTGCATTTATTTTTAGTTTAAGTTATATGTTCCTATTTAGTTTATATTTTATTGAATTAGTAATTAGAACAGATCTCATAGCCATTTAGCCATTGTTTTAAATTTATTAGTTTCCTCTATTGTATACAAACCCTTAGAATTATTTTCATGTGTATTTTAAGTTTAATATGTAATGTGTATTACTTGTCGCATGCACACACGCACAGGTGCCACAGAAAACCAGCGCTGAAACAGCCACACCGCTGATACAGCACATGCTGAGTGGTAGCCTTTTTTGCTGTAACAGGCCTCATTTTCTATTATTTGTACCTAAATTTATTTCTAAAGTATCACAAAATAAATATTTTTCTCTTTCTCTCTATTGCGCACATAAGTATTTTGAGCCAAAATTTCATTCGTGCACGAAGGTTTTTGAACCAGTGAACTGCGGATTGAAACTCGGGGTCATTACCACTGGGCCACTCAACTTTCATGCTTTCAAACGTGTGACGATAATATTATGTAACCAATATTATAGTCTGTACATGGCTTTAAAGCTTTTGAGCAACATTTATTTAGATGTTAGATAGCTGTGGATCATTTTTGAATGACATTGCTTTTTAAACCAAATAGCTGATTATTATATTGATTGCATTAGTACACATAAAATTGTTTAATTTTATAAGTATTATATGGTATTTTGGTTTTGCAATAGTGTAATTGTATTGTTGATGTCAATGTCATTGTCAATAAATACATCATAACCTAAATATTTGCGGTGAATGTCTTGGAACTATTTTTATTTCAACTCTCAGCAAATTTTGAATTCCTACACGAATATAGAGGCATTTATAAACTAATAAAATGCCCACCTACGAACTCGCATTGATGTTACGCACGATGCCGAAACCAGAATTGAAGAGCACTCTCAAAAGAGTAGCCACTGCTGTATTTGATCGTGGCGGAATTATCAGAAACATTGAAAATCTTGGATTTAGAGCAATGCCGTACAAAACCAGTGCCCATGGACTTGTGCATAGAGACGCTAACTATTTCTTATTGAAGATAGATTCGCCTACTCAGGCCGTTGCCGATTTGAAGGAAGAGTACAGTAGAGATGTTGATATTGTAAGGCAGCGTATATTTAGAGTAAATGAGAGTGATGAACACAATTGCACACTAGAAACAGAACTCCTACCTCCAGCATACAGAGAAGAAGTTCAAAAGATGATTGAAATTGGAAAGACACAAGTTAACCGTTTCACTCACAAGTTTAAATATAATTCAGGTCTTGATTACTACCCATTCCAAAAGTAATGGATATTATATACCGTTTTTTGTAAAAACATGTAGACTGTAGTTCCTTGAAATAAGTAGATTTAATAAAATAACGACATATATATTAAAGCCTTTATTGCAATAATAATTTATTTTTTATTCATCATGAAAACAATAAACGATGATGTAGTGTAAGCTTTGATGTATCAATCAAAGCTAGTTTGCCGAGTTGCTGCTCTAGTTGGACCTGTCTCACATTACCATACATACCATAAAAGTCGCAGCTTTTAATACACATGTCTCAGAGTAATTACTATAACATGTTCGTCATCTATCTTACAAATTAATCGTATGTGCATAAAATAAAAACCTCATACATATTTCTGGAAAAAATTAATAACAAAAGCTTACATATACATACTAATTAGCACTTTTGCAATATGATAAGTATCTCAAGAACCCCTTCAGGTGAAGGAAGTAAAGAATTCTTTCTATTTATTGAGCTAAGCTGATTCAATGTGGACAAGCCATCTCTCATTGTTCCATTGTATGTAATCCACACATAAGTTTTCTGTAATATAACTGTTCCAGACTGTTCTCCTGTCTAAATGACATTTTCACCTAGCAGCAATCTTTTGATAAACTAATCTATAGAACAAATTGATGTTACAAATATCATTTTCCCATGCATCTAGTGTTTTTCTTGGTGATTTGAATTAGTATAGAAGTTTGATTGGGGCTGTTAGTGTAATGAATGCCACCTGACATATCATATAGTATAAATTATTTTATTAAAACTATATTTAATTATACCTTTTTCAAAATGATACTAAAGGTGAATATGCATTATATGTTTCAGAATACCCATATATGTGAAATTTGAAAATTAATTATAAATATAAATAAAGCCGTGGTTCATGGGTAGCCTTTGCCATTGCATGGCTCCGGGGCAGGTAAATCTTTACGAGGTCCTTGTCTTTGTGGAATTCGCCTTAATAAAGATGCTTGATAAGAAATGTAAAGGTATAAATAAATAAATAGTATGAAGTAGTAGTTTTATAATGATTTATTATAAATTAAAAACAAAGATAACAAATGATTAATCATGATAATTAAAGGAGCATAAACAAAATTATAGTATATTATGAATACCCAAGGTTTTTCTTCTTGGGTTGTTGCGCGAGCGCTCGAGGCCTGGGGTGGTTACCCTGCTCGTCATCCCCATAAGCCGCCCATAGGTGGTGTAATGAAGGATGATACAGAATATCACTTACCTGTAATCTTTACTAATAAGTCATTAGGCAAAAAAAAACAAAGATAGTTCTTAGGTATCATAGAAAGATTGCGCCATACAATATAACATACATATGAATGAAATGAGAATATAACGTTACAGAGATCTATATCACCCAGCGATGTAATGTGCATAGTGTTTTCGGTGATAATAAAATATGGAGTTTGTCCTGAATATCATGGTTTCTTTGATAGGACTGCAACTCCACACTAATAATACTAGCACAAATTATTATACATAGAATAGAAGTGCTGATTCGCACTTAGCGATTTATTTTTTAATTTCGGACGTGTTATGTCAATATTTTCCTTTACCGCGATTTAATTAAACAAAATATTATAAAATAGTAATGCGCAAACTGAATACCTACAGCATTGGTGCTTGCTTGCTTGATTGGGGCAGATTCAATGAAAACAAGCAATTGTTTTTAAATTTGGTGTTTTTCTTGGTGGTCAGGGGAGGTTTTGGCCCTGCCCGCAGAATATTTTTTTCCGCAGAGAGATGGGTGGATTCATATATTGATTGACTGAGTATTTACTACGATTGAATAATCATGGAATTTACAACATTTGTGGGTGGTATCTTTTTTCTTCAATATTACGTGCCTTTTCCTCCTCTCGGATTGACAAGGTCAGGTATAGCGGCAGTATGTATAATACATAATATACATCACCTTTTGGCAGTGCTGCCAGCTTGCATTGAATTCTATTTTGGTTAATTGACAATCAAAGGGATGCACGAAACGTGTGGACATTAGTAAAAAAAAAAAAACTAAGTGAGACAGAAAACTATAAAGGTGCGGTTAAACGGCGCGCAAACACGCGAGCCGAGCCTGACTCCGCTCGTGATTCGGCGCGCCACGCGCTGTTTAAACAACTACGCTCGGCGCGGCACGGCAAAGTTAGCACGATCCATCACTTGTCGGTTTTTTCGACACGGATCAAAGGCGCACGCCATCTTCGGCTTGGCTTGTGTTAATACGCGCCGTCTAAACACATGGTACAGAGCGCGCGACGAAGGAATCCGCATCTCCACGGACGGCTCGGCTCGCGTAGGATCGTGCTACCCCGCGTAGTTTAAACGAGCAGGCTTGCGTCCGAATTAAGCTGAGCCGCGCCTACACGGATGGTGCAGCGCGGTGCGGCTCGTGTTACAGCGGGCCGTTTAACCGCACCTTCATACTACTATCGTCCACTCGCCGTCAGTGGCACATCCTAGATATTTAGAACTATTTCGTTCATTCGTTCGTTATAATGACGTTGATTTAGATTAGTTGTTTATCCAATCTATCCGACCTCTCGAGTTTCGTACAAAATGAAACACTAAATTGCGTCACTATATTAAATCTATTTCTAAATACTTTTATCAAGAACTTCTGGTTTCATTGATATTTTTTTGTTTATCTATGAATTTAATCCATAAGTCATTTTCTTCTTTGAACTACAAAATCAGCTGACGTGTTTACACAAAGGGCATGTTATTATTTTGAAGTGCATTGTGTGATAAAACTTCAATAAAAATGGATGTGGACGGGCAGTCAAAGGGTGGAGAGATAGACCAGAACTTGTTGTTGCAATTTAGCTGCATGAATACTACAGACAGAGAAGAGCTCATTAATCAAATGCAAAGACTGCTAGGGCCCAATGTTAACTATTATACAGCTAGTTTTTTCTTGGACATGAGCAACTGGTAGATATTTTAGTAATATTACTTCGTACAGTTCAGTTTTGTTTCAGATCAAATATTCAGCTTTAAATATTCTTCCAGGAATCTTCAGGCTGCAATATGCTGCTATTTAGATTATAGTGTGCCAAAAGCACCTATGATGTCACTTACAGCAGCTCCTCGTTGTGTACAGACTTTAGGCGTGAGTGCAAGGTAAGTTGCACACATGAAATTCCTTCATTATGTCTTAGCAATGTCTGATGCATTCTGTTCTTTTCAGTTTTGAAGAATCTTGGACTCTTGCTAATACTGGAACGGAACAGTGGCCAGGCAGTTGCAGTATAGTCCAAGCTGGTGGGGAGCCTCTTGGCGCTTCTCGATTTTATGTCCCACCGCTACCCCCGGGGCATACAACAACTGCAACACTGAAGTTAACTGCACCGTCTACAGCAGGCACTTACACAGCATACTTTCAATTGGTCACTGACAAATCAGAACAATTTGGTGGTGCGTATTATGTTGACATTTTATGTACCTACTTTTAACCTACTAGCAATGCCCCGCAGTTCCACTCACTATTACATACCTATATATATATAGAGATTAGTTTAGATATTCAATCGATGTACATATTTGTAGCTCTGTTCACTAAACATTATTATTATAAATGACAGAAGAAGATATTCATCCAAGTGTTCAGTATAACCAGTAATTCGTTGTCACATCATGAAACACAACTTTCTAAAACAAAAATGGTAATTAACCAATGAAGCCTGAGAAACATTGTTTTGATTTAGAACATCTTTTCTTTTGTTTTATGATTATTTTCAGATGTAATGAGAGTGACAGTGAGAGTGGAATCAGAAATGACAATTGCCCTTGTTGAACAGTTAGCAGCCTTACCTGTTCCCAGCAGTAGAATGGAAGATTCTGTTACTCAGGTAATGTATTACATTTTGAATTTATGTTATTAACAATTCATTATCAAGACTCTCAATACCAGACAGAAACAAGAAGCTGAAATAATATAAATATGTTAAACATCCATTTAATATAATTTTACTGTCTCGGTAGATATATAGTTTCGATGGCTTCTTGGTTAAGTGAGTAGTGCCCCTGCCTGCAAAGCGAGAGGTCCCTAGTTCAATCCCTGGCCAGGCCAAAGATTGTTTGGTTAGTTTGTTCACGGGCCTTGTATGTTCATGTTGTATATAAATTTTTCCATGCAACCTACGACACAGGGAATCCAGGTTGTGATTGTATAAAATTATAATAGTTATTTCTTTATAGCTATTCTTATAACTTTAATTCCCCTAATAGCTGTGTAATTAACCTGTATTACATTTAAAGTGATGAATTTTGTTTCAGACTGCATCACAGGATGACAATAATTTATAGATGACTAGCTGCGCCCCGCAGTATTCCCTGCGGCAAGTCAACCCACGGGAATACTGCACTTTTCCGGGATCAAAGTAGCCTATGTGTTAAGCCAGGATATAAGCT
This sequence comes from Chesias legatella, assembly GCA_947359385.1. Classification (NCBI taxonomy): domain Eukaryota; kingdom Metazoa; phylum Arthropoda; class Insecta; order Lepidoptera; family Geometridae; genus Chesias; species Chesias legatella. Next base: position 5,730,884 of record OX375768.1, on the reverse strand, counting down.
ATCTTGATACCAAATTTCATCCAAATCCATTCAGCCGTTTGAGTGTGAAAGAGTAACAAACATCCATACATGCAAACTTTCACGTTTATAATATTAGTAGGATAATTTCTTTGTCCAAGTCGGATAAGTGTCACGAAAAAGATCTGGGATTTGTAATGCACTATTAAAAGTTGTGAAAGTGTATTAATCTAAAATAAAGCTTACAGTGGAGATTGAATTCTTGCTCAAAATCAATACAACGTATCTCTTCCCAAATAAAAAAGAACATCACTACATCTCAAATAAAGATTATTCCAACTATTAAATCTCTTTTTGTAAGGGTCACACAGCTTCTATAAGTTAAGAGGTTTACCATATTCTTGTATTGTGATGTGATATAATAATAATAATAACAATAATAACCAACATACTCAAGATACAAGTATAAAACACAATATAAAAGGCACAATGAACACCCAAATCTGTTAAGCATAACACTGTCCATGAAGTAAGGAAGCTTGTTGAAGCACAAATAGTCCTTATTAGGAAAGACTGGGATTTATTCTTCTCGCTCGTTTCTAGTGGCAGCTGTTATTTTATTCATTTGCTCCTATTTGGAACTGAGATGGTGAAAAAGTGGGAATAGATGACAGAAAATGCAGGCTTACCTGCTTACATGTAAATGGTCAGGCATTCTGCACTTCATTTCGCAGTATCGACAATCTACTGGACAGCATGAAAACAACAAAATATCCCTTTATAAAGATATTTACCAGCGTACATAGTTAATACCCAGTTCTAAAAATCGTAATATCAATTTAAAAAATCAGGGACACAATATTCTGAGCTCTTTGAAGTGAAGATGTTTTATCTTTTAATTTTTCTTTCTCTTGAGTAAACATTGTGATTCCAGTTTAGGTACCTAATATACTGTATGTAGTATTAGGTAACTTTAATCCGTTATTTAACTATAATAAAAACTGCAATAAAAAGTCATGCACACGTTTAGTTCTAATGCGCTTGGTTTATTAGACTATAACAAAGAAAACAATCACCGTTTATTCTTGCTAATTTCTATATTTTTTCTGATATATGTTTTAAGTTCATTTCAAAACTATCATAACTTATTAAAATGATATTTATTTTTCCTTTTGAGTACTGTCTGTACTTACCTAGATTTAGAGAATTTATTTTATGAATGATTATTAATAATTTTATATTTAGGATCAACTTTCAATTTGTACACCAATGTAGTATAAATGAGTGTTAATTAAATCAAATAATGTACAAATTTTTAAATCTAAATGACAAGAATTTGTGTAAATACCTAAGCACTAAAGATGCATAGGTATTTACATAATAGGGGTTTGGAGATTTGCAATGTCTAATTAGAAAAACATACCTTCTAAAGATATGAGAGAATGTAGTTTTGCTAGGTTAGTTAATAATTCTTCGAAGCCCTATTTGGACTGTGTTGTAATCTTCCATTTTGGTATAACATATTGTTTTTAAACTCAATTTCACTTGACTTTACGAGATACACTGCAGTCCAAAGGTATTGTTAGATGAGTAGATTGGTAGCTTGTTGAATATTAAGATTTGTTGAAATAATGCTGGTAGTTTAGGAAGCAATAACAATGAAGTGAATGCCATTTAAGGATTGTGGGTTTATATAAATACCTAGTGCCTATATATAAGAATAAGTGAATAAAAATTGTATTTAGTTATGGTTATTTATTTTTCAAAGAACTTTGGTTTAACATGTACTTTTTATCATAATAACCTATCTCGGACACTTATTGGGTGCTGCATCAGCTTTTGTGCGCATTTGTTTTAATAAGTGAAAAATACATCATACAGCCATTTCCATGTCTATTTTAGGGTGTGGCTTGTAATTTTTAATAATAAAGTCTTCATATTTGAAGTCATCAATAGATTCAATGTTACGGGCAAACTCTAGTGTTGGGAATGGGTTGGGAACCCTTTGTAACTGCTGTTTTAATGGTTCAATGTGATTCAAATAGACGTGAGTGTCGCCTGTAGTGTGGACAAATTCTCCGGCCTGTAAAAATATTTAAAGTGATATATGTTGGGAAAATGGAGGGATTTACAAAATAGTTGTAAGCAGTATTCTGTGGAACTCTTTATGCTTTCACTGCTACAACTTCATGTATCATTGTAATATTGACAATACAATATTATTGTAACTAACATAGTACAACATAAAACTGCATAACATACATATTTGTATTAACAGAGAAATTTCAAACACACCACAGCTCAGTTAGTAGTAACTCTGCCTTATGTGCTGTGGTCGTGGGTTTGATTCCCACCCAGGACAAACACAGATGTTTGTTCTGTGTATGTGTTAATATGCATTACAAGTATGTATTTACAAAAATATATAAGTATTACATCAGTTGTCTGGTTCTGGTTATGATACAAGCTATGCTTACATTGGGGCTAGATGGCACTATGTGAAATGTTCACCAATATTTATTTTATAATTAGAAGTGCCTAGGTAATGGGGAGGAAAATATTCATAGTAAAAGTAATTATTTTAAGATACTACTAAGATATTGCAGTTTTCTCATAATGGTTTCTTTAATCATGAGATATAATAAATAATAATAAATAATGGTGGACATTTCCCACAGTGGCATCTAGCCCCAAAGTAAGCTAAGCGTAGCTTGTGTCATGGGAACCAGATAACTGATAGAATACTTATATACTTTTTTTTTGTAATTACATACACATAATACATATTAACACCCAGACACAGAAAACATCTATGTTCATCACACAAATGTTTGTACTGGGTGGGAATCGAACCCAAACCCACAGCACAGAAGGTAGGGTTACCAACCAACTAAGCTGCGAGGCCAGTCAAGATATGATCATGAGCTCATTAGATATTAATATAATAAGCAAAAAAGTTACCTCTAGCCCAGTAATGTGTGCAATCATGCGAGTGAGCAGCGAGTAACTGGCTATATTGAATGGCACACCCAATCCCATGTCAGCACTCCTTTGGTACAGTAAACAGGACAATTTCCCATCAGCCACATGGAATTGTGCCAGGCAATGACATGGTGGTAGTGCCATCTTACTGAGGTCTGATGGGTTCCAAGCACACATCAGCATTCTTCTGTCAGCTGGATTACACCTATGTTGTAAGTAAATCTATATGATAGATGGCAGTAACCTATATAGTTAGCTCTTTTCCAAATACAGTATTACAACTACCACAACTGCTACAGCTACTTGTGTCATTAGCTCTCAAACCAGTGGTGAAATTATCAAAGTGCACCTCAAAGTGGCTCCTTCTGTGCACTAGATACATGTTAGTGATTTCATTATATACAGAAGGTTTGGCTGTGTATGTAAGATGTAATTTAAAATTATATGTTTATTCAGTATGATTATTCAGAATTTAAGATGTTAGAGGAAATTGTAGCTTACTTTATTGTGTTTATAATATTCTGAAGCTGATCAATGCCTTGGCCTTTGTAGTCAGTTTTCGAATCAACATATTTGGCTCCACTGTGCCGCCACTGGAATCCATACACTGGACCCAAGTCACCTGAAAAATAGATCATTTAGGTGATTGTTTCAGTTCTTATCCTTATAGGTACTGCATGTTAAAACTTACCTTCTTCTCTATCATTAAATCCCAAATTATCTAAAAAACTTCTAGATCCATTGGCATCCCAAATATGAACACCTTTAGCAGCTAATTCCTTGGAATCAGTTGATCCAGATATCATCCATAAAAGTTCTTCAATAACCCCTCTTATGAACACTCTTTTGGTTGTGAGCAGGGGCAAAATGTTATTTTTCAGTGAATATCTTTGCATAGCCCCAAATATTGAGAGGGTGCCCACGCCAGTACGGTCGACCCTTTTATCGCCTGTTGATTCGGAATTGCGTTATTCATCATATATTGAATTGATTATTAAGTAATTTACTTAACCCGGCACGACTCACCTGTTTCGATTATTTGCGCAACAAGCTTTAGATACTGCAGTTCATCGTGAGCCAATTCGTCTTTTGCAGAATTCATGTTAAATAAACTGTAACCCTGTAGTTAATATTTTTAAGGGGTTTCCTTGTTAGTGGTTTTTTAATTAAACAAATAATACACCAGAATACAGAACACTATTCACCATAAATATAAGAAAATCAGAATGTTATTATTCTCTAGGTTTCCTTCGTAGGCTGTCGTTTACTTACTTGCCAAGATTCCCGCCTTTTGGCGAATTTGACGTTCTATTCTATCAAACGTCTTCACCAATGTGTTCATCAAAACGTTAGAAATGTCAATGTTAAATACCTTTCAGACCGGCGTGGATACTTTTTGCTTTGTCCCGGCTCGTGCTTTTAAGAGCGATGGCGCTCAAAGTATCCGCGCAACACATCATTGCCGATAGTTTATGGAAAAAAGACAGGATGGTGGCCCAGTGGTACAGACTCCGATTTTCAGCCGGGCTGCTGCTTGCACCCATACTACATAGTAGTCGCGAGCTGAAGAAAAGAATAAGCACATTCGATTTTTACCTCATCTAGCGTAGAGGAAATGGATATATTACTGGCTTTTGTAAGGTTTTTTTTTTATGAGATTTGGGTGGTGGAACGAGCTTGTGTTAAGTGGTAACCGCTACCCATAGACAACAAGAATACAACTCAAGTCTTCTCCACCAAAGTATGTTGTTGCGTCCATCACCCCGAGACGGGGATGTTACGTCTCATGCGCCTGTAATTTCACCGGCACCACACAAGACTATCTTTCGGGCTGGGGAGCCTTTATGTATAGTATTTCAGACTGAACTCGCGGCCGTCAAAGTGAGCTCTGGAGTTCATTAGAATTTCTGAGCATCCTGGTAACTTAAGAATTGTCAAATCTAGAGAGCGGTCTTTGCTTAGCTTATATCCGACAGCTCTGCACATTAGGAACTTAATTAAAAGATTGGAGATGACTTTGATCGTTGGCATGCCAACTATTATAAAATCCTTCAAATGTGATCAAACTACCCCATAGGATGCTTACCTATAATGTTTGGACTTTACAACAGAGCCATTTTCTTGACCGCAAAGGACGGCTCTTGTATTTCTATAAAGACAAGTACTTACTTAGGTCTGAGAGCATTGTCACCAATTCTAAATGGAAGGTTACTAATTCGTATCAATCTGGCACACGCAGTCATATCGAAGTCCTTTGTGGATAGATACCTGGGACGCTAGTTAATACAGTCACGCACAATGGACACAGTACGAGTAACTTAAATATATGAAGGTAGGCTGAACCCACCTTGCACTGTAAACATTTGAGCAAGATTAAAATGTTTTGATTTAAAACAACTTCCTTGCTAATTAATGTACTCTTACTTACTTATAACAGCTGTTTCTTCTCAAGCTGTTTGTGATGCAGGTAAGGATTTGACCAACAAAGTGTAGTCCTACTTTTAACTTCGAGAAACTTGGTGTTCAGTTAATATTGAACGGGCTCAAGCATTCGTTTCGTTAAGGCTAAAGAAATCTTACCGCGGATAATAAACTTAAAACCAAATTGAAGCAGTTTCAGGAACTGTTACTTCCACTTATAAAATTTCCATTATATCTATGTTTTAACTCTGCATCGGTAGATAATTATTTCTAGCTCAAAAACTTCTGTGTTCTCCTAGCAAATTATGATTATATACCTACATATAATTATAATTTGCGCGCTGATCTTCAGATCCGATTTAATGCAACACAAGTTTTTAACTATCGCGGAGGGTAGTTGTCTTTTTTTTCTGCTTACTAGACTAGTTTTATGTCTTACCCTACATAGTAAGTAAAAAAGTAATAAATGACCAGGTACTAGTTCTTCTACATGCTCGGTAGTAGGTATTGCACATTTAATCTTACGTATGTGTTTATTTTATGATACAATATTTTTTATTTCATTAGGTACCTACTTACGTTTGGAAAAGTTTAAATGTCTTGACCTCAATTTTTTTCACCATAGTGTTCGCATTCGCATTATCGGTGAAACGATACGCTAATGAAAATGCGAGTAGACGGAAAATTTAAAAAATACTAGCGGGTGCCTGCTGCTTTGTTTGCGTAGAATTAGTGCTTAGAGTAGGTACTAATCTCCAAACTTTCATCAATCTCCAAACAAACGTAGGTAAGTACTTAAAAAAATTGAAAGCATACACTAATTAATTTTATTGATCTAAAAGGCAAAAACATTATTTTTTTCTCACCAAAAGTATAATTATTATGAGTTTTATATCCCCCACTTAAGAAATAATTAATTCCACATACCTATTTTCAACCCCTTTAAGTTTTATTCTCGCGACAAAACTGGTTTAGGTACGTCCTTCTCCAAGCTCCAATATATCTGTGTACCAAAATGTATCCAAACAGACATAGGTACAGAGTTACTTTCACATTTATCATATTACTATGGATTGAATGTCTCTGAAGCAAAAATCTAGAGAAAACTAATAGGGGAACTAACTATAGGAATAGTGTTCTGGCAATTTGGGCTTATGACGGATTTTGAAGGTTTTAAAATAAAGTATAGAATTGTTCGCTTCTAGATTCATAGCAGCTTTCGCAACATATATCGTGTTGGATCACTAGTTGATCATATAATTTATTTAACCGGCTGCCTCAGTAATAGTCAATACTTCTAAAATATCAATCCAACTTACAAAGTAAATGCTTAAAACATAGAGCAGCAAAATTGAATTAACTTCGATGGAATAGCAATAAGGTCTCGTTATGGGCACTTAACTCTGAACGGTCCTGATACATATTTATTTTCCGAGGGTTTCTTACCGAAAATATCCATAACCATTAGGTACTTACATAGGTAAGTAACCCACTAAGGGCTGTACACACAGGTGGAGTTTTTTAAATAAGTGGAATAAATGGTGCTGTGTCCTCTACTTATAGCTTATAACAGATTTCAACTTGCACGGTATTTTTACTGACTGCCTATGTTAGTTAATTATTGTACATGATAGTTTTTCTGCAATAGAGTGTACACAAAAAAAAACATTAATACTTTGGAAACGAAAAATTGAAAAAATACCTACGGTAACAACGAAATTGGTTACTCATAGCTGAATGTTCGTATAATTTAGTAGGATAATGTAGGAATCCATAGAACTAGTACAGGTGATTTCCTGCTCTGCGGTGTAACCAGCAATCATTATTTATGGTCGTACGCTACTCGTATTGTAAATATACTATTGGGTCTATAGGCAATCATTGTTGTAGGTACCACGTATCTATGTTTCATAAGTGTTAAAATATGGCCAAAGTTTTTACCATAAACCAATGTTTTGATCAAAAATCGTAATGTATTGTGAGAAAAACCGGAAAAATCCTGGAATAATAAGTAGGTATATAATCTCCCTTTTAAAGATGAGGCATCCCTGCGACCTCCCTGTGCGTCCCTGCAGTCGTAAGTAATTAGAATACCTACTACGAGATTGAGAGATTTTAGAGAGACATGTTAATGCTCGGGAGTCAAGTCGTTTGTTGGCACGGCTGAAATCGTTTGCACGCTGCCTTACAACGAAGGTATAAAAGAAGTTCGAAATAAAAGAGATACCTAATTGAATCCTCGTTTGGGCATGAGCTGCGGATATGTAGATTAAATCGATAGCATTAAATCATGACTGAGGTTCGGCAATAAGCTTTAGGTGAGTGTTTTAGGTACTTCTAATATTATACCATAAACATTGGCTGCACATAGACCAGATAACTCAGTCATCTTATAAGGCGATAATGGCTGAGGAGTGCGCGGGGGTACAGCGCGTCAGTTCTCTATCCTGCGATATCTGGTTTGCTTAAACTGTTTTACATCTGCTAATATAATATTACTTTATCTAACGTGGCCAAAGAATACTCTTTTCATCAAAAAAGTTTTCTGATTTCATTTATTAGCCAAATAACACCGGATGCTATAACAAGGAAAGTCATAGTTACCTATATATTTTGTTACTTATAAATAATTAAAAATAAAAAGAAAAAAAAATAACAATATCAAGATCACTAATTAAATTTAAATTAAAATAAACAGGGGTCAAATAAAAAATAATAACAAATACATACATATTATGTAGTTCGGTAATCATCTGTGTACAAACGTTAACCATAACATTCATTGCAAACGATTAATTTCTTCAAATGTATATTCAATCAGGTAAAATTCAAACACGATAGAATTCACATTTCGAGATATCTCATTTACGTTGGGTAGATTGAGCTCTGTTCCAATCGCAGCAATTCCCGATCCTCGCATCAGTTGCATTGTAAGCATCCCCCACGCGGTACTAATTGCTATCCGCCAGGTCGTGCCGGCGCGGCGCGGCGCGGCGCGGCGCGGCGTAGGCACGTGGAACTACGGATCTAGATAAACAGGAAGCTACGAGTATGTCGGACGTAATCGATGCCATAGCCGCTACTTTAGTGTAGATCTATCAATCCAGGATAGGTATTTCCATCGAGCATAGTCAGTTCATTTGGAATACCTGATGAAATTATATTGTGCCAAGTCGACAAGTTAAGATAGTATTAAAACACAAAATTGTACGTCATTGGGTACCTAATAGTATCGATTGGCTCGGGGGACTTCTTTTATTTAGTTTGAATTAGTATTATTTGTTATCTTAGGTAATTACCGATTTTAGTTACAATATATTATGGTAAAAACTCTATATTTTATTGCACAGCAGAAGAAAAAAATACTCGGCTTTAACAATATACTTCTAGAAAGAAAGAAAGAAAGAAAGAAATAAAGAGTATTTATTTTGCAAAAATAACACAAAAGAAATTTATTACTTAAACACATATTATTATAATAACTAAAAACAACAATATTTTCTAACTTTTATACGAAAAATCTCGGTTAGAGCGATAGGTTTCCGTTACGATATTCGTTGATCCCATCTCAAAGCAGACTGTCGTCTAAAGTTCGGATTTTTGACGGGACATTTTTAACGGAAAATTCCCACTTCAGCGAAATTAAAATCTTCAGTCATTCACCGGAAATCAGATTTATTAAAACAGTTAAATTAAAATAAATATCCTCCGATCGATTTCACAACAGGATATAAATTTAAAGTCGTTTCTCAACTAAAGTAGCTATTTAAATTAAATACAAACAAAATATTGCAGCTATATTTAGAATTTACCCCGCCACAACTTGTAACCGGGTCCAATTCTCAGGTGGGAAGCACGGTGACATCAAGTGGATCCTTGTACTCGAGGACGTCGGTCGGTGGCATATCCGAGCTCGAGTGTCAATGCTTACCTCCACCTGAATCACTACGCTCGTCACACATGGATTTGACGCCACTTGTAGGACTCTGAAACCAAATTAAGTTCTAACCACCAACTTATATCCTTGCAAGCTCTATTAATATGTAGACATCAACAATAAGACGTAGCAAATTCATGTGACGATTTTTGCCTCTTCGAAAACCAGGGTGCGGAAAACGACCTAAATTTTCAAAACGTTATCTTTGACCCAATACCGAAAGTTATTCTGTTTTAGGTGAAGGTTACGTTTTAAACTTCTGTTGTTTTATATAACGGTGAAACAGTAAGTAAACCCGTACTCGTAAGAATTATATATATAAATAAAAAAAAAAAAAATTTTTTTATCTTAGGACTATCTTTCAGTAGTGTGCTAATCGTAGGTTGTGTAGCAATTTCGTAGAAGGTAGGAAGGATTCATATTATGTTAAATGACTAGGTACTACTAATACGATATTTTAAAACTTGTAATCATTATTTTATTTTCATTTTGTGTCGTAATTTCTTGACGTAGTCCATTTGCAGCTGACATTATAAAATTGTTATGATCTACAGTCTTAACATGACACCCGTCTATTTTGTTCTATAACATAATAACAGCTCTATCATTATTAGGTATCTAGGTTTTACAAAAATGATTGTTTAATTTTAGAACATGAGAGATATGACGTGACAACACTTCATTAGGTACTGTCACATACATACATGTCACATTTGTTAGTTTCTACTAATATGTCACGAATTCAGAAATTTTATGCCTGTTTCATTAACTAACCTAGTAAACACGGGAAAATTCGCGCTGCTAAAAGTATCGCTCCTAGTTGTGAAATAAGGAGCAAATAATCTACTACTAAAAGATACATTTTATCGATGTGAAACAAAAACAAGATACCTACTTAAAGTATCGTTTTTTCAAAAAGTAAGTAATCCTTTGAAAACAATTTAAATCCATTAATTGATACGATTGTAGCGAGAAATGTTTTCGCGGAAACAGATGAATCGTTTTTAATTAATCAGTTGCTTGTTGTTCTAACTTGAGTAGAATGTTTTCAATCGTTTAGGAAGATTATACAGGGCGAGACAAAATCGATTTTGTATTAGTCAGATATTCAAGTGAATATAGGAGTAATAATGAGTTCAATGTAATATCAGCTGTATTGTGAAAAGAAAAAAGGAAGCCTTATAGGATCACTTCCGTGTCCTTCTGTCTGTCTGTCTGTCTGTTAAGACTATTCTCAGCAACGTTTGAATTTAATAAGTAAAAATTAATATCAATACAAACGTCTACGCTCCCTTGAACACGTGTGTGGAACCTAGCCTGTATAAAGAACGCCGACAGCGATTGCAAGGTTGCAATCTACTTGTTCAGTTGTACAGTGCGAGCGCCTAGTCAGCAACCTGATTACCGGAATCTTGTTAATTTGTTACTCAGAACGTCATTCTATTTCTCGGTGCCAAATCGACTGGACATAGTCTCGTTGGTTTTAATTTATTATTTTATAATTAAACTGTAGAAAGTCTCAATAAAGTACTTTAAACCCTTTTCTTTTTTTTGAAACCATCGGTCGTGCCTTCCGTTATTAGTGTAAACAAAATCAATAAAATTGCGGATATTCATGCTGTATATTTTGAGACTTACAAGTAAATCAAAAGCTATTGGGCACTTCCTTTCCTAGAGTCATTCATTTGACAAGAAACAAGTTCTGTCAACAGGAAGAACAAAATCCGAAAATCGTTATTTTTATATAACCATAAAAAAAAACTACAAACTTACATTTTGCAGTTTGACAGACGACCGTCACGTGTATCTATGTATGGGGAAACATCTTTACATCTCAAACACTACATAAAACCTTGTAAGTAACCCTCGGTGTGTATCTGACTCGCACTTGTCTTAAGTAGGTATGTGTCACACTGTAAAAAAGTTTTTTATGATATTGAAGTTACAATAAATTTACTTTATTTTGAAAATATACAAAGTTTTTTAAACGCATTAACTAACATTATACGAAATTTAAAGGAATAATGATAATAACCATTAACACGCTGTAGAAGAATGCATTACTGCTTGGTGACAGAAATGGGTACGGTGGCTGTACTTCCCCGGACGCACTTGGCATAACTGCTACTATATATATAATGACATGATATAAAAGTGCAAATTTGCAAGTACTACTGGAACTGCGAATGTTGTCAGTGCAGATTTTTCGTTGGCGTAAACATAAAAAGCGATTAGCACTCGCGTCCAACAAATGAGCAAAACTAAAAATATTGCTCCGTAAAAGCTTTAAATTGAGCCGAGCGGGCTTTGGACGGCGGCGGGCTTAGCTCGAAGACAAATGACCAAAAAAGGCAAACATACGTACGCAACAGAACCGAGGGGATCTTTACGAAATTCTGTAAATTTTTTGAAACCTTTTGCGTGATTTTTGTCATAACTTGTATGATATTTTATGAGATATACCTTACATGAGAAAACTTTCATCACCTAATTCATCCCCTACAAGGTTTATTATAAATTGAGTTGTGTATTTGAAAACAAAATAGCGTACGGTTTCATATTTTTTAAGAAAATGCCGCCTTTCTGTAATCATCTAATTGAGATAGTGTTGGATTTAGTTCATTGTTTTACATCAGTGTTGCCCTTTATTTTTTTCATTCTTACGGTTTCTTTGGCTCTCCTTATTAATATAATATAATAATGGTGGACATTTCACACAGCGCCATCTAGCCCCAAAGTAAGCTAAGCATAGCTTGTATCATGGGAACCAGACAACTGATATAATACTTATATACTTTACTTTTGTAAATACATACATATAATACATATTAACACCCAGACACAGAACAAACATCAATAGCGACAAGCTACAAGCTACAACGAAAAGTATTTAACGTAACGATAATATAAAATCAAAAACATCTGTAAAAAGAGCGTTACCTCGATTATGACTTAAATCTGTTTTCTGTCTCGGTAACTCGCATCGTGTGACTTTTGTGAAACCGCGCCTATAAAGCTTAGCTTACAGCACACAGAGGTGGTACCGGAGGCATTATGGGGCCGGGAATTTTTGTTATGTTTGATTTTACATCAACCCTGCCACAAAGAGAGCGATCACAGTAATTATATAGGAGTCGCCGTTCAATGACTAATGTTTGGTTACGAAAAATCTGATATTATTATAATTTTTAGAACATTAGTTGTTAGTTTGTTAGTTACATTATGTTCCTAGTCTCACGGAAAAAATATACTTTGAGCTGATGCTGATGAGTAGCAAAATATTAATAGACGTTCTTTAACCGGAGTCTTTGATCTTCGGAGTAAATCGATCCAAAGCCACTGAAATAAGATATGTTTTAAACATGATCCAAACCACGCCAGAGCTTTGTTTTTCGTAGTCTTACAGGTGAGGGGAGAAATCTTCCTGTGCACATTCTACTATATAGTAGTAGATGTATATGCGTTTACACCTCAATCTACTATATAGTAATATGTTTGTCTTGGTGATACCTGAATAATTGTAAAAGATTGCTTTCCTCAACGCCAGATTTGCACTGCATATAAATAGTTGGTACACTAGAAGAATGCAGTTCTAAATGCTCTTGAATGCTCAGACACGGAGCAGCGTAAAATATTTTTCTATAATGTAGGTCACAGAATAAACGACTTGTCTGATCATTTCTGAATGTTATTAGACGATGATCATACTCAAGTATATTTTCTATTGGCTGTTTAATTAATTCGTCAGAATAGGTTTCAGAATCCAACAATATGTTTGAAAGTTATTTTACGTATGCGAATGCCGTAATTGAAACTGACTTCTAAATTGCACAGAATGAGTATTAGTAATAGTTCAAGGCATAAATTTACGTCTATCCTACTTACTTACTACTTACTTATTATTGTGTTGTGGAAAAAAGTGCCGTAACATTCGACTACCCTAAAGTCTCACCGTAAAGGTTTTGTGTAAGTACCTTTACCGACTATCTGATTCCTATATATAGGAGTAATAGCACCAGGCACTTTCATAAAGTTTTTCACTATTTAGTGGACAGGAACCGCCTCCATTGTATCCGATACTAAGTAATTGAAACGCCAAACGGTGTCAACGGCTATTTTATCCCTTGCACCAGCAGTTTTAGCCATCGCCAGATTTAACACTTGCAATATCGTTCCGATACAGCATCGCATATCATATTTAGTTATTTACTTATGTTACAAAAAGCTAAATGTAGGGAAATATAAGATGTGTTTTTTTAAAATAAATGGCTTTCTTTTATTCGCACCAAAATACAAATCTGATGACGCTGGTTTAGATGTGTATCAATGACATTATTTATATAATATCTATATATATATTAAGCAATTTATGCGCGCAGTACTTAGTAATGTTTTTTGCTCTATTTTATATCTATTTGTAATGTTTATCCTTAGTATAATAAAAAGCTCTAATAAATATTACCGTTTGCATTCCTCAGTATCCGTGAGTGTGAAATGGGCGATGCTGCTGTTTTTACATTTTCTATTTCATCCTTTAGGTACCTATCTGGTGCAATTAATGCTGCGAATAAATAAATTTTGGGCGTAATAAATTTATGCACCACGAGTCACATAAGAGTTAGTGGTCATATTTTAAAATGATATAGTAGTTGCATACATTATAAAGGTACGGTCGAAAATTTATAGTTACAAAAAATATTTATAAAACTGTTTTTTATGATATAATAATTACAAAACTGCCACTAAATTGTGATATCGACACTGTGTTGATTTATCAGAAGTTATATTAGGACCATTGGCTTTAACTCTTTAAGATTTAGAGCTGTTTATCCGATTTTCTCAGGGTGTATGTTCCATTACAGGTTCCTGGCATCCTAGATCTCTAGGCTTGACGGCTTTTATCCGAGGTGTCTTTACATTTTATGTTCCGTAAACTCGCAAGGGTAGATATCTGTAGTTCGTTCGGAATAAGTAAATCGTATTCATAATATTTTCAGTAAATATTTATTCAGCGAGTTGTAATTGGATGACTAGTGGCTAGCCAGCAAAAACCTTCAAGGGCTTGAATGTATTTTCAGTGTTTAAATAGTTATGAAGATTTAGCTATAGTCACAGTTATACTTCCAGAATGATATCTGTGCGAATTATGAGGTAGGTAAATCATGATTATTCATAAAAAAATCATTTTTGATGAGAAGACCCAAGGTACCTACAAAAAAAAAACTGTACAATTGCATTCAAAAATACAAAACAACGAGCAAGACATATAAAATTCATGACTAGATTGGACTTGTAGTAATTCAGTAGTAGCCTATCCACTCTCGCATGCTCGTAGTAGACCCTGCAGTTCAGAAACTGGGCTGGAATATACGAATATAACGTAGGCGTTAAACTGTTACAACACCGTTATATATCATTTGAAACAGCTCGAGAAGGGGGTGGTCTTACCGTGCCACGTATTTGAAACGCTTATTTAAGGAAGTATTTCCGTGCAGCAATCTAGATTTAGGCAATCAGTGGTCGTTTGTAGCCTGTTTTCACCTGCTTTGTGTCGCTATGGCACGCTACTTACAGCCTGTTAAACAATTTACCTTAGCCTTGTTTGTGATTATGTTCCGCAATTTTGTTCATTAAATCTAAACTGCATTCAAATGAATACTGCGGTAACATATTTACGTTTACTCTTAATATTTCCAAAGTTACATTTTAGACAAATACATACGAATGTTTTCAGTCTAGAGAGTTAATAAACATTATTTATGGAATATTATCGTTGATTGTGGAGTATCTGATCGTGCTGAGGCCAGTGAGAGCGGTATACTAATTGGACATTTAAACAGCAAATAAACTTAACGAAGGGTTGTTAATCAAGATCTCTCACTTCATCTAACATGTTAACATTCCGATGTTGTTCTAGTACCGTTTGGTTTGTGCTCACGGCCTTATGAAGAAATTACATAGAATATTCATAATAATGCATTTATTGTACACCATTAGTTAGAAAAAAAAGGTCATTTGCTAGGGATGTTTATAATATTTTTATTGGGTTGGATAATTCAGATTAATACCGATAACAATATTTAAATGCAATGACGTGGAAGTCAAAATAAAACTTTATCGCCATAGGCTATTTATAAGGACTTAGTGTTGGAGTATTTGCACAAAGTCTCAAAGGCTTGAGGGCCTTAATATGCCACTATTCTAATTTGCGACCATCCTGTGGTTCGTTTTGATTTGTATGATAGAAAGCGATAAGCATGTTATGTGAACGCGTCGTGAAATTATTTAAGTAAAGTGAAAATTATACGGCGTTACCAATGGCGGAATAACGTGTTTCGACATATGCACTAATTTGGTTGAATTTATGCTTATCGCCAACTAGTAATCGTTCATTTTATAATATTACAACATACCTAATAATGATTTACTACACTATTAATCGAATTATATAATTTTATTTATTATGTTTTTTTTTATTACGAGCTGGTAACGACGTTTGGAGGTGCGACACGTGTGCCACCTACCTACTGTAAGTTAGTCGTATTGTGCTTATAACCTTGGCGCAAGTGCAAGTAATAAGTTGACAAAGTTTGATTGCAGTCGGATGAACGGTATGGCAGCGCATAAAATACGAAAATACAAACAATTAATGATTTTTATACATTAGATTAATAAGAATGATTTATCAGCTGACATCTAGTTGAAAATATGCGACCGCTTTTTGTAAGTTCTCAGTAAAAGATTCAAATTGTTTTCTCATAACTTACCAAATGGAAGCCGTTTGGATCATTTTTTCGTATTTCGTAGCTTGTCTACGACGTAGACGAAAATACAGTTTTTTGGTTTCGTTAAAGACGTGAATTGAAGCCGTTTACCGTAGAAACGAAAATATTGTGTCTAAATTTAAATTAATTAATGTAGGTATATTTATAAGGTTGTGTTTAACCTAGCCATTAGTTACTTGGAATGGGAACTGAGTATCATTTTAATTATTCTCAAAATTTCGGCCATTAACTCCTATGTAGTATCACAAGCGGTCATTGGCAGACTAGTAGGCACAAATAGCTTCCGAATTCATCAAACTAAGAAGAAGAAGAATGCTAATAATTCAACTTTTTTTATAAAATACATGACCTATCATGTACAGTGTATCCCGTGACGTTTAACTTCCAACTTTGCTACAATTCGGTGTCCGAGGTTGATGTTGCGCTTAAGTTTCACAACACGTCCAGTGTTTTCTTGGCATCTGGAATGTTTTTGTAACTTGTTGTAGCGCAGTGTCTTCTTACAAGTTAGTTTTTCAACTTAAGGCACCGACTTCGAGCTCGTTTACGTGCCTGCGCCGACCCAGGGTAGTCGCCGTCAGAACTTCAACATTAAGTTGACACTATTTGATATTAGATCACCTCTGTGTGCGTGCAGCAAAGAACTTCATTCCTCTATTACTTTAATCAGATAAATATTTATTTCTTAAAATATATTTCATATAATATTTCTTATAAGTATTTCGTACTAAAACCAGTAATACAAATGTAGACTCAGTACGAGCAACAACCGATGTATTATTCTCAATATTGTTAATAATAATATTGTTCTCAACAAAATAAATTTCCACATTAGGATCATCCGCGAAACTTAATTCAAATACTTTGATATTTTTCAGGTCCCAGCAATTACCCCATATATGTTATCCATGTTTTCATATACCTCGAATCTATTCGAAGATATTTAATAGCCCTGCCAAATGCACCATGAGTGTCTATGAAATAGAGCTTGCCAGATTTCGTACCGACAATTAACACTGTTGATTTAAATAAAGCATTTTATGAGATGAATAGTCTAGGTATAAATTACCTCTTCCATGGCAGGAGAGGCGTCTGGCCGCTAAGAGTCTCGGCGGGCGTCCGCGGACGCTGCAATATTGAATTCAATTTAGTTGAGTTGATTAGTCTGTGGTCATATCGCCCATATAAGCAGACAGTTCCATTGTACCGTTAATTGCAATTCGCTCCTCTGTGATTAAGCACGCTCAAACTCAAATATTTGTAACCTACATCAACTTGCTGAATCGGAAATACTTAGTTTGAATTACTGATATTACAGAGGAAGAATACTTGGTGGATTGTATATATGCAGTCGAGAGATTTTTTAACGATCTGTCGTGATAAATGCCTTTAATGGGCTTTTTAAGTATGTAGATTATGTTGTAATCGGTATTTTGTAATTCTTTCGTATATCTGCGTTTTAGATTGTTTCTTCGGAAAATAAATATACTTTATATTTTTCTAATATATTTGTAATTTAATAAAGTTTAATTATAAGGGTGCTTAAATTGATGTCCTAATTTTAGAATATGTTTGACTTTGAGTTAATAATCACAAACCACCAAAGTCATGTAGAATAAATGAACTATGACATAAAACTAAATAGTGGTCATTATTACAAAATAATGCGCGTTTAAGCAGAAAACTATTAAGAGTACGTCCTGAATTAGCCTACTGAAAATCATATTGAAATGTCAATATTCCTAATAACTAATAAAAAATGCTCATACAATGTAACACTATTTTATTATTATAATAATATATTAATTAATAAATAAATATTGGTGGATTTCACACAGCTCCATCTAGTCACTACTCTCCATCTCTTTTTAAAATAAAATAAAATAAAATAAAATATACTTTTTGTGGTTTTTTTTATGTGTTACAGTTACAGAACGACCTGACGGCCATAACAAGCGATA
This sequence comes from Chesias legatella, assembly GCA_947359385.1. Taxonomy (NCBI): domain Eukaryota; kingdom Metazoa; phylum Arthropoda; class Insecta; order Lepidoptera; family Geometridae; genus Chesias; species Chesias legatella. The sequence continues at coordinate 5,712,840 of OX375768.1, read as the reverse complement.
CGGCTTGGGTCCTCCCCTATTAGGTACGGCAAGACCCAAGTTGCAACGTATGCGCCCGTAACTCTGAGACGTGTAGGTGGAATGTCTCGTGTGCCTGTAATTTCACCGGCAACCACACCTTTCAAACCGGAACTCAGTAACGCAAAAGCGTTACTGCTTGGCGGCAGAAATTGGCATGGTGGCAGTACTTCCCCGGACGAACTTGGCGAGAGTTCTACTGCTCTTAAAATTTATATTATTTAAATACATACATATAGTACATATTGACACCCAGATACAGAATAAACATATATATTCGTCATACAAATGTTTGTCCAGGGTGAGATTCGAACCCGTGATTTACAGCATAGAAGGCAGGGTTACTACTAACTGAGCTGTGAGGCCAGGCTTACAATTTATTTATCTAATTTATTATTTTATAGAAGGGAATACAATCAGAATCTCTAAAATACTCTTATCATTAAATAGTGTTATGTTAATAAATTAAGACCATATTCGTTACAATTTACGGCACATTAAATTTACCGTGACTTTAATCACAGATTAAATAAGACCACTCTCTGGCTCTCGTAATAAAAGACCGATTGATTTGATTTTATCTGTGGCGTAACGAACTTGAGCCCCTGAGAGTTTTAATGAGTATCCAGTTCGCAAACACAGACGAAACTGATGGTACATTGATTTTTCACAAATAAATTAATATGGCCCAGTTTAATTTAAGCCGTAACTACGTAAAAAAGCGGCTGCTACTACAGCGAAATGAATTAGTCACGTACTTACCATATAAAAATAAACGTTTTCTTTCACGTTCATTTATTTTATTCATTTGTTTTGTTTTTACATAAAAAATTATAATTTATTTATTAATTATTATATTTAATTATACAATATTGATTCAAAAACTTTGCTTTACATTGCTTTTTTTGTTTAGTAGACTATACAACCCTGCTATGATGAAATTATCACTTGCAGGTACTCTGCTTATTATGTACTTCCTTGAATGGACTGAATTTATCTAATTGACTTACTTCCGTCGGTCGCGTGAAACGCGTAAAAAGGTGAGGTAGCTTGCGAAATCCCGAATTGTCACTTTTTATCTCGCAACAGTCGTCCAATCATACGGTTCACTGAACGAGTTAATTAATGAAATCCACTAACTTCTTAATTTCAGTCAAGAGGAAATGTTCAACAATTTTTTTTAGTTTAACGATTTTGTTACAGGACTAGAACTGAACAGTCGAGGAGGATATCTTCCTTTCCAATTGTGATTTTAGTTCTCTAGTTCTCGTAATACCTAATAAAGATCCTAGGAGTTTTGCACAGTTAAACTTACATGGATCTGCTCGGTGTATATTACGATTTTACAGAACTCAGTCCACGACTACGGATAATGACCGCACCGAGTCCAGCTTTACAACAGGAACTCAACGTGACCAAGCGTGCATGCAATGTTTATGTGTAAGATGGCCGACAGCCTAGTCACTTGTATATTTTAGAGAGGACGTGCAGCTGAAATACACACGAAATTGATCCGAAGAAACATGTATGGTAGCAGCTCATATAGAATGTTAATAAAACACTAAGCCATTTGGTCCGTATGCAAATGCAGGCAGTGTGAAGTAGTCTGCATGAATGTTGTGTCTGGAGGTGAAATTGTTCAAGTACAAAGTACTATTTTTGCGTTGTCATCGCATTGAGGTAGATACTTTCCAACTGTGTTGCTGTTAATTGGATTAAGCGAAGTTTTAATTAGTATATTCTAAAGATATTTACCTATATTTTTTTGCAAATATAGTTTTAATACTTCTACAGGTAATTGCTCTACTCACGTGTTGAGTTACATTGCTGTTGTAATACTAGAATGCCACGTAACAATAAGATAGTGTAGTATTTATAAAAATGTTATACGGACACTTAATCTAAGATAATTATATGCTGACTAACATAGTATTCAGAATATATGGCAGGAACTTGTTTGTCTATATTATTAGCTCAACGATATCTGGAATTTCATTATACCGAAGCCACTATAATATCGGCGTCTTTGAAATTTCCAAAGACAGCGAGTGGAAGCATCTTATCTCTAGTATCACATCGATTCCACGTGACACATTATTATACTGGAATTGTTTCTGACAGAGAATCCTTACCCGCGTTGATAGAAAGAAAATACCTAATATAACATAGTGATATGCTAGGATTCATGGATAATGTACCTAATTTTCTATGAGTGATATGGTGAAAGAATTTTTATAATTGTTTCATTTATTTTAGAGACCACGGATAACCCAAGAAATAGAAATAAAAAAAACGAGGTCTCCCTTATTGTTGCTTTATCTTAAAAGCAGTAAAACATGCAAGCATCAAACTAAGTTTATTTAAGTGGGTCCTCTTAACTAATATAAAAAATAATAAACATGGCCATGTAATTAATAGAAATAAAAATAAAAATGGTAAGTCGGAATTTATTCTTCAGTTCGGGATTCCGAACTTCAGATAAAAAAAAAATATAGAGTTTCGTAACCCTTAGTGCGCGACTTTAACTCGCACTTGATCGGTTCATTATGATATTATTATTAAGTTTATATGTTATACCTAAGAAGTGGTTGCGCTTATAAACTTTGAGTCAGTGGTCACTTATTCTAATAAAAGGATGGTAGTACAACGTTTCACTGTCTTTGGTGGCGAAATACATTATCATCGGGAGGATTCAAAAGAAGACAGGTGAAACCAGTAGTTTATATAACCGCTTACATAATAAAGAATCACGCCTGTCTTGTCCCTTTAGGCTGAGTTACAATCCAACAACATAATTTAGGCAAGGAAATTTCTATTATCGATAACGATTATAAGGAAAATACATTACTTTTATTACTAATTGAACCTTGCTTAATGTTTTACGCATTGAGATTTCTATTAGACATCGTCGATAGCAGAAACTGAACCTAGCTCAGTCTTCCTTGTCGCTGCTTAGCAACCTATCGATATTTGTATCTTCGATTTATATTCAGTGACATAAAAAAATCCCTGTCGTTAATGTCCCTGTAGTGGGCCAGCAAACAACGTTACTTTGTTTGGAATAATCCACCAAAGTGGCAAAGTAACACAATTAGTCTAGTAAATTATTCCCAAGTATACATCAATATTCTGTGGTTGCTTTTTTGGCGCAAAGTGGTAACATTTAGAATCATGTGCGGTAAACATTCTTTCGCAACGCTATATTTCTAAAGTGGTTCTGCGCTACATTTCTAAGGTGTGCAGTAGAAACATTAATAGAGAAATAACACATAACATAATTTGAAGACGCGTCGTAACCATAGCCAGACGTCCCGTGAGGACATTAAGCGATAAAAATAACTTCATGACGTTGCAGCATTCATATGTGTAGTGGGAGCGTTGAAGAGGGCTGCTATATAATTAACAATAATTATTATACGCCACTTTTATTTGATAAAGTGTTTAGTGCCAACAGACTGTTAGTACCGTTATTATTAACTGCTTGACGTAATTAACGTAGGCTTCTACAATATTTCCTAATGCGAACCTGTGTGTCGATAATGTGATTAAGGCTTGATGAAGCTTAAATGAATTTTAATAAACTTGGAGGAAAAAACATACACCGACTAACAGTTCCTCGCAATTTAAATTCCATATTGGAGGCCATTAACCCGGCAATACGCTGAAAAATTCGCTAAAAATTTACTTAAAGATGGCGGCCATATAGGCAATGGAGGACTATACAATTTATAATAATAAAGCAACCAAATAAATACGATTAACTAAAAGTTTAACTTACTTAACTTCATTCTTTTTAGTAAATTATAACGGTCACGTTACATAGTGTGGACTGAGAATGTTGATGAGGCTGTTGTGGTAATTAAAATGACGCTGTGCCACTTGTTTTGGGCTATGGGAATATTAAGCTGATGCAGTAAACATAACCCATTACATCGTATTACTTTAGTAAGGTGGTATTTGTACTACCTACTGCTACTAACTGTCAGTTTCTCGAATCAGTGGGTTGAAAGGATTAAAGTGCAGGCGCACTGCACTCTGGGAGGCCCCAGAGGCTCCTTTCGAGCATTTGTCACATGTCTTCGGTTTTTTAGTTCTATGATAGGCGGATTCCTCACGATGTTTTTGAAAAAAAAAAAAAAAAAAAAAAAAAAAAAAAAAAAAAAAAAAAAAAAAAAAATGTCAGGGTTTGAAGCACCAACCTCCGGATTGAAACTAGGGGTTTGTACCACTGGGCCTACGCTCTCAATTTGTAAACAACTCGCATGAATCACGTACGGAAGGATAACGTGATGATACGCTCATTTTACCGGCAATTTGTTGTGCTTTATTCTCGCGCCACGACACAGGGACATTGCACACGTATCAGATAAATGAGCATTCCACAGTGAATGCTGCGGAGCTGGTTCATTATATGGAAATGATCTCGCACACTTACTCGTCGGCTGGTTTGCTACATTTCCGTCTATGCAGTTTTGCATAGAGTTGACGCCAGTGAATGTGGGGTACTTTTTATTTTTACTGCTTATTAGATTCGAAAGTTTTATGTCTCACCCTAAACAGTTTTGTCACGAAATGAACAAAGTTAAACAGTTAAATAAATGTACACGATAAGATTGTCCATCTTATCATAGATATTGTAATGTAAACATTTAATTCTAAGTAATTAAGCAGTTTTGTAAAAATGAACAAAAAATCTTTATATTCAACAGCTTTTTCAAGATTTTCTGGAAATGTCTTTCACACTATTTTAATAATGAAAAACTTTACCGTGGCAAAACCTAGATAAGTGTATTGTTATCTCCTTAAAATAAATATATGCTAATTATGAAGTTGAAGGACGTAGTGGAAAAACTGAAATGCCGAGTAACATCTACACAACACAATGAAGTATTTTTAAGATCTCTGTGATAGTTTACAATGAAAAAAAAAATAAAAAAAAAATACACTAACGTAGGTACATTTGCAAAAATATTGTCACTTAATATCGATTGTTGTATAGTTTGATATTACAAGTTGGTATGGAGCTGTTTGGTATTTGAGCGCATAGACAGCATACTTACGCTCTGAGCAGCCTGAAGCTAAAGCTTTCGGTACATAAGAACTTAAATTTTATTTATTTACGAGAACATAACATATTGACATGACAATGTCTTATAATTCGATAGAGCCGGCTGCACGCACGAAAAAACATGACTCATGCGTCGTTACCTCGCTCTGAGGCGTTCCATGTAAGGCTTGTGCAAGTGCAAGCGAGAGCGCGGAACGAGCGACAAAGAAGCACAATCGGCCTTTGCGTTCGGCAGCGTTCGACATCCGTCTCTCTCCTACTTGAGTGAGCGATGCGTCTGCGTGGACAGCTGCTAATACTTACATTTACATGTTTTGATCGAGTATCAAGTGCAGTGTAAAACTATTAAATTGTAAAAAAAAAATTGACATAATTGTATTTATGCGTACAAATAAATCTAACTTGATCAATTTCATTGTGATTTCCAATTACCTCCTTCTCTATATATATACAAATCTATTAAACAAATGAAATTAAAATTTTCTTTTGAAAAATGCTACCATTCCATCAGTATTTTCTTAAGACGTTGTCATGTTCAACTATCGTCAGTAAACCGACTTTACAGACAACCATTTTTTTTTACCTACACCAATACATTCACTAAAACATTATTCTATGGATATTCTAGCCAAGTTTCACTAAAATTGCTGGCATAACAACATTCGTAATTATTGAGCGAGTAACAAATCCAAAAGAAATAACAAAAAAAAAAAAAATGATAAAAACGGGATGAGATATGAAAAAGAAATAAAATAAACAATTAATAAGTAAAATTTAAAATTACGGATTACATACATTTAAAATATCATTTCTGAAACAGCCATTCACTTTCGTTTTAGTTAGTTTGACCTCTAAATTATCTTTTACAATAACTTATAACGTAATAAGGTTACAAATTCATGAAAGTTAAGATTGTTCGCTTACGAATTTGCCCGCGTGGGCTGTGTCAGAGCCTGTTGCTAGCTTTTTAAACTGTTGCATATGAGACGACGGAAAAGAAAGTCTCTATCACCAAGCAGAGCTCAGGCATTGCTATTTTCCGCTTTGAATATTGTAGGTGCCGGTGAATTTACAGGCACATGAGGCGTCCCATCTCCTTATCTCAGGTTAAGGGGTGCAATACGTTGAGATTTGAGTATTCCCATAGTTAGGTTAAGGATAACTTATGGTATAGATCCTCGCCGTATTGCTGTCGTTATGTTTAGAGATTAGCCCCCTTAGCAACAGGTAGGACATCTGCTCGTTTCGGTGGTCATTAATAATCCCATGTTATCTTTAAACTAATCACACTACATCTTCAATATCAATCCCAATAGAATCGATGTTCCAAGTTATGTTGATAGAATCTATATTAGCCCATCTATTTATAAGAGAATTTTACTGTTTTACTCACTCACTGACTCATCTCCGTAGCTCCAAACATACGAGTCCGAAATTTTGCATCGGGTTCGTGTACTAAGACGAGAGAAGGAAGAGATGAGGAAATTCCAAATCCCCATATCCCCATATAGGGGTTGAAATGGGGTGTCGAACTTTTTATAAAAATCTTATTTCATGGGCGTTATAACCAAATTCAACACCGACGAAGTAACAGGTAACCACTGGTAGGTATATAAACCTGATTGATGGCGCCATTATTGTTTCATTTATTTAAAATGTATCCGTGTATGCAGGGTAAAATGTCCGTTCCTCAATTAGGTATACCTTGTTTCAACTGGAACCATAATATTTCTTATAACAAACAGACCAATCTGCATATATTTCAGCGCTGGAAGCATCGCGTGTCCGTAATGACGTTATTCGGAGTTACAAGGGGTATTCAAGAGTTGAAGGACTTTGCCATTCGGTTTAACAGCCAAATTAATAACAACTATTATTACCTGTGATTATTTACGTAACTACATCGAATAAGGAATAAATAACGCGTATTTTATGGAAGGGCAATCACAGATAGGAAATGATTTTTCATTTTCTTCATACAGACGGTAAGCAATCTGAAATATAAACGTGTACCTATTCCTTGTAATATTTGTGGAAACCAAGAGGAAAATAATGATAATGCGGCTTTCGAGGTGCAGTGATTTGGAAATTGGCTCGAGCATAAGGCAACGGTTCGCGTCAAATCAGGATACATTTTTGCAGGTAAATATATCTCCAGTAGTTAATATTGAAAACTGTTTTGGAGTTACAAAAATAAACTATTATGTCTAAATATATCGTTAACAAATAATAATAATAAACAATAACTTCACCACAGCTGCAAGGCACGCTTGTGGCGAGCGTTCCGTGCATGGCACATCGCGTAGACTGCGGTACTCCCTGGGGTTGAACGAAGCCCCTGACCCTCGGCCTACCTTAATTGGTCGCTCGAGGGTAGGTCGGAAGAACTTGTGGAACCTATATCCAGCAGAAGCGTTGAAGAGCATTAAGCCGGGAGTAGCGCTAAGTGAAAAAAGCTCTGGGGATGTGTAAACCATACATCCATCGTAAATAAAAGACGATTTAACAAAATTACATAGCGATAAGACCATCCATTGTACTTCTAAGTTCTATGTTTTATTAATTGTTATTTATAATGTTCTCTGGTGTACAATAAAGTATTATTATTATTATCAAAGCAACCGACAGGTGCCTGACGCGAGTATCGAGATGAAGAAACGCTACAGTATATTGCAGCTTATCAATTATGGATGTGATACGCAGCTGCTCCAAGTGATTTTTCCAAGAGTCAATACATAAACAAGATTTGCGCAGAAACGAGGTAGGAGCGAAGACAAGGGCTGGCTGATTAACAAACGCTCTTTACCAAGTCACTGAACTTGCTGGTAATTGCAGCATTTACTGTGTATGAGCTACATGCAGGAGCTAATTTCCATATCTGTTTCTACTGACAAGCCCGTGTTTGAAGACAGGTGCATGACCGATTTAGGCACTTCGCAGGCTTGATGTCAGGTTTAATGAAATAGAACGAAGGTAGAAACCGACGTTCTATTTCGAGGTTCTATTAACTACTTGGTAATGTACCAAATGCGGAGGTATGTCTCTGTTATGTATAAATGTATTATCTGTGTTTGGTATTTTTAACTGATTTGCCCCAAAAATCATTAACTTTATGTCATCTTATATGTAATAGCATAATTTTATACTGGTCACACGTGAGCGAAGCCCCGGGCAGACTATAACATTTGCACAAAATACTTGCAACCTGTTGCATTGCATACTCCATTAAATAAACAAGCTACTTAAAGCAGCTTGTTTCTATAAGTATATATAAATATGACTTTCTGTATCCGAAATTGGTTTTGAATTTTAATGATATGTTTTTATTTAATTGAAAAATATTGAATCTTGTAAATACAGTACAGTAATTATAGTGGAAACATAATAAATAAATTAATAAATATTGGTGGGTATTTCACACATTGCCATCTAGCCCCAAAGTAAACGTAGCTTATCATGGGAATCTGACAACTGATATAATACTTTTTTGTAAATACATATAATGCACATTAACACCCAGACACAGAACAAATACCTATGTTCTTTACACAAATGCTCGTCCTGGGTGGGAATGGAACCCACGACCTACAGCGTAGAAGGCAGGGTTACTAACAACTGAGCTGTGAGGCCAGTTAGCAATAAACGGTGATCGCGGTGAATATCAAATATAGTATATTTTCATAACGTGCATAAACAGTAGCTTTACAGACTACAATTTGAAACGAGTCCCGGATTTTCGACGGCGTCTTCACCCCAGGTGGTCCTGGGGTTTTCATAATTTTTGCAACGTTCTTGCTATATTGCCAGGGAAAGCTAATAAACCGTAATCTAGCCGGCAAGCCGTCGCCGTCGCGTCTCAGCGGGGTGGGGCACCCGCAGACAATCAAAAATTTAATTTACCCGGCTTAATAGTTGGCTGGTCATAATGCCTTCATTGCGGGCGGAGTACTTCTAATGTTGTCTAGTTTTTGAATACTTTGGTTACTTGTATGTTAACAGAAGTTGAAGTTTAATTAGAGTGGCAGTCGATTTCGTTGTGAAATGACATCGTTTGAGAAATGCATGAACGTTTTAACAGATCCATAGCTAAGTGAGTAGTAACCCTGCCTGCATATCGTGGGGTACCGTTCGATCCCCGGCCAGGGCAAACTTTTTGTGCTGAACATAAAGTTTGTTCTTGGTTCTTGGATGTTTGTGTTTTTATCATGTTTTTTTATGTCCATAACATCTATGTGATTCTTCAAGCAAGCTTTTGTGTTTTTTTTTTGGACTTTGGACTTCTCTCGATAGGCACTCTTTGAATGCCAATATTTAGAGTAACAGCAATTACGCACTGAAAACATCGTGCCATTGCTTAAAATGATAAAACATTATACATGACTTATTTGACACGCGATGGCTTTTAAGCAATTTATTTTATTACTAGCTTCTGCCAGCGGCTTCACTCACATGAAGCCATAATAAACTCTAGAATATATATATATGTAGCCTATATACAGCCTATATATGTAGCCTATATATAATAATAGTCTAAATCAAGTCCTAAAATATAGTTTATACTATGGGAACCAGTCATCAGATAGAACATTTTTTTTTTTTATACATACGCATAATGCATATCAACACCCAGACACAGTACTGATACACTGAGCTGTGAGGCCTGTCTATATCTATCAAAGCCGTGATCTAAATTTCAATGAAATAGGTAATTCAGTAAAATTGGCATGAAGGAAAGAGTACAACAAACATCCAAACAAACAAACTTTCGCATTTGTAATAATAGGACTAGTGCGATAACATGGGGCTTATTTCCCACATGGCATTAAACTAGGGGAGTGCTGTTAGTGAATGAATTATTGATCGAAAGCATGGTGGCCCAGCTCCCTAGTTTGAATCCGGTGATAGCTGGTTCAAATCCCGACCTGCAACAATGATTCTCCCACTTGAAAAATTATTTTCCGCAATACCATGTGCTCAAAACGGTTAAGGAAAACATTGTGCGGAAACCGGAATGTAAAACTTCAAAGACGTGTGTCAAGTTTACGAAAGGAGCCTCTTTGATTCGCAGTGTAATCCTTTCATCACACTGGTTCGAGAGAGCCAGTCACACGATTAGAAGAAGAATGAATTTATGAACTAACACTTTTTTGAAATCCTAAATATACCAAAATACACCAGATAGGCGATGCAGTCAAAAGAAGCTTTTGCGAATGACTGCCTCAAGCTTAACTTTACATTTAGTACAACTAATAAATAAATAGTATTTTATGTCTAAAAATACAATGATAACAGTTTGAAGTATATCCAGTAGACCCCGCACTAATAATTAGTGATGTGCCTATGAAAGTTATATACAAATATAATCGAAGAGATAAAGAAGATAAAAAGATAAAAACGATAAAGAAATAATGTTCAGTACTTAATTAATTATAAATGAGTCGATGTCGAGAATTTACCCACGTTTTTCTGAAAGATGTTTATTTATATGTACGGTGAATCTACCTCCTTCGAAGACAATAAAGAAAGTTTTTAAAACCGTCAGTCTATTTATCTCGCTGATGTTTGCAAATGCGCTTTTGTTTGCATTAAAAGACAACAGAGCGCGCCAGTCTGTTGCGATAACAGGCCTATTTACCGAGCTAAAACAAAGCAGAACAAACTCTGAAACATCACGAAACGCATTACAGGACACCTTCTCATTGTGTTGTGCGACAAAAAGGCCGGCTACGTTGACGCTTATGAACTGCGTTTTCTTTGTTTCCGAGATTACACTTTTCACGACCGAAAAGTCCGACGAGTCTGTCGCGCTACAGAGTGATAAGAACAGTTAAAAAAATATGCCCAGTTAATTTTAAATTGTATTCTCAAGGCTTGTTGACATAAACCAGCTGCGAGTGGTGATATGAAATCCTGCCTACTTCATGATCGGTGAATTAGGTTGGTTTACCTTCGCACAGACCTATCGAAATTCTAAACCAGAATATTAAGTGTCACAATGAGAAAAATAACAAGGTAATATCACGTTTGGTTTTCCCTGAATTCGAAAAGCCTCATAAGGATATTCGTTGTGTGGGCGTTGTTGCTATGTATCCGTAATATGTACATGATACGCTGAAACCATTTGATTGGTCTTATAGCTCGGCTAGTAACCCTTCCTTTGCGCTGTAGGTCGTGCGTTTGATTCCCACCCAGGACAAACATTTGTGTGACATTTGTAACATTGGTGTTTATATGTATGTATTTAAAAAAGATGTTTATAAGTATTATATCAGTTGTCTGGTTCCTATGATACAAGCTATGCTTAGATTTACCTTGGGGCTAGATGGCATTGTGTGAAATGTCCACCAATATTTATTAGTTATTTATTTATATTTTGTTGTGATTCTGTTGTTTTTTTTTCTACAGAATCTTTATCCAAATAAGAAAAGTTAAATAAAAGAAGTTTGTACTCTGCTCGCTGCTTCCTCCGTGACGATTCGACGCCGCTGGTGAAGACATCAAACGCGGGAAACTCATCAGAGGTCCAGTTGTTAGTGTAATTTGCTTCCTTTATTTTTGGACTAAACAATTGTTGAACATTGCAGAATGTTACCAAAAATAAAACGTGATTAAATGTTACATTTAACTGTCTAACACTCATCTTTTTAATTTTTATATTTATGGAATTTAATCTCTGCTGTTTTTTTTATCTAGAGCGACTATCTAGCGTGTGTGAGGTATTAAGCTAACATTTCTTTTTTGCAATAATTCTTTTATATCATCCGTAAAATTGAAGTGGGTTATTAATAAAAATTAAAGATACCTTAATATTTACATTTCACTTTATTATCTCATATCTCTATAATTTAGTTTAACCATAAAGTTTTTAATAATAATTGTAGCATCACAGTATATGTAATCAATGATAATTAATATTAACACCCCCACCTATGTTTTTATTATATCTGACTGCAGACTTTCACCAACAATTTCATAACGGTGGTATACTTTTTCAAATTAAAACTGCATGACGGTCCTCTATCAGTATTCATCACATAAAGGACACAATAGCACCCAGTATCAAAAACCATTTTGCCATTTAATGAAATATATAGTCAGTTGTACCCACTTAAGTTAATCTTAATATATAGGGGCTGTTCATGATATAGCTATTATATATAGCTATTATAGTTACAAGATTGTTCGCGATAGTCCTGAGTACAATAAAATAGGCAATTAGGGTGGAAAGTAGTAAAAACATATTACCACAAATGATGTGATTACAGTCGAAACCTCAAGTGTTTATGTACTTGTTAGGTACAATTATATACATTTCAGATAATGATTGCCTACCTGATTATTTAGAATTTGAAATCTAATATATTTTTACTAGGTTAGGTTTTTTAATTTCGATCTTTGTAACTTATAAAGAGGGTTTCGTTTTGCCACGTTATTTACATAAGTAAGTATAGTAAATTCGTTTTAAATATGATATAAGAAAATTGAGCTAAAAAAAGCGGATGCTAAAATTAAATGACAGTATATACAGTATAAGTGACATTTAAGTTTGATAGTTACTTCAGTGTCAATAATTATAAATGCGTTTTATGCATGAAATCAGTGAATTTATGCATGAAAACAAATTTTCACATAAATCACATAACTTGCGACTTCGATTTTAGTAATTAACTTGGTAAATGTTGTATTTTATTGAAATATGTTGTTATTTGCGTAAAATAATCTATTTGACACCTCAGAGACCCGAAAGTTGATCAAATGATTGATATCTCTGTTGGCCGTAAAAAGGCATAAAAAATTCAAAAGCAATATAATTCGATTAGTATACTCAACACAATCGATTGTAATCGATCATCTGAACCTCAGATTGAATAATATACTACTTACGAGTGTTATACTTCTGATTATGATTATTAGGATCCATCAGGTTTTTTTTTTTTATGTGATGCAGTTACGGAACGAGCCGACGGCCCACCTGGTGTTAAGTGGTAACCTCGGCCCATAACAACCGATGCGACTTGGGTCCTCCCTTACTAGTACGACAAGACCCAAGTCGCATCGTATGCACCCGTAACTGTGAGACGTGTAGGTGGAATTTTTCTTGTGTCTGTAGTTTCACCGGCAACCACACCTCTCAAACCAGAACACAGTAACGCGAACGCGTTACAGCTTGGCGGCAGAAATGGGCATGGTGGCAGTACTTCCCCAGACGAACTTGGCGAGAGTTCTACTGCTCTTAAAACTGATAAAAGGTGTAACTGATTTAACACGCCTTTGATGCGTAAGACATAACAATTATTAATGGCAAATGAAGAACATTAAAATTAAAAAGGCAGGTATTTGGTTGTATAAAGCACCCAGTTTCCCAAAGTTGAAATTAGAATCTGTATTAAGCATCCGCTTTATAAAAATTAATAAGCATTGAAATGTGTTATCTGTTTTGTATCCGTTATGATTAATAACTGATCTGTATAAAATTTAACAAAAATTAACATTTTAGGAATAACATATCTCTTTTTACAGAATTCTTATTCATTTACAAGGTAATGGTTACGTAAAATAAGTTCTTTTTTTTAGAGAATATAGGTAAGTCCACTTATACAGAGAATTATACAACAGTATAAAGATATATGTTTAAAAAACGTATTGACTCAATTGAATTCATTGTACAACTTGACCTTAATATCGGTAATTTTGGCCGTTAATATGTGTATCATTCAGGTCTTTGAGATTTATTATTATAAATATCTTCATCATTTCATAACTCTCCCTAGATATATATCACAACACAAAATCATATGACTGGCCTCAGTTGGTTAGTAACCCTATCTTCTGCGCTGTAGGTCGTGGGTTCGATCCCCACTCAGGACAAACATTTATGTGACATTTGTAACATTGATGTTTGTGCTGTGTCTGGGTGTTAATATGTATTATATGTATGTATTTACAAAAGAAAAACTATATAAGTATTATTAAAACAACATACCTATGTATATTTTTGTTAATTATTTAATTTATTTTTTGGGCGTGTCAAATAAATGTTTTTCTTCCTTTCTTTCTTTCTATATCAGTTGTCTGGTTCCCATGATACAAGCTATGCTTAGCTTACTTTGGGGCTAGATGGCGCTGTGTGAAATGTCCACCATTATTTATTTATTTTATTTATTTTTATATAAAAATATTGAATAGGTCAGTTAGGTTCCTAAAACTGATTAACGTTACGAAATTCCAGACACAAGAATACTTCAGTGATTCAGTTGAAAAACATAAACGAATTTTAATTTCTGGCATTTCCTTCTCTAATGAATTATAAAAGACCAACAAAGACAAGACTGAATTTTGAAATGAAAAACGGTATTTAGTGATTTGCTCTGCGATTTCGTCGTATTTGAATCGTGGGTTATCGTGGTCTACGGATACCTCACGAATGCCATGTTTAACATATATTTTACTATAGTTTGTCCATATTCATTTGCTAGGGACAGAAAAAGACGCGTGAACTTGAAGTTGGTTTTCAAGTTAGTTTTAGTTGATTACAAACAGAATCATAACCAAAATCACTATCGGCCGTAATGCCCGTAAGAAGCTATAAAATGACAGAGAGATTTTAAGTTTTATCGAATTATAAACTTACTTGACAGTCAGTTTTGCTTAGATAAATATGGAGTAGATATACAGAGGGACCTACCTACCTACCAATATTGAGGACATTACAATAAATACATATTACATAAAAAAATATTAAACGTGTACCTACAAGTATTTTACTAAAACCGAACTCTGGACCTTGCTCAACTTCTCCTACAGTCTCCTTCCATTTTTCATCTATGTAGAAGATTCAAAATACATTTTGACCCCAAAATCTACTATTGTGCCAAATTTCAAGTCGACAACATTATAGCATTCGCCAAAAGGTGCTGCGGCATAAGGCGACAAATGCTATTAATTAATTTAACATCGGTATGGCAACTCTGGCAATAAATTGGGGAACTGAGAAATAGGCACACAATGAAGAATGTTGTAAGAGACTACTGAGGACCTTAAACTCTTGATTTTCAGTGAAAATTTTTTAGACATCCGTATCAAATAATTAACACTTCGTGGAAGATAATAACTAAAGCTTCATAGGTTTGACAATCTTACAGTGCCAATTCAAAAAAATCATCTTCGTTACCATATCTAGAAAATTACTAAACTGAAATATTCTTCTAATTAAAACATACTAAAAGGTGACATTGTTGGCAATAACGTTTAAATCTTCTTCGTTGAAAGTAGTTACCAATTATCAAGAAAATATACAAACTGAAATATTCTTCGAATAAAAATATATTAAAAGTTGACATTGCAGGCAAATTATTCTGAGCATTCATCATCTTCAACGTAGCCCAAACAATATAAAACAGATGAGGCTAGACATAGCTCTCTCGTGCGTTCTCGAGAAGAGGCGTCCTCGTCGTAACTATCTCACGGCGGCGAGACAATGTCCCACTTGTTACACTCCTACGGTCGTCGGCGAGTGTCCCGATGCTCTGCAAAGTCAAAAAGCTCTTATGCTGTGCCTACAAAAGTGTCAGAAGGAAAAATGGGCCTAGTTATGCAGAAAGCAGCCATGTGGCATTTTTTCCAAAAATGAGTTATAAACGCGGCCATACCAATTTCGACATGACGGATTTATTGCAAAGACAGCCATGTCGATATCTCTATTTTTCACGGAGATATGAGCCAATACAATATAATGAAACAATACATAACCAAAGTAACCATCGACAGAAAAATGCTTATTACATCGTTTGTACTTTTCCCCACATGGCTCTTTTCTGCATAACACGGTCCAAATATACTTAGTATACTTTTTAGAAAAGTTTTGAATAATCTAGTTTTTTTTATGTGATGAAGTTACCCGGCTGGTGTTAAGTGGTAACTGCGCCCGTAACTCCGAGAAGTGAACTGGAATGTCTCAAGTGCCTGTAATTTCACCGGCAACCACACCATTCAAACGGAAACACAGTAACGCGAACGCATTATTGCTTTCGTCCGGGGGGAGATCCCCGGAACTTGGTTCTACTGCGACTAACAAATTATAAATAAATTTAATAAAAGATTTGTTTAGATGTTTCCGTTAAAACATCAAATATATATGAAAAAATAGAAAGAATTATTGAAATGAATGCATATCTCCAATCTCAACGCATCAGTAATGCTCCCGGTGTTTCTGACGTCTATAGGGTACAGTAACGGCTTACCTAAACTTAAATAATGTTAATAAAATAATATTAATTATATTAACATAATAAATAAAAAACGAAATAAAAATAAAAAATATATGCATTACCTGTACATCCGAACCCGGCGTGTTTGGCGTGTGCGAACTCAACTTCAACTCATATTGTAAGCTGTTGATGCTCTTTGAAGTCTCCACTAATGGAGATGTCGCACCGAAAATAGTTCCATCCGTAAACCTTTCAGTCTCTTCCTTGTAGTTTAAACCTATCACGAAAATGCGAAACTGTCAGATAAGTTACTTTACATATTCAGCGAAGCAGCTCTGTTGCTCCGTTGTCAACTAACGTAATACTGCTATATCCCTATTTAACGAACTGAGCTACATAATTTTCTGTGGTGTACGTGAATTCGTTCACTGTGTGTCCATTATGCATTTGATTAATGTTCTGCGTTCCATAATAGAATCGTTCACCGAGCTATGATGAGTAAACATTATAATCTGGTATATTATTTTAGACTAGCTGTTGCCCGCGACTTCGTTCGCGTGGAATTCAGTTTTATCACGCCTCCTAATTTACCTCTCGGAAAAGTAGCCTAAGTTACTCCTTGTTACATCAGCTATCTGCCAGTGAGTCCCGTCAAAATCGGTCCAGCCATTTCAGAGATTAGCCGGAACAAAGAGACAGACAGACAGACAGACAAAAATAAAATAAAAATGTTGTTTTTGTGTATGTACCGGGTATACATCCATATGCACTTAGTAAAAAGTGGTTATTTTAATATTACGAACAGACACTCCAATTTTATTTATTTGTATAGATTTAGGAATATTGAATTCTATGTGAATGTTTTTAAAATCACAAATGCAGCACTATCTACTCTAATATATAGTGATTGTTTTCGAAAGGTATAGGGATAGGTATTGCAGTCTTAACACGGAACGAGCTGACGGCCCACCTGATGTCAATTGGTAACCGCCGCCCATAGACAACAATACGACTCAAGTCGATTCCACCTAACTACGAGATGACTCAAGTCGCACTGCGTTGCGTCCGTCACCCCAAGACAGGGATATTACGTCTCATGCGTCTGCAATTTTCACCGGTTTTAAGACAAAGCAGCAATACGGGTACTACATTAAGGAATGTTTCACTAAATTTAATTTAATATCACTTCTTCGATAACCGTAAATTACAAAAAACACAACTCAATATAGTAGCTGAAAATCATTGTTCCCCTGAGCAGTATTATTCGCTAAGCTAAGACCCATTACTAAGCTGCAACACACGTGTATCTTAGAACTTGTAACTTGGTTTAGTAAATTAAATTCAACCTAATTTTGTGATTGATAAGTGTGAGATTCGAGTAACAAGTATATGCCTTATGTATCAATGTACATAATTAATAGGAGCAGAGTAGTAATAACAGTAATATACGGGTACCTTTCCCTGAAGGCACAACATCAGGGTTCTTGTCATCAGCTTGTTGAGGAGAATGGTTGCCATTCGAGCTAAAAACCTTCATAACTTCCAAGGGAGCTGGAACAATAGTACTAGTTTTTATACGAATTTTCTACAGATGTTTTATATATATGTAACTATATTGTTAATTAATTGATTCTACTTCAACCTATTCCTACTTAAGAAATGTGTAGTTAGCTTTATTACTCTGCATTAACTCTAAATGATATTTTTTTATGTGATACAGTTATGGAATAAGCAAATGGCCCTGCTGCGGTAACCTCTGCCTATAACAATGCGACTTGATCCTCCCCTACTTAGGTAGGACAAGAGCCAAGTCACATTGCATGTGCCCTTAACTCTGAGGCGACGGTGAAATGTCTCACTTGCCTGTAATTTCACCGGCAACCATACCTTTGAAACCGGAACACAGTAACGCAAATGCATTACTGCTTGGCGGCAGAAATGGGCAATGGATAAGCCATTGAAGTCGATTTTGATCAGTATCGTAGAAAGGTTTTAAAGATTGATGATTAAATAAAGATTACACGCACTAAATGTGCCAATCGTTTTTAAAGTATTCAATAATATGCATATGGATTGCGTAGCCTTTCTCGTAACTTACACTCAGTGCCTATATGTAAATAAATAATCTGTTGAATTTCGAGCAAATGTGAATAAAAAGGCAAAAGGTTAAGACTAGCACTTAAGATGCTGACTGTACCTACATATTACTCGTGGATAAAAACCCTTTCCAAATCATTTGATGGTGTGCTGTTCCACTTCAATTGAAGTCGTAAATCAGACTGACTGCAGCGGGCTTAGAAGCCAGCTTGTTACGAAATCCAGTCACGTGGCTGAATCAGAAGTAAACTTCTTTCCTTCAGAGGTCATTTCGATTTATTTGCGGTCTGTTGGACGGCAATCTTTTATAATGTTTTTTACTGCGCCAAATAAAATGAAAACCCTCAGTAAAATATCAAGTTGGCTCGTATAAGTGGCTAACCCTTGGTAATTTTACTAGCAATACTGTGCTTCGATTGCTAAAGGGTGAATGGATTCTGAGTGCATTGTGCTTTTCATCTTAGTACCAGTGATATGTCGTTTGAGTTTTTTACACTATCGAGTTGCGTGAGGTCGCGCGACATGCATTAAAGCTATAAATCTCTTTTAATTTCATGTGCGTATGTATTTCACTTGTGGATTTCCTCTTTAATTAAAGTTTTGCTAAAATGTATAGAATCTGATCGAGTTTAAATAGAATACTGCGATGTAAATAAAATAATGTAAGAGGCAATACTTAGTTACCTTATATAGCAAGACGTATGATTTGACAAATGATCTGGCACGTAACAGCCACACGTCTCACAATTCAAAGCGGCGCGGCGCGGGCGGCGTGACTTAACAAGGGCCTGACTTGTCACTCGGCGTGTTACTAGTGATGCATTGAAGTAGCACATACGAGCATAATGTTCCTAGCAATACCAGTATATGTGAAAATGAAAGAAGATCTAGATTAAAAGATTATTTTCTTTAAATTCATTGAATAAAGACCAAGTTTAATTCTTCACAATATTTAACGTTCCAAAATTTTATTTCTTCCTTACACATACGATTAAACTAAAATATATGAACTGACCTTTGTAGGTATGTTTACAAATAAAAGAGATAAATAAGTCTTTAACCTCATCAGAAGCGATTTTGATCTAAACTGAATCCTGTGCGCGCCATATTACATATAAGGGCTATGTGACTTCAGAGTAAAGCTACAAGCTATGTCGAAATGAAGATGAAAAATAATATTATAGAAGGTGCTCCGCCTAATAAAGTGAGCTGAAACTTTGTAACCGGTATTTGGAATACCTAATTGTTATCTGGAATCTCTTAAAGGTTAATTATGCTGTAGTAAGATGACGCACTAAGACAGCAAATCGTTTGGGTTATCAAGTAATAACTTGTAAGATCTAACGCGATATAGTGAGTGTGGTATCATAGCGCTTATAATATTTAGATACGTCATAATCAGTTTTTAATTAAAAAACACATATTATAGTAATTTTGGTCTTTCGTCTCTGATCATACTGATTTCAGGTTTAGTTTTATATCATTACACGTTATAGATTGTATATGGACACAGCACATGCGCCCGGAACAAAATGACAGCCCCCAGCAGATATTTCCAGATTACCCGCAAGTTTAATAGCTAATTTTCAGTAGAAT
Organism: Chesias legatella; assembly: GCA_947359385.1. Classification (NCBI taxonomy): domain Eukaryota; kingdom Metazoa; phylum Arthropoda; class Insecta; order Lepidoptera; family Geometridae; genus Chesias; species Chesias legatella. The sequence goes on along the minus strand of OX375768.1, from coordinate 5,692,854 downwards.
GTGTATAGTGCACGAAAGGAACCTATTTGAGGCGCACTTAAAATCATTTCACCACACTGGTTCGAGAAAACCTTGACTGGCCTCACAGCTCAGTTGGTAGTAACCCTGCCTTCTGCGCTGTAGGTCGGATTCCCACCCAGGATAACCATTTGTATGATGAATATAGATATTTGTTCTGTGTCTGGGTGTCAATATGTATATATTTGCAAAAAAAGTATATAAGTATTATATCAGTTGTCTGGTTCCCATGATGCAAGCTATGTTTAGCTTACTTTGGGGCTAGATGGCGCTGTGTGAAATGTTCACCCATATTTATTATTATTATTAAAACCAGTGACTCGAACAGAATAGTAGAATGTTATGTCACCTGCATATCGGCTCGGTCGATCGCCGCGCCTCCTCGCTAGCAGCGCGAGTCCCGCCAGCAGGGCGACGCCAGCGGCGACTGCAATGAGGCTCAACATCCAATTTGCAGACAGCCCGTAGCTTGTGGATTTCGCCTCTGCACCAAAATACAAATTCAAGGGTTTTTTGTATTCGAATGGGTACAGCATAACGTTCCATCATTGCACTCCTCATTAACAATGCAACTCCTATGTGAAATATTAAAATTTGTAAAATTTTATTTCGTAATAGTTAATCTATTTACAGTAAACTTCGTTCTATTAGCACTAAAGACAACCGTATTGAAAGGAAAAAAAAATGCTTTAAGTCTGTATGTTATTATGTATTTACAAAAAATGTATAAGTATTCTTCTATTTATCTGGTACTCATAGTACAAGCTATGCTCAGTTTAGGGCTAGATGTGTTACATATCTATCAATATTTATTATTACTATTATTTTATTATCTTTTAGTACTGTAAAGTTTTTGGCTGAGTAATGAGATCTTAAATTACAATCGGACAAGTACCAGCTATAATTAAAAATTACTTTTCTCAGAAATTGTTCAAATCACGAACATGTATTACTTATGTAGTGAGTCTATTAAAAATGTTATTTTAATTTTCCCTTTGTATGAAACTTTACTTACTAACCTTAGTAAAGCCACGGGCCTACCTTAGATAGCTAGTGAATGATTAAACGGCAAAGTTTTCGGCTTTTGTGAAATTCAAAAGCATCTAATTAAAGAGTTCCTCAAAGCTTATCTTGTGCTTCCCACAGGAACTAAGTTACCGTTGTAAGGTTGGTGCTAACATTAACAGCGGCTAAGAAAGTACCTATATTCAAAAGGAAAAATAAGAAATAGCTGAAACATATTTTACAGTAGCCTTTCTTGCCTCACAGCTGATTTCGTAGCAACACTGCTTTGTGCGCTGTACGTCGTGGGTTCGATTTCCACCCGGGACAAACATTTGTGTGACGAACATAGATGTTTTTCTGTATCGGGGTATTAATATAATTATAACAATAAATAATCAAAACTCTTATAATATAATAATTACTAATATACTATACGATTGCAGTCAAGATATAAATAGGTGAAAACTTTTTTAACTCGATACCATTTTTTAACAATACACACTTATTGTTTCATTTATTTTTCAGTACAGTGTTCGATAGAAAATGTACAAAACATTTTCAAATGGCCAGCCTACAGACGTATTCGTTTTAGATAAAATGTCGAAAATCCGATTTACTCGGCTGCCGAGCTTTATGAAAGTTAGGGTTAAAAGTTGCTTTATTTTACGTAACTGTATTTCCACTGTTAGGCCTTCAGAATCATATATGTTTCAAATGGATTTTATCGAAAATAGCTAAATGTGCGAATATTGAGTCCACGTTACGATGGGATAACAAAGCGAAGCCATTTATGTGAAAGCGTTCTATTTGAAGCTCGACTTATAAGAATCTATTAATAACTACTACTGGACAAGACGTTTACGGTTTAAGACAGAATTGCTTTAGGATACGATAATAGATGGGCTTCTGGCATAACCTATTCATATTGCTGGATAGCACATGCTTGGAAATTTGCCGGTATTATTTTAGGCTTTAATATCAGAAGTTAGAGTACCATTTTTAAGGGTAAAAAACACCTTCAGTCTACTAATAGAAATAGTTTATTTGGAACGAAACAAATGATACATAGAACAATAAAAATAATAACGAACGATGACTACCGCAAAAGTTAGATTTAACTGTGTAGCAGAGTCAGCGCCTTCCTCCTTAACCAGTAAGCAGTTGTTTTAAAGTTAAATTAGTTTAAATTAAAATTAAACTCTATAAGAATACTTATTTACTAAATACAAAAATAATTAAAAAATTAACACTATAAGATTGAGAAAAACTAATATGATTAATGAAATATATATAAACAACGTAAGAATGAAACACTTTCCGTCGAACTCTAGACGTTACCTAATTATTTTAATAACAATATTTAAAAAAAAAAAAAAAACATTTAAAAATAATCTTTTAAACTAACCTGTATGCAAGGCCAATCGGGACAAAGTGTGCACTCTCAATGTTGTGATTTCGGTCCGCCCTCTCGCGTTGTACGCGTAAAAGACCAATTTCAGGGTCTTCCCAGATCCCAGACCGCGGAGTTTCCACATCGGCGAATCGGTGGAAACGTTCAACACGAGGTGGTTTGACTCCCATGCTTCCACGTAGTACACAGTGTGCAGGCCACCGTCATAACCTGTTGGCAAGTGTTGCGTTAACGAAGCTCGCAAATTTAAAAACTCTTGAGCTTCTTGATACCTTTTGGAACGAAAGCTCATTTAAATCCTAGGTGACAAAATAATCTGCACATAAGGTGCCTCTTTGAGGCACACGATTAGTAATAATAGCTGAAAGCCTTCACGTCTATGAAAGTGCTAGTGTATCGAAACATATAGCGTTCCTAGATCATTACCATAGGTCTGCTCATTTGACTTCCATAGAACCAGTGTCATAGAGAGTCAGTGTTTTAGATTGCTAGATTCATAAATTAATATGGTTTTTGTTTTTTTCTTCAGTAGAAATCGTCATCAATACAAATACAGGTCAAATAATAGTATATTATCTGTAAAAATTTATGATTTATAATTTATGTCTTCGACGGGTATTTTTGAACTCACTAGAAAAATACAGTACCTACTCAGGTACCTAATCAGTCGCTTGGGTTGTGAATCATATGTAGTCTTCAGACTCACCAGCAACACACTGGAGTTCCACCAAATCATCAGTCATGTTCAGTGTTGAGCAGTTGTACGGCCGGTGTATGGTGTACCGACACGGTTCGACTTGGGTACCGACCAGGTTGGACGCCCTGCAGTTCACGGTCCCGTAGTCTGTCTCCGACGTGGGCGTGTACGTGAGAACGGATTTCCCACTCACCGTCGTTATTTTATCCTGAAATATGTTATCTGTGAGTAAAGATGTTTCAACGTTTGTTTGAAGACGATCGTTGAGAATTTTTTCATTAAGTCTGTTTATTAAAATAAGTAACGAAAATTTCTTAGGTGGTTTTGCTGAGAATAGGGACTGTAGGAAGGGAAGGGAGGAGGAATTTTTATTTTGTTATTGTGGTTAAGTTACGGAATGAGCAAAGGCCCACCTGGTGTTAAGTGGTAACCTCTACCCATAACAAGCGATACGAATACACCAATTTTTTTCGGCAGTATCCAATCATGTTTCCATGACCCATTTTATATTTTTTGGCTTATTTGAAATGCGATCAATTATGTATTGATATTATTTTTATAATTTCACTGAGAACTAATTATATTTCCAGTTACTTGCGAAATCCTTTATTTTACAATCATTATTCAATATATTACTAGATTTCAAAGAACCCGGATCCGGATAATGAATCCGATCAATGTATATGGGTATAAAAATACTCACCGATTCCAATTCCACGCTTCCCATCGAACTATTAAGGCTCCATTGAAAGGCAGTTGACTGAGGAAATGCATCGACCTCGCAGGTTATTTTAGCCTGCTCATTAATAGCCACTCCGACGATCGCCATTGAGGACATCCTGCATACCGGCTTATCTAAAATAAAACCAATCTAGAGCGAATCGACTCGCACAATTGCGGTTCTGTGATGAAACTATTTTAGAAAACATGCATAGGTACCTACGACACTACTGTTATGCACATGTATTTCGTAAAAGATGTAAAAACGGGATAAATGATGTTCACAAAAAATATTGTGAACATATGAAATTTTGGGGGATCTTGTTGCTCGCGTCCGTAGATGATAATTTGAATCCTTTAAATCCCTACACGTGTCCCCCGGGTGGTGCGAAAGGAGCAACCCAAAGTAGCAGTAGAACTTGTGCCAAGTTTGCCCGGAAAAGTACTGCCACCACACTTGGTAATCTGCCGCCAAGCAGTGATGCACTCGTTTTGCTGTGTTCCGGTGGAAGGGAGTGGGTGCCGGCGAAATTGCAGCCGCATGAGACGTAACATTCCCGTCTCGGGGTGATAGACGCAACGCAATGCGACTTGAGTTATCTCGTACTTTGGTGGAGAGGACTCGAGTCGTATTGCTGTTCTCTATAGGCGGCGGTTACCACTTAACATCAGGCGGGCCGTCAGCTCGTTCTGTCACTAATATGACATAAAAAATATTGATTAACTAATAATTATTAGACAAAAATTGTAAAAAATGTTGTTTTGGTATATGTACCGTGTATACACCATATGCATTTAGTAAAAAGCAGTTATTTTAATATTGCAAACAGACACTCCAATTTTATTTATTTGTATAGATGTATAGATTTCTGAATTATACTACCAGTCATTTGAAGTGAAGAACACGTAATTTCTCTTCATCCTTGTGTTAAAAGAAAACGATGCAACAAGACAATAACATTGCACATTTCTGTTTTGTGTATTAATGCAGTCTTTATTATTTTATTCATTACGGTTTTATGTCAATAAAGAGCAAATCATTGAGTTAACTGCAACACTGTATAAAATGTAGTGTCCACTACAAAGTTTCACGCAAATAACTATGTTGATTTGAAACCCAACACATGAAATTTGCTGTCTCTGTTTTCGACTTCATCGTAACCCTTGATAGGTTGTAAAAGTCCTTAACTTCCGTTTAGACATCCGAGAGCTTACCGTCGTTAAATTTTATAAATAATTTATCAAATTATGCAAATATATTTCATAGATTGCGTTGTTCTCTTTATTAGACACTAAATTTAAACATGAACATAATTACTTATCTTTTCTACGTAATAAACGTTTTATCACAAATAATTTCATAAAACTGCCATGTTCTCATAAACTATTTGCCAAAGAAACGAGTGTCGAGGATAAAACGGTTTAAAATAATTGAATCAATTAACATTTGAGCGTAATTAAAAAAAGGTTTCTTACAACCTATGGTGACAAATAATATAAGTAGAAATTGCAATGTATTTGTTTTAGTAATTAATTCTGTTTACTTCTATTATCTATTGCCTCAATTAGTCAATGCGAACATTTGACAGTGGGCCTGGTAAGTTATTTTTCTTATTTCCTAATTATTCTTACCTTAACTTTGACCCTAAAGATGGTAGAGATAATTAAATGATAACAGATGTGTCAATACTTTTGGTTTTAAGTTTAAAAACTTATTCGTTTGTGGATAATCTATAAAAAACAAGTACACACTCAAAATTGAGGCATTGAACGGAATATCAGTCGCGTACGAATTCGCCAAATGAACTGAAGAGTAATAACACTTTTTCAATGATTCTAGATCAAACAGAATTAAAGAGTAGGTAATGTATCGGGAAAGCGGAATTGTGAAACTCATATAGAGCAGAATAAGGATCTACGCATGTATGAACTCTACCTATATTCGAAACTAATCACTTTCTAGTTCGGAAATAGGTATTTTACCAACCAAAATGTATTGGATCAAATTTACCAGAATATGTGTTGTTCGTTGATCAAACAGAATTTATAAGTACCTACATGTTACTTTTAATCATTTATGGTTGTATTGCTGTCTTTGATTAAAAACACAGATTTCCTCGAATCGTTATTACTAAATAATCAATACAAGCGGAATATACTATGAGTGAAAACAGTGGCTTTCGCCAATATTTGCGTACTCTCCTCCTGCTCGGTTTGCCTTAATCGGTACTTCCAATCGATACAACATATCTCGATCGATTAGATAGATCGTGCGTCACGTCTGATGCGCGTGCAAATTCACCGGCACCCACTCCCTTCTACCGAAACACAGCAATACGAGTAGGTACATCACTACTTGGCGGCAAATCACCAGGTGTGGTGGCAGTACTTCTTCCGGGTGAACTTAGCACAAGTTCTACTGCTACTTTGGGTTGGCTTTAGCACCACCCGAGGGGCACGTGTAGGGATTCAAAGGATAATAATGACCTACGGACGCGAGCAACGTGTAACTAATAAATAATTGTTGTTCTAATTCTTAACGTATAAATCTGCAATGGATTAGCTAATTTATGTTTTGTTATCCTCCGTGACATATTTAACAACGTAGCTCGTAAATTTCCTAATTATATATTTTTAGTAACTGTAGCCATTTGGTAATTTAGCTATTAACATAAACTGTCCATTTACTCGAACGTAATATAAACTTAAATTGGACAAGGTAGGTAATAACTGAGGCGTAATAAGTCAATTTGTCTAAGTAGATATTATGCAAAGAATCTATTTCACTTTAGACCCAATATTAAACAATCAATATTATTTTATTATAAACGAAATTAAGTCCCAATTGATGGATTGAGTGGATAGTTTTTCCAATGAAATTCGACTGAATACACTGAACCAACAAGTAAGACGATTATGGTTTTACCAGAAGAGTCATTTCAATAATATGCAATCAACAATAGGGGACATGCATGGAACATGAATTTTGTTTAGATTTTCCCTTTGGGTCAGGTTTTTTTTTGCTTGATAACCTATTTGCCATTCGTATGTAATGGCGGTCCCAGATATGAGACACGGCCCTCTTTGCAAAGATTTGTCCCCTTTGATGTACCGAAGCCATAGAATCGCCTCAGTGGTCGCAAAGCTAACACACACTAATAAAGAAATTGATGTAAAGAAGTTTGATTGAATGTAATCGTCCCAATCAGCTAAAATCAATTTTATCACATTTATTCAAAAGTATTTGTCTATGACACTATGAAAAACAAAGATGAAGTGTTTTTATAGTAGTATAATTCTTTTTTTTTAGAATGATCAGTGTTGTCGTTAAAAAAGTTAGAGGTATGTCATTAACTATTTTCTAAATAATCATTCTGACTTAGATTTGAATACGGACAAGACAAAATTAAAACTATATAAATATAAAACTTTCTCCAGAAATACAGTTTTTACAGCCAAAGGCTTCAAAACAATTGATTAACAATTAATGTAATAACAATACAGATTATTATTTTTCCCCATTAGGGTAAGGATCCCTCACAGGACAGTTTATATTTGCCAAAATGTACTAATTGAATATATAATAATTAAAGGATAATAATAATAAAAAGGACCAGCTTTATACGCTAATTAAGGGCTTTGGATCTTTTCTCAAATTAAAATAGATTGAATACCTACATCAGAGTTATGAGCAAACCTCGGGACAAAACAAACAAAGGCCTGAAGAAACAAAGGCAATGAATGCTATTGACGGTTTCCGGAAACGAGTTCCAGGAATTACTGATCACAAGAAGAAGAAATGTGATGTTTAACATAGATCATTATGAAATAAATAATATTTTTATTTCGAACAATTATATTGATATCAGTGATAAACTTGCATAGAGCTGCAAATAAAAATAGGTTATTTTTCCAAAAATTGTGTATTGCATAATGGTCATGCAGAATATATACTCGTATATATACGGGCAACAAGTTCTCAGAACGGGTATGGAAAAACATCACGTGCCTTCGATTTTAGCTTTACTATAAAAGGAAGGAAAAAGTTTTTGTTATATAAATGTAATAACTTTTTGTCACTGACACTTATTGATCCGTAGATGTTTATTTACATACTTACATATAACTTTGAGCTCGATCGGGGCGGACTTGCCGTCACCTTCGACATTGGAGGCTGTGCATGAGTAGTTGCCGGCATGGACCCTTGAAACTGCTTGAATCGCCAAGTGCCCCGAAACCGCTATAACGCCTGCCCCTGAGTTATGTGTTATAATTTGACCCTGGATGCAAAAAAAAACAATAGATTAAAAAAAGCAAAAGTTACACATAGCAAATAATAAAATGAAAAAATACGATACTTCCGTATCGTTAGCTTATTGGTACCGTATCGTAACTTATCACATACTATTTGTTGCCCGCGACTTCGTCCGCGTGGAATTCGGTTTTATCACGCACCCCTGTTTTACCCCTCGGAAAATTAACCTAAGTTACTCCTTGTTACATCAGCTATCTGCCAGTGAAAGTCCCGTCAAAATCGGTCCAGCCATTTCAGAGATTAGCTGGAACAAACAAACAGACAGACAGACAGACAACATATTTTTTTTTTATATGTACCGTTTATATTCCATATGCACTTAGTAAAAAGCGGTTATATTAATATTACAAACAGACACTCCAATTTTATTTATTTTTATGGATGGGTTTTCGTTTGCAAATAAAAAACAATATGGTCTTCTTAATATGTTTTCATAACTGTTATTTGACCTGAGGATGAAACATTCCTGTGCATGTCAGTTCACGCACACCCTTCAAGCCGGAACAGCAAAGCGAAGTGCACTCATTGCTTGGCGGCACAAATGTGTTTGATGGTATTATCTTCTCGGCCGAACATTGCCCGTACAGCTAGTTTCACTGCTATTATAGATGTTCAGATGTAGTAAGTAGTCATTATCACACGAGTCATAAATCTGCACTAATAAAAGAATCAGAAAATGGACTGACGTCACTAAGATTAACCGATATATGGACTTTTACAGTAACACAAATCTCACGCTGTAGTATGAGAGGACACGAAAGTGGTGACCTCTGCCCATAAAAACTAATACGACATACTAAAATTAAAGGAAAAAAAATAACATCGTAATATAATAGTGGTTGTTGATTGCGTCCAGCGTCCGAACCTATGAAAGACAAATTTTTTTGACAGACCTCACAGCTCTGGTGGAGTAACTGCCTTCTGCGCTGTAGGTCGTGGGTTCGATTCCCATGCAGTACAAACATTTGTGTGACGAACATAGATGTTTGTTCTGTGTCTGGGTGTTAATATGTATCATATGTATGTATTTACAAAAAAGTATTATGTATTCTATCAGTAGTCTGGTTCCCATGGTACAAGTTATGCTTACTTTGAGGCTAGATGGAGCTGTGTGAAGTGTCCACCGACATTGTTATTATTATTAAATGTTAAGCATTGACCGGCTTATTTTGAAGATCCAGATTTAGCATACCGACTCTACGTCAGGACTGCACGCTCGACATCTCGACGTTTTGTGGAGTTCCCTGTCTCTTACTTACCTTACTTACCTACCTATTAAAAAAATGAGTATCTAAAACACTCACATTGTGCTCCCAAACAACTTTGTAAGCGGGCGGGTACGCTTGCACGGCACACTCGAAGTATACATCGTCGCCCTCTTCTATGTCGTCCGAGTTTAGTTTCGAGCCCAGTTTCAAAACTACGATGGGAACATCTGTTGGCAAAACATACTGCTATAACTTATACATATAAATACCATTTTATAAATGAAAAAGTATTTTTTTTCTTCTTCTTTCTTGTTTTGCTATGTGTAGGTCAATCTTATGCTCGCCTTCATTGAACCAATACATAATTTATCTTGAGGTAATCACTATTTCACTTAATACTTTGTTATTGTGGACGTTATTTGATTTTAGTTCAGTTAGTATCAACTTAATTTTTCTATTAATAGCACTCTAACATTTAGATAATTGTACTACTAAGGTTTCAGTCTCGTTTAGTTGGTACATCATAAAGATATCAAAGTATATATTTTTATAGCTATATTTTATTGGAAGAAATAAAAAATAAACAAAGTATTATAAATTAGATGAGTATTATATATTAATAAAATTTCGTTTCACGTATTTGCTTGTATAATAATATATACTTAGTAAATTTTTATTAGCTGATGCAACTTTCTCATTGCCGTATACCGACGTCGTCAACCTTTATCCATAAACATAAAATCGTAGAATGTATTAAAGCTGTACTCACAGTGCAAGTCAAGTAGTAAAGTTGTGTCAATCGTGGCATGCTTCAGAATAGGGTGGGAAGCTCGGCAGGTGAGCGTCTGTCCATTGTTGGACATCAGCGGCGTCCACCGAAGAACTGACAGCGTCTCATTCTCGTTCTCAGAGCTCTAGATAAATAAATAAATATTGGTGGACATTTCACACAGCACCATCTAGCCCCAAAGTAAGCTAAGCATAGCATATAAGCATATAACCAGACAACTTTTTTTTGTAAATACATACTAATAATATATATATCAACACCTAGACACAGAACAAACATTCTTCACACATATGTATGTCTTGGGTGGGAATCCAACCCACGACTTACAGCGCGGAAGGCAGACTTACTACCAACTGAGCTGTGAGGTCAGTCAGCCAGATAAAATAATTGGTTGCAAAACCAGGCTATTAACGGCTCATATACGTAAGCTATACTGAAATTTACGAGATTCTGACAAAGGAAAAATACAATTATACTGTTTATTTATAAACTAATCAGGTTTTAGGGCGATTTTTACGAACTTTTTATAAATCATTGGGCAAACAAATGTAAATAAACTAACCTGCAAAAATTGATTTGACATTCTAAGTGAAATTTCGTGTCGTCCTCCTTTCTATCCTTTCCCTTTCAAAAACGAAAACTATAATTTTACCAGAATTTCTAAACTTTCGTCGGCAAATCCTCCAAAGGGATGACCTACTCTGCGATTGACTTTTTTTTATTTATTTTTTAAATAATGATGGACATTTCACACAGCGCCATCTAGCCCCAAAGTAAGCTAAGCATAGCTTGTATCATGGGAACCAGACAACTGATATAATACTTATATACTTTTCTCTTGTAAATACATACATATAATACACATTAACACCCAGACACAGAACAAACATCAATGTTACAAATGTCACATAAATGTTTGTCCTGAGTGGGGATCGAACCCACGACCTACAGCGCAGAAGGTAGGGTTACTAACCAACTGAGCTATGAGGCCAGTCTCTTTCTTTCTGGTATGTAACGATTCACCCAGTTTTTCTCTTCTGTAACGATATCATTTACTGCTAATGATGTCTGCTGTCTTTTTAACTTCCGTTAACTCCATGGGGTCACTAAACAAAGCTTCTGAACGTTTGTTGTGCAAATTTGCTGGCATGTAATTTTTTATGTGCAATTGATTTAGTTCTCGTACAACATCATTGTTAATAGAATAGAAAAATCTTTATTTTGCTTTTATAATCGGTAAAAGTTTAAATAAAAGAAAGTTACAATGTGCTTTGGTAACAGCAAAAAAGGCTACCACTCAGCATGTGCTGTGTCGGTAATTCTGCGCTGGTTTTCTGCGGCACCACTGTCATTGTTTCTGTGACGTTGTAATTGACGGCTGGCCTGAAGATATTAATTAGTTATACCAGAATTGCACAGAGAAACGAAATAGGGCTTCAACACATGCAAATTCGAGTTTTTGACAATTTTCTTGTTCGCTCAAACCATTGCGAAAATCGTAAATAAGTATAATTATATATGACAGATGACAGACCTGAAAACTCAAATTTATTAACAAAAGATATGTTTTTCAGAAATAGGAATGAGTATTTTTATATTTTGGACGCAAGTGGCCAGATCCAGAAATCATGGAATTGGAAATAAACTTAACTTCAGTATGACCTACGTATAAAGCTCATAAGGGGACGTCTTATAAGGGGACTTTCACACGACTCATATCATGTTGCGTTTAATCACTTAAACATGTTTATAACATTGCAGAGGGCAATTATAATTATAAGCATTAAGGTACACATCACGAGTACAGTTCACCATCGAATAAATTATCAACAAATTTAAATAGGATTTTTAATTAGTTTTACTCAGTGACGAATAGAATAGAATAGCATAAAACTTAATTGTACACCAAATTATAAATATTAATGAAATATTGCTCAAAACATACAAGTGGCACAATAGGTGGTACTGCTCTCTTCCAAACAACCTTTGGATGGACAGGATCTATGCGAGCGGAAGGGACGGTGGCAGAATTGAAGTTACGACAGGTATGAGTTTAACACAAAATAACGAATCATCATCTTAAGAACTGACGAACGTGCTACTAAAAATCAACCATGAAATTATGGTTTTATATAGTAAACCATGACAAGAATCAGAAGAAAAAAACATTTTTTTTTTATTAATTTACTTAAATGATATTAAGTTTTTGTTTACATATTGTTTTTTTTTTTACTAAATGATTATTTTATTCTATTCTATTTTACCTAGTAACAAAAAAATGCATACAGTTTCGGTAGTGAAATAGAATACCTTCTCCGCCGCCGAGGTGAGCCTTTCATTATCCAACCACCACGTAATGACCGCTGGCGGGCGCGCCCCAGTCGCCCTGCACGCCACCTCCGCTGTTTGCTGCACTGACAGCGGCTGCTCCCGCGTCACTATCTCCACGGAAAGGGGTCTCACTGAAATAAAACACCCTTTGTAACTAGTTTGGACGGCTGAGCAGTTGAGCAGCTACACAATTTAGAGGTAGACTTTAGTTGAATTGAATTTTCATGTATTTAATATAAAAGATTTGTAACAGGTTGACTATATCTGAGCTGACTATGCTGAGAAATTTGTCGAGAGAATGCTTTATACATTTATTACGCCATTACGGATAACGGAGGTGAATGGAGACGTATTAATTACTTATATTAATTAAACGTCAAAATATTCTACGGTCCGCAAGACATCGTAGAGTCTTTGCCGCTGTCTTGTAGACAGCGGTTCAATACTTACAGAACAACTGATTTTTATTACTATTCTATGAATTATTGTTCAATTACTGTGTACGATACGACGGCGAAGTTTCACACTATCCTCAGAATTTCCCACTATTGTTTATAGCCACGAAATGATTCAATATAAACTTTGTCGGTACTTACGAACATAGTTCAGAACTTCTTCAGTCAGATTACCAATTTAATGCACGAAATACATTTCGTACTTACATAATTTAACTTTTGAATTGATAATTTAATCATTGTTAATTGCGAATAATTCAATTTAGTTAAATTTATCTCTATTTTCTCTTAATAGTCTGAAACCTTGAAGGATCGTAAAATCCATCAAGTTAATAAGTTTTTCGCTATAAAATACAGACTTTATTGAAGAAGAGGTGTTTAACACATAAACTTATGCAAATGTAAGTCAAAATGACGTGAATGTATAGAAGTTACTTATCATATTACAATTAAATTTTCTTAAGTCAACCTCAACCTTCATGAGACTGCCGATGCACGGGATAAAATTACCGGTTGGTGGCGGAGCATACCCGATTTATTTTGTTTTCATCTATATGTTTGGATTTTTATAGCAAACAAACAAGAAATACTAAAATTCTAAGAAAATTGATTTGCTAACAAGTAAACGTTATAAAACTACTTTCAGTATTAAAATGATGGAGATGTTAACAAAAAGTATTAAAATTTACGTTGTAAAAAACAGGTCTGATTTTCATATTATAATTGCCGTCTGCCGTCGCTCGAAGTGGTTTAAACAGTCTGTGTGGTTTTAATATTGAACAACAAAAAAATTTTTATTAACGAGAGGAAAAATAATAAATGAAAAAATGTTTATAAGTTTATCATTAAAATTGACTACGCCGAAGCATAAAACTTGTCAGAAATGTGTTTCTCATGTAAGTGAAATTTTTATTTCTTTTTGAGAAAATAAATGATCTTTAACCATAAAATAACGTTTGACTTATTAGGTCATACATTTTGACGTGTGAATTTGACATTACCTACCTCCTGAAAGCTGACATCTTTCGACCAAGTTACTACTTTTTCTTTTGAAACAGAAGATGGAAAGTCGGCCAAAATTATCATAGTTAAAAAAAAACAAGTTTGTGGCGAATGTATAAGGTCAATTTGGCGACGTTCAGATCGTCGCGCGAAGTCAGACGAAGACAGATTAGAAGAAAGACGTACGCATACGTTTGCATCTACCGTCATCGTTCATAGACCGGCGACTGTGACAGCTATATATTATAGACATAACAGTTTGAAATTGCTAATCATTATTACAGATTATGAAGTAAATATGAGTAGATATATATATAATAGAATGGAATTATGAGATACATACCTGTTTGTATCAATTTAATTCCATAAAAACAACCAACATCTATTTTTTTACTAAGTAGCACATAATATATTATAATTTTGTAACATAAAAAGAAACAGAGAATGACAAAAAATGCACAACGAAATAAAAATACACATAGTAAAATGAAAAAAGTAATATAAAATAAATAATACAATAAAAAACACAGTAAAATGAATGATTATAACCAAGAAATATGCTGTAGCAACACGCTCGCCCGACCATCTGAACCGGCTGTAAGATACTCACAATGTAGCTGAATCTGCACGTTAGTTCTTAAAGGGGAAACCAAGGCAGTGTTGTCGGCGGTGCAAGAGTACACCGCTTTGTGGTAGTCTCTTGTCAGTCTCGGTATCCGCAGGTCAAGAAAGCTCGGCTGCGAGCCATCTAATGCTGGGGAGAGTGTGGAAATCACTTTGTCGTCCCGCCACCAACGCAAACGCGGGGCCGGATTCCCTGGACACGAAAATTACAATCGTTAATGAAACATGTTTCATCTGGATTTCAAAATGAAGGTCAAGGGATTTTATAATTTTTATTTAATGTGAGAAAGTTATGTACCATGTGCAAAGTGATGCCCCACTGGTGTTAAGTGGTTACCTTTGTCCATAATTACTATAATACTTATGAACAACTAAATCTAAGTCTCATTGTGTGCGCCCGTAACTCTGAGACGTGAATGTCGCCAGAAGTCATTACATATAGTCAGTACATTTTCCATATTTTAAGGTGATTTATATAGCAATGATAAGCTAAGTTCTAATTGAGAAGGGCACTTTTAATAAAGGGCAGATTTGTACAGTTCTGACAATGAATGTCATCAAGTCTGAATTTGGCTGTAAAAAGTTACGTTTCTGCGGGATATATGGAAAGAGACAGCTTAAGCAGTGTCTAATATCAGCGTTGACATGATCTAACGCCAAACTCGTAATGCTTGAAACAAAATGTATGTTTCCACTAGTTTTACCTCCACTTACAACACAGGTAAGTTTCATACTGCTGTCTTCAACGTAGGGCCCGGCAAACCCGATTACTTCTTTGTCCAGCTCATCAATAATCTTCGGTTTTGCGGGTAGTTCTATAAAATAAATTATACATCATTTAACAAAAAGACTTGTTGTTATGGCAGTTTCGTTGGTATAGATTTATTCTGGTACAGCCAGGATAGTGAGGAATAACTGGTATATATTGTTAGCTGTGTAATTCGGGAGAAAACAATAGCAGCGGTAAGCTTACCATTTGTAACATCTACGTTCTTTCAGTGGGAAAAGCCGTTAGATACTCTATGTAATATGAGTTTCTTATTACTGTTCATTAAAATTTAATCCCAATTACACTGAATCTTTACTCTGAAATCAAGCTCCGCACACCGCCAAACATTTCCGACTACGTAATTAGTGTACATTCCGTATATAATCATATTAGTTTTGAGGAAATTGTGATAATTAATGAACCATCTTAAATATACAATTTTCTGGATACAAAAACTGTGAATTTTTTAGTCTGGCATTGTTTTACTCAGCTAAATATTAACAACATCACAAAGGCACACGTCAAAATACTAATTCATCATCCTACAAAAATTGAAGATTCAACTATAAAAGCCGGCGCTTTTGGCTTTGTTCCGATTAGTTAACTGAACATAAATTTCGCAGCCGACGTGGGAACCAGGTGATAAATAATGGTATCTATAGCTTTTTCATTTCAGTCCGGGTATTCCGTGTATTATGTAATTTAACCAGGATACAGTATTGTTTATCACAACGGAGAAAATAAACAGAACTGCGAAACTTTAATTCAGATTAAAATATTTCTCGGTATGTAAAAAAAAGAACTTTTAATTTCATGTTATTTCACAATATATCACATCTAAAAAAATAAAACTCAGTTTAACTAAGATGTGAAGATATCCTCATCAATTGAGTTAAATATATAAATTTAACTACAAAGCGTACAATTACCTACAATTTAAGCTTATTATTTTTAATACGCTCAAGCTTAAAAAGTGACCTGAATAAAATCCATTGTAGGTACTTTACAAAGCTTGCAAACTTCTACAAACTTTAATACTGTGTGATTATCATTTCCTTCATCAAATGTTGGTTTACATTTTAGTTCACGTGTTCACAGAAGTCTTCAAAGGGTTGACCCGGACATGTATTCAGCACCTTCCATAACCTTACAAATCATGGATTCCCAAGATTAAAATCAATGTGTAAATTTTATTAGTCTTTCTAACATCAGATTTACTGAGGCGCAGCTTGGCTCCATCTTAGCGATGGGGGCATTACGTGAGAAGAAAGTTGTTGTATTTTTAACAACGAGTATTTCTGGGTATAGGAGATTTATCTTTATTAAGTTCAATGCAGTGCATCAGACTTTTTCAAGAAGATATTCGCGGCTTGAGAAATATTGAACACTCTGATTTAAATGTACTATGGTGTAGTAAAGCAATAACAGCTAAGCTAAAGAATAGAGAATTATTTATGGTCAATACCAGTGTAAACGTTTAAGTTTTTTTTTTTATTTACGATAAATCTAATTCATGATGTGTTACAATGAGCATATGAAAGTTTTTTCATTTGGAATTATTTAGTGCGGGTGTTATGGATAAGTAGTAATAGTTTTTGAGAACATTTAACTTGCATATTTTTATGAAAATATACAGAGATTACGAAGAAGGGCTTTGGGGGCCCATTTTGCTAGCGTCCGTAGATTATTACCCTGTGAAACCCTACACGTGTCTCCCTGGTGGTGTGAAAGGAGCAACCCGAAGTAGCAGTAGCATTTGTGCTAAGTTTTTCCCGTGGAAGTACTGCACTACACCAGGTAATCTGCCGCCAAGCAGTGATGCACAAGTATTACTGTATTTCGGTGGAAGGGAGTGGGTGAAATTACAGGCGCATGAAACGTAACATACCCGTCTCGGAGTGATGGACGCAACCCAATACGGCTTGAGTCATCTAGTACTTTGGTTGAGACTTGAGTCGCATTGCTGTTGTCTCTATGGGTGGCGGTTATCACTTAACATCAGGTGGGCCGTTAGCGCAATCCGTCACAAAAATCACACAAAAAAGTACTGAGAATATTCAAATTACTTATTGTCAGATATACCAAAACCTAAATTATTGGTATAGAATTGTAAGTTAACGTAATTGCAATTTAAACAATGCTATCTCACATTTAGCAATAGCAAACATCCAATATCCAGCGGAATCTCATTGAATGTTTAGTTTTCAGTTAACTCGCCGCCGGCCGAGAATGCTCGGTCGTTGTGGGAATTCATAATGAGGAGCCGAGAACAGAATGGACGAGATATTTACCTATGACAGCGAGCAAAATGTTTTGGTTCATTGTTGGGGAGATTTTGAAGTCCACTCTGCAACGGTACATCGCACGGTCTTCTGCAACTATGTTACGGATTTGTAACGTGGATGGTGATCCGTTGTGCCAAGACGTTCGGCCAGCGAGCATTTTGTCCGCCCAGTTTGCAGTCGGGCCCTTTATTCTGCCGTCGTAACTGCAATGACGAAAGAGTTTAAAGTAATCTGCGTCATTCTGTGCTGTTTCTGTCTGCTTACAACTAAAAGCAAATAAAAAAAAGGCAATTTCGCTCCGTATAAGTATAAAAAAAAGTATCTAATACATGATATAAATAAATGATGCACATTTATTTTATTTTGGGTATCCCAAGAAGCACCAAGAAGCACTTAAATCCAAACGTTTGGGGCTCTTCCGGTGAATACCAAATTACGAATTACCAAAAAGTCTGCTATGTTTTGCGTTTTTGAACATAGTTTATGAATAGGAGAAAGGTCAATTATCGAAGCTTTTCGGGTAAGTAGGCGTGTTACAAATATCCCACCTGAAGAAATTTCACCTAAAACAAAACTTTGCGTGACTCTGGGGGGTAGCACGATAATATTTAAAAAGATTATTCGTGAAATGTGGCAAGGTTTTTTGATTAACCAAAAGACTACTAATGTTTTGTGTATTAAATACTTAAAGTTGATCATGAACAGTATTACAAATATAAACTTCTAAATTCACCTTGAAGATGCACAAAAGACATCGCATGGTGTGCGTATCAAAGTCTAAGTCAGAAACTTTATTTTCATAGAATTCATAATGAAATGGCTCGAAAGGCAAAAACGCAAATAAAAAAAAATAAAAACAAAATATAAACTCTGAATTCACTAGTGTATGAGTAATATCTTACCCGTGGTTCCAATACGAAGATTGTCAGAGCTATTTTTAATAATCATTTTAGTTTAACTACAGAGTTAATAAAGGCTATACGTGGAATTCGTTTGCTCAGTTAGAGTAAAGCATTACTTCTTAGTAAGTTCGTCTTAAACAGTAAACTCACGAATAGAAATTTGAAGTGGCAATTAATTCATTGAACATTCTGAAATTATTTGAAATGTTCACAATTGGTTTGCTTTGTGAATTCTATATAGAGGACGCGTTATATATTTATGCGTTTCTGAATTCCAACAGCAATGATTTACAAATTGATAATTTTTCGTTTTTATTATTAAGTCCTATTCAGTTTACCTGAAACACGATGAAAGCTTTATTCTTGTAACTTGCCTGGTGTAGGTGGTAGGGTAGGAAGTAATTAGAATCAAACGATCATATTTATTTGTTATTTAGTATTTGTTACAACTTTTGTAAAGAGTACATATTTTTTGTCGGGTGACGTCATGATCTGCAGTAGTAGCAGACGGCTCCACCGTTCGCCATTCCCGTTTTCCCAACAAACGTAGCAAACAACCTATATATGTAGTAAAGCGCAGTAAGTAGTCAATTAAGACAGTTCTATAAGCGAAATATGTCGACATTTAAAGATGAAAGGTTTCTGAGTTGAAATATTACAGAGGGAAAATTGCAAAGCACATTTTGTAGCACTGTAATTTGTGTGTAGCTAGTTAGTAGTGAATTTTCAATAATATTATAAAACTCCTGTAGCATATTCTGCGAAATGAAACTGCTGACTGCGACGGAAAAGTTAAAATTTAACAAACAAGTAAATACCCGTGCTAGGTCGTCTCAGTGGAGCCGCACGCGATACAGGCTTTATAACAAATCAAGGAATTGCAAATCACTGTAACATTTACCCTTACTAGACTTATTTTAGAGATATTTATAGAATTTTCCTACGCTTTGTTATTACCCAGAATTCCGATTTTATTGACTTCTTTAAGACCTTCGTTGAAGATATTCGCTCGGACCTGAACTTGATTTTTTTAGACCTATCCTGTTAGTCATTACTAACGGTAGAAAGGCTTTCTTTCAGTTATTTGCGGCGATTGCTCACACTCACGTCACGTTACCACGATAATGTAAATCACAGTGAAATGAAGCCCTGGGCCTCTAATGATGTATCTTATATAATATATAACACAAGCTAAGAAACAAGCTTACAAGAAACAGACAAATTTTTTATTAGTTTGCGTTAAGTAAATTATATTAAGTTTTTTTTGTATTCTTCTTTTTTAATAAATGATTATTCTATTCTATTCTATTCTATTGCTAGAAATGGGCTACGTACCGCCCGTGCGCGCCACTATCACACGTGAAACCTTCACCCATAAAATAACGATCTCCAACAATATCTCCTATCATTCTTCTTGCAGTAGAAGGTTCGTCCGGCAAATTACAGACCTACTTCTGCCGCTAAGCAGTAAAGCAAATGCATTACTGTATCCCGTTTTGAAAGTGTGGTTGCTGTAAATTTCAGGCACTAGTTTTACGGGCGCAGCACAATACGACTTGGGCTTTTTATACCTAAGACCCAAAATGTTTTTGGCAGAGGTTACCGCGTAACATTAAGTCGGCCATCGTGCTTGCTCCGTATAATCTATAATCTAACATCACTCACCTGTAGACAGGCACGTCGTCCTTGTACCACACGACAAGAAGGAGCACGTCGGTGGGATGCTTGGAGTGTGTGTCACACGGGAGAGAAGCGTCACCCCCCGTCACACTGGACACCTTCACCGTATCCAGGAACTCCCCGGCGGCCGGCGCGCCCGCCCGTTGACCTGTCAAACAGATGAATCGTTTATTGGTTCCGGCTTTTATATCCGACGTACGTTCAGTGTGAGCCGGATAATATGAACATATATTGATTTAATTGAACGATGTCAATGCCCCTAATAAAATTGAGTTTTGAGGTGCTACTAGTGGAAAATAGTATGTTTTTTTATAATATTGTTGGTGGACAATTCACACAGCGCCATCTAGCCCCAAACTAAGCATAGCTTGTTCTAGGGGAACCAGACAAATTATAAAATACATATTTTTTTGTAAATACATGCATATAATACATATTACTCACGGAACAAACGTCTATATTCGTCACACAAATGTTTGTCTTGGGTGGGAATCGAACCCACGATCTCCAGCGCATAAGGCAGAGTTACTACCAACTGAGCTGTGAGGCCTATCAAAATGTAGAAAGAAAGTTGAGAATGTGATTGCACTTGGCATTGTGTCACGTTGAATTAAATAGTATATAATAATACATTATTTATTCGGATCACAAATGCATGCTAGATCGCATAGCATTGCGCCCGACAACCCTTAAACGTAAAAGTGGAAGGTTGCATGTGCCCTAAGTTCACCGGAATCCATTGCCACCCTACAAGCGGAACACAGTAATACGAATGCACTATTGCTTGGTGTCAGAAATGACTATGGTGACAGTACTTCCCTGGACAAATTGCATTATATTGATAAAGTGCCGTAAAATTAAAATATTTCCATCGAAATTTGATTAGTTGAACTAATTTACGACCCAATTAGTTCCTAATTTCCATTTCAATATTTTATGGAATATTCAATAGCGATGTTTGCTGATTCAGTTATTTTCAGAGGTATGATAATACTGAAGTATTCACAACAAGCAATCTACTAACATGACCCACCTGAATATATTTAATAACAATGATGACATTGTAATATTTTTTTACGTGTGTGGTCAAACAAAACGGTAATTTGTATGACATGTTCATATTCATATGAATTAACTAGCTGAACCATTATTTCGGGATAAGGTACAATCAAATAATAAACACTTACAATACATGTAAGACATGTATGTACAAATATCTATCTCTAGTAAGTCCTCCGTCCTCCCATCGATAGATAGCAACAAGAGATAGGATTGCCTACCGTCGGTAAGTTTATTGGGACGCAAAAATTAAAGATAGATTGATTTTTCTATTAGGGCAAAACCAGAGATAGATTGAATATTGGGACCGGCCGTTAGTGGTGAGAAAATGTAATGGTAAAGTATTTAGAGAGCAGTAGCCCATTTCCTGTTTAGCATTCCGAAGTTAAGATGTGAGAACAAAGCTGAAAAGAAACAAAAGAGCGTTGCCGACGTAGAAAAGTTTATGAAAGAGATAAACTAGACTGGCGAGTGTAGAGCGTATGTGGGGCCAAATCAGAGGTCACTATTTCTTAACTCCGATACTAATCGAGCCGTTAGTTTGTTTGATAGTTTCAGTCACTGCACACTCTTGGAACGGAATATAATGATGGTTATACATAATTATAACTTTTTCATTTTCATTTGTTCGACCAACAATGATCATTATATTGCACGTGTAGGGCGTTGTACTGTTTCAGCGTATAATTAACCCACAGGTTACTTGTAAGATCAGAAAAGTGTAATCTATACCTCGTCGGAGCAGCGTGCAAACCTGCGGGTAAATAATGCATGTTTGCGGGCTTTTAAGCTTCAAAAATCTTAAATTATTGATTCAAGAGCAGTAGAACTCACGCCAAGTTTGTCCAGGGAAGTACTGCCACCTTGCCCATTTTCTGCCGCCAAGCAGTAATGCATTCGCATTACTGTGTTCCGGTTTGAATGGTGTGGTTGCCGGTGAAATTACAAGCACATGAGACATTCCATCTACACGTCTCAACAGTTACGGGCGCATGCGTTGCTACTTGGGTCTTGTCGTACCTGGTAGGGGAACACCCAAGGCGCATCGCTTGTTATGGGCAGAGGTTACCACTTAACACTAGGTGGGCCATTGAGTCGTTCCGTAACAGTTTCACAAAAAAAACATAAAAATTTTAAGTTGCCAATACCACGTTCTCAAAAAGGCAAAGAAAATCATTGTGAGGAAACCGACATATCCTAAAATAAAGAAATCGAAGATATGTGTCAAGAATGCCTCTTTGAGGCGTACTTTAATGTTTTCACCAAACTTGACACGATAGTCACGCACCGTAGTCACATAAGTATTAGCTGATGTAAACAATGTTTTCTATCACCGATGTTTATCAAGAACTGAATTTCCCCATGGTATAATATGCCAATTTTCACTCTTCGTTGAGGCTCCCCAACACAAAGTAAAATATCCAACCTATTAGCTAAGCTTTGTTTTGGTCCGCTTGGATGTCCATTAAGCATAAATCACGTGGAATATTTCTGTACCGTGTGGTAGTTTTATAGATCGCAGCACTATAAAGTAATGTTTTCGTAGCTAAAGATCGATACATATGTTTTATTTTGAATTTCAGACGACGACGAGTCGTTTTTGTCGTTAGTTGGGAGCGTG
Organism: Chesias legatella; assembly: GCA_947359385.1. Lineage (NCBI taxonomy): Eukaryota > Metazoa > Arthropoda > Insecta > Lepidoptera > Geometridae > Chesias > Chesias legatella. The sequence goes on along the minus strand of OX375768.1, from coordinate 5,669,962 downwards.
GTGGTCTAGCCGAGTTGCAATCCGGAGGTCGCCGGTTCATATCCCGAGGTGCACCTATGAGTTTTTCGATTGAAAGATTTATGTGCACAATACCATGTTCTCAAAACGGTCAAGGAAAGCAGTTATTTCGGAGTATGTAGAAGTATAGTGTAGTATAAGTGTAGAATAATGTTTTAGATCATGAGTTTATATCACGGATTTTTTTTTTCCTTCATCTAGGAAAAAAACATCGTGAGGATACTGGCATGTCCTAGAACTGTCAATTCGAAGACATGTGTCAAGCGCACGAAAGGAGCCTCTTTGAGGCGCACTTAAAATCCTTTCACCAAACTGGTTCGAGAGTACCAGTGACTCGAATAGAAAACAGTGAATTGTTAGTTGAATCAGGTGCAGGTGGAAGGTATTGTAACTGGGAGCCTCGCCGGCTTACGAGCATGTTAAATATCACGGCTTCGGTATAAATATTCATGATCGCGACGCGATTCCGGACCGCCGCGGCATGTTAACGTGACGGATTAAACACTTGGCGTCGATGCAAGCCAATGGCGGTGGCGATAACATTTCAAAACATGTCAACATGTAGATCATGCTAATTGTAATCAACCAGTACATCGCATTTGGGTGTATATTTCAATGTTCATCATAAATAAATAAAAGTATCCAATGATAGATATAGTTCGACCTTTACCCTTTCATGCTCCGAGATTTTATACAAACAATACGAGGTGGTGGCCTTTTATTTGTGATATTCTTTTTGGCAAGCTAGATTCAAAACATTTCAACTGCGGGATTCGAAATATAGAGAGCACGTAGAATATTCCAACAAATATTGTCAAACAGCACTGTGTATCTCACATTTTTTGTGAAGTTATCTAAGGCCATTTACACAGCAATACCGTAGGAAACATTTCGCTAGAACGCTTCGTAAGTGCTGGTTTAGCTGATAAAACTAAGCCACAAATCCCTATATGTCTGCGGAGACGGCTGAAATTTATAATACAACACATTACAGCCGTGCAGTCGCAAGTAAATGTTCCACTCTTGAAATAGTATTTCGTATAGACATTTTCCTGCTTCCAAGCTCGTCGGTATTTAGTAGGCATGCAAAGTAATCCATTCAATTTCGTTGGAAGTGCTCAGCACTCAGACCTATGGTAGCTACTTGCAATACTTTATGTCGAATGTCTAAATACAAGGCTTTCCAGTTCAACACTTATAGCCCAAAATGACTGGTGAAGTGTACCATGACAAGAGCTCGTCAAACAAAATAGGTTAAAGTACGTGTTGCATTTGCATACACTCTTCAGTTCTGTAATATATTACTAAGGCTTTTTATTCGTACATGATATTTTCAGGTTTAATGTGTCATTGTATGATTACAAAATGTAATCCACAAAGTGAAAGGTGGCTCATTGAGTCTCTGCCTACACCTTCAAGAAAAGGCGTGAATACCTTCAAACAAATCATAAATAACCAGTCAATAATAACAAACCTTCCTTTGAGTATTAGTGCACAATTTCGGCATTTGATACAAATAAATAAAATTGGAGTGTCCGTTTGTAATATTAAAATAACCGCTTTTTCTAAGTGCATATGGATATATACACGGTACATACATATATCAAAACAACATTTTTTACAATTTTTGTCTGTCTGTTTTGATTTATCATTACTTTCATCATTGAAGAATACTGTTCAAACAACTTAATTATTAATATGTGTAAACTAACTGAAAAAAAGCATTATAACTAGACTGAAACAAGAACAAGAATACCATCGGAGATATCAATGGTAAGATAATACAGATCTCTCCGTCCGTAGCACTAATAGATTTGCTCGTCCATATTTTCTTTTCCCTTATTCTCTACACACCCCCGAACCCCCGAATCTCTATGTAATTGATTGATTCACATTTTACTTATCTGTAATGCCTACTTAACTTTTCCCTTGGTTTTTCAATTTACTCTACACACGATTTGATTATTTCCACTTCGTTGTGTATTCTAACGTTGTATATTCCTATCCCTTTAGAGCTTTTTTTCTGTACCTACCTATTCTCGTAAAAGGGCCCGCTTATCGAGATAAAGGCTAAACGCTTTGTCTCTTCACGGAAAAGGATAAGTAAACTACTTTTCTTCATTTCTTTTCTTTAAATGAATAAAGACAAAATTTTACTGAGATATCTAAATTGTTTTTTGTATTCGAAAATTCAAAGAGATCTGCGTAACCTTAACGTGATTGACAGACAGAAAACGCACATCAAAAACCTGAATATACATTGTGTTTACTGCGTATGGCATATTTGCCCCACTGCCTTGAGGGAGCAGAGTTATGTTTTTCGGGTTTTTGTATGTATGAGTGTATCTGTTCCTTTGAGATATCCTGTACGCTAAACAGCTTGATGGATATTAGAGAAATGAGGTTTCATTAAATTAGTTTTGATTAGGTTTATATAATATCATAAACAGGGTATATAAAGTGAGGTTATTAGAGGCGGTTCCTGGATTTTTTAAATCTAAAAACCTATATTTGTTACGGTGGTTTATACTCACCAAAATCAATTAGATACTTTTTTAGTGCAGTTATTTTATTATTCGTCATTTTTCATATTTTATTCCCCAAAACTACGTTATCATTAATGAATATGGATACGCCTATTTCGGTTTAATTTGGGACTTCGGCATTAATAATAAGTAATAGCTGACTGCCCCCCCCCCCCCCCCAAACAAAGTCCACGTGAAAATAGAGCTAAAATCAAAATATATAAAAATTATAATTAGTTCTTTAACTTTTCAAAACCCGCCAACTACCCATGGTATTAAAGATACATACATAAGTAAAATCACACCTTTTCTTAAAAGGGTAGGCAGAGCCTTAGTCAACCACTTTTCGTATTGTAGGTTACACTATTTAGTGATAGATAATATCTGAGGTGCTGCAAGCCGACGTGCGCCACGTTGCTTTTATTGCGGCGTCTCCGCGGCGCGGCGTCGCCGGCTTCACGGCCGCATTATGTTTAGAACTCCTAAATTTATTACTTCAGTAGTAGTAGAAACAACTGTATGTATCACTATACCCATTTCTCCAGAGCTTTCTGAATACAAAAGGCTAAGTGGTAGTACTTTCATTGCCACAGTAGCAAGATTAAACCCAGAAGAGCCAACAAGAACCAATTAGTTTCTCAGTAAAAAAATATGTAGCTAATATTATGTTCTCAAAACGGTGAAGGAAAACACCGGGAGGAAACTGGCATGTCTTGGAAAAAAAACGTGACATGTTTTTACCAATCCGTTCTGGGCACCTCCTGGGCATAGATTTAATGGTCATTTGTGGCTTGTAGAGTAAGCCTACATTAACAAAACATCTCGTTAACTAACATCATTCCAGTTACTAAATAAACGCTTATTCCAAAAACATAGCATTTTTACACCACCTGCTCAAATATGCTCTACTTATTATGTATCATGCAAAGCTGACCTTAAGTCAAAGTCAAAGTAAAAAACTTTATTTCCATAGAATTCATAAAGAAATGGCTTGGAAACGTCAATAATATTCAAAACATAAGGTCACGCGTACTTATCGATAAGTTTGACGCCTGTTCAAACACTATCTGACCGATTGCGATACTATCACATAACCAATAGGATTAGGACAGTAAAACATAGTGCCTTCGTGAGTTCCGTTCGCCCCTTGCCATGCTGTGGGCAATATTTCAAGTGAAACGTTACCTGTGCAACCGATGTCAAACGTTACCGGCGGGTTCGCGTGATGCGTGATTTTTGCCCGTCTCGGGGAATGCGTACAGCTTTAGTTCTTCACCACGTAACATTACTTTGGACATATATTACCCACACGTTAGCGAACGCTACAAATTGCTCAGTTGAGATATTATATCTACAAATTACATCTATACAAATAAATAAAATTGGAGTGACTGTTTGTTATATTAAAATAACCGTTTTTTACTAAGTGCTATGGACGTATACACGGTACATATACCAAAACAATTTTTTTTACAATTTTTTCTGTCTGTCTGTTTGTTCCGGCTAATCTCTGAAATGGCTGGACCGATTTTGACGGGACTTTCACTGGCAGATAGCTGATGTAACAAGGAGTAACATAGGCTACTTTTTCGAGGGCTATAATAGGGGTGCGTGATCAAACAGAATTCCACGCGGACGAAGTTGCGGGCTACAGCTAGTATTTTAATAAAAATGACAACTGAAAGTTTAGCTCCGGATTCCATTAAATTGGACGCCTCGAGCATTGATTATAATCTACTTCCAGAAAAGTTGAGAGCAACTTGCTTCAAAGCGTATGAAGAATTTACAAATGGAAAACTTCAAAGGAGCCAATTCTATTTCCTAATAAGTGCTTTTATTCAGTACTGCTTCTATTTTCAACAATAACTGTAATACATGCTGTGTTTCATGTAGATTTGCTTTTAATTGTCTCGCAGGTGTGGTTTAGTGTACCTACCTTATTCTTTTCGAGTACAAAGGTCTCTATTATCATATAAAAGTATCTTGGACGATTTTAAATCCCTCGCTGCACTCAGGAATCTAGTGACCTCAAGTCGCTCGGGATATAAGTCTCAACGCGTTCTTTAACTCTAAAAGTATTTCGGGACGCTCGTGATTCAAGTTATCACCCAAGACTAAATACACCGCTTTATCACCTTGGTGAATAATCTACTGTTATGTCCTTTCTTGAAATTTGATTGAACCGAAGTTCAGGGAAGAGATATGTTTTTCCATGTTTATTGTATGTATACGTTTTTATAACGGTATACTATTTTCTGAATATAAATCGAGATTAATTTTGAGGTTATCGGCAGGGTCAAAGTAATTATTTACAACTTGAGCTCAGACGATTGTGTAAGAGCTCGAGTAGTATCATTCAGAACAAAGTATCTCGCTAATGTTTTGTTTCACTTTGGAAAACTAAGACGCAAAGGATCTGCTGTACGGTCGTCTGCTGATTTTCGTAACATTTTTTTTATGTGACTTAGTTATGGAACAAGCAGATCTGCAGAAGAGGACCTGTGTTAAGTGGTAACCTTCGCCCATAACAAGCAATACGAGGTGGGTCCTCCTGGTATCACCGCCGCACGTCGGATATTTTTTTAAGATCTAGTATGGAATAAATTGCATACCAAAATGAAAAAATGAAAAAATGAAAAAATATTTATTTGCAACAACGGAAAGTTCTCATTAACCTACAGGTATATAAATAAAAATAAAATACTTAAAATGATCTCTTAATTGCGATAAAATGCGCAAATTGTTCTGGATTTTTAGTTATAAATAGAATAATGATGTTCAAATGAATATGTATTAATAAATAACTATGTATTCGATTTTAGGAGTTAATAGTGCGGAAATCGGGATTTATGCAGAATATAATTCACTGATTTGGTGATTCAGAGTTGCGTCGCAGGCAATCGTTATCAGTTGCGTTATATTTTCAAAGAGAAAACATCAACATTCTGCTGCTATATGTCCGACGGCTCTTGCTAGTCTGATACAATTCAGTGAATTCACAATGCGGCCTTTTCACGTTCAATTTATAAAGAAACAATGTAGGTCTTAGTAGCTAAAGAAGATGGTAAGCAGCTTTTTCTAGGACTTTTACAATAATAATAATAATTATTATTATTATTATTATCATTATTGGTGGACATTTCACACAGCACCATCTAGCCCCAAACTAAGGTAAGCATAGCTGGTATCATGGGAACCAGACGACTGATATAATACTTTTTTTTGTAAATACATATAATACATATTGACACCCAGAAACGGAACAAACATCAATGCTCGTCACGCAAATGTTCGTCCTGGGTGGGAATCGAACCCACGACCTACAGCGCAGAAGGCAGGGTTACTACCAACTGAGCTGTGAGGCCAGTCAATTGGTAACATTTATTGAGATTCGGATAAAAACATAAATAATTTCAAAAAGAGGGATGACCCTATATCCACCTTCCTTTTCAACTCACGAATACTATCTTCCAATATCCACCTGCAGCTTTTAACGTCGTAACTTCAATAAATATTGTTAATCGTCTGATTAACTTTTTATGTAGGGCAAGAGGATGTTGATTTGTTCAACATTTCGTTGGCGAAGTTCAAAGATGCATCCTTGCATTATTTAGGTAAGTATGTGGATCCTCAGGTCAGTTTTTTTTGTGATAACATAAAAATATAATAAATAACTTAACTTGTTCATTTGAAAAAGTAATGAAAGTTCGGAATGTAATAAATATTTCAAGAAAGTACCTTCCATTACATGTTTCCATAACAGTGACTCATCAAATTGATGCCGTATTCAAATGTCACACTACATCAAGATTGGCTTTAGATTGGCCGTTAACCCATTTCGTAACTGAGCATTACGAACACAATGTGTTATAATGAAAAAATATGGTGAAACTTGTATAAACACATGGAGAAATTAATGTATGTGGTCTAAAAAAAATATTCACATTAGTACAGTAACTAGGCCTAGGCCCAGTTGTCTAGACCCCAAGTTTAAGTCAGCTGGTTCAAGTACAGAAGCGAATCTCTCTGGCTCTATGAGACACTCTTGAGATTTTGCTTGAAAAATTAATATAAGTAATAAATAAAAATTGGACGATATTTCACATAACGCCATGTAGCACCTAAGTAAGCTAAGTAATAGCTTGTATCATGGGAACCAGATAACTGATATAATTACTTTTGTTAAAACATATATAATACATATTAAAACCAAGACACAGAACAAACATTTATGTTCGGCACACAAATATTTGTCCTGGGTGGGAATCGAACCCACGACCTACACAGAAGGCAGGGTTACTACCAACTGTGCTGTGACGGCAGTCATATGTGCAATACTATACGTTCTCAGTACGATGAAGGAACTTTTGCACGATTTAAGAAGCACATTAAAAGCTTCTTCCAAACATTTGTTCCATTTTGGAAGACTATGTTAAGGTCCTACACACTTACGTTTTTATATTTTCGTCCCTTGTATGCCTCTTATTATTATAAATTTTTTGCTTCTCCATTGTATAGCTATTGCATAGTGCACCTACATTTCGGCAGGTGCACTGGGTGGAACAAATGAGTGCTATTGAAGGGTGGATAACTTATTTAAAATTTTATCAATAAAGTATCGATAGCCTAAATATATACACGGATATAATAAAATTATAACTATTTCATTATTTTCATTAGCTACGGGACCCTAAAATTACAACATTCATTCAAACTTCGTAACTGTGTCATGACTTCAATCATACTTCGTTTGAGTACTGTTTTCATCATTATAATGCAGAAATTAATGGTTGGTTCGTATATCGCACAGACATTGTGGAATCTGATGCTCAGGAACGTGATAATTACCATAACATAATTATAAATATTTCATCAAATTACTATTTATACGTATGTTTTTTAAGTGTTTTCTCTACAGTGTTAGTATTTTTTAGTTCGGAATGAAATTATAAAAACACGTTTGAATAATAATTAAAATGATTGTGAGTTTCATTATTCATTGTGGATCAGAGTCAGTCGAGTGTCGAGTATTTGTACGTACAGGTACATCAAGGAGACTAGAACGGTTTATACAGTAGTACTAGCGTACAGCTGCTGATGATGCTGCTGACGGCTTCTTCGTGTCTTTCAAAACAAGGGGTCCCGGTTTTGATCCGCTCGGGGTAAGTATTTCTGATGAGCATAAAGTTTTACTCGGGTCTTGGATATCTGTATAAATTTGTGTGTTCGTGATACGGATTCCTATTCTATTCTATTCTATTCAAGTCACTGATTCTCTCAAACCGGTGTGGTGAAAGGATTTTAAGTGCGCCTCAAAGAGGCTCCTTTCGTGCACTTGACATATGTCTTCGAATTTTTAGTTCTAGGACATGTCAGTTTCCTCACGATGTTTCCCTTCACCGTTTTGAGAACATGGTATAGCGCACATTAATCTTTCAAACGAAAAACTCATAGGTGCACGTCGGGATTTGAACCGGCAACCTCCGGATTGAAACTCGGTGTCAGTACCACTAGACCACCTCGCTTTCACTCTCCAAAACTCTCTCCTCCTACTCCTAAAGCAGGTATCAGTTTGTACCGCTGGGGCTGTGGAAAATTGCCACCACGACCACCGTGAGATTTTTAGCCGACGGGATTCTGACATAATCCAGCCGTCATGCGCACCCAAATGTAGGTTTACCCCAAGATATAAGTGTGAAAAGGCTTTTTATATGTACGTACCGTCAGTAGCCAAGCATCTGATCAGCAAAACCCACAGGAACAGGACCTGATCCGGGCTCGAACGAATCCTCCAAAACATTTTACATCTTCTGATTTTATCCAGTCGCACAATAAAATATCACTTCATTGTTTTTTAACACAATCATCGATTTTATCTTTCCCCTCACGGTCTTTCAATCTGTAACAAAAAAGAATACATTATAGGAGTGCCCCTATCAAATAAACTGGAATGAGCTAGAATATTTTTTTGCAGAAAGGGCTTGTTTGTGGTATTTCTATGGCATTTTTTCAGACACTTTCATGAAAAGGACGCCGTGTATGAAAATTTACGTGATCATATCTATACAAACATATCATATTCGTAATACTTTTGCCGAAATGGTAGTAAAATCAATGGCCGACTTTTCATTTTGTGGGTTATATTAATGGTTGTTCATAATATATTCACAGCCAGGGCCGATCAATGACATCAATGAAATGCCCGAGAAGTCATTCGCCGATTCACCGACTACAAAATCGGCATGAATATGAATGAATATTTTACAGTTCATTAGCTTTCCATTAAATAGTAGTTATTTTTCGCAGATTTTTCAAATAGCAGTGCTCCAATCCAGTTGAAAACGTATTTCGATCTCCAAATAGGTATACAGGTATACAACTAACAACATTTTATCTGGCATAATATCTGAAAGATATCATCGTACAAAATAACTAGTTGTATACAAATGTCGTAATAGATACTTTCTATATCTATTTTCATCAAAAGAAAAGAGCAAACATGTTTCTCGTTAACGTAAAGGACCGTAGATGCACGTGTTTGTCCTCACTTTGTTAAGAGTAATTACCTTCTACACCTGGCTCCATTAGCAAAGGAGCTAAAAGCTAATAAGATGATGTTAAAAATTTAAGGAAAAAACTGTAGCGTTCCATCTGCGTCGTTTGAGGCAATGAGTAAACTAGGGAAATGGGTCAGCGCAGCGATGCAAACATTATTAGGCGTTAATGTTACCCCGTCGAGGCCGTATGTTAGCATTGTTTGTGATGCAGTTTTTTCATATGAAATAGACTTGCATTACATTATGAATCTGTCGCATTATGTGCAAAAGAGTCACATCTGAGATTTAATTTGAGAGTGTCGGAATATTAATTATCTTTTCTTGGACAATTCCCACAGCGCCATCTAGACCCAAAATCTAGCCCTAAGCTAAGCATAACTTGTATCATGGGAACCAGACTACTGATATATACTTTTTGGTGTTATACATATAATATATATCAACACTCAGACACAGAACAAACATCTACATATATATAATGTTTGTCCTGGGTGAGAATTGAACACGATTTTCAGCGCAGAAGGCAGGGTTACTACCAACTGAGCTGTGAGGGCAGTCAAACTTGCATTCTAAAGCTCGATAATTTATTGTACACTTTTAATAATTTTTGGTGTCATTTGATACTTTTTAAATAGATGTGTGGGTTGAAGTATTGATCCGATAAAAGCCGTAGCATAAATACAATTAGACAGAATTAGAAATTATTTCAGTATTGGTCTTAATGCAAAATTTAATGCTTCTATTTTTGTAATGTCACTTTGTTGAATTTCTTTCTATGACGCACATACACCCTTAAGCAATATACCCTCCAAATTCTAAAATGTTTGAGATGGTCCTAAATATTTAAATAACGTTTCAGTAAGGTTCGTTGTCAGTATAACAACAAGACGGAGAATTTTCTCCGAAAACATTTGCGAAAAATTTCTAATGTAGCTGTTACTAGGAAACATATTGTATACGGCTATTATGTTCCTACTTGTATCTTTTATTATCGTTCTCGATCTTTATACTCGTTGCATAATATTGAAAATCGCTCGGGCTATATAATAATAATAATAAAACTTTATTGCCGAAATTAATTGCATTTTCAAAGTCAATTTCACACATATAATTACCTTATTTCTATTATGAAAAACAGCAAGGCCCAAACTAGGTGATTAAGCCTGTATCTTCGGTATTTCTGTATATAATATCAAATGAATATAACAATTATATAGAATAACCAAACGTTGAAATTCAATCAATATTATTGGGCTTATGGTAATAATGGTTGTGGTATTTTGTGTGCGAGTTGGGTACTTACCTGTAGGCAAGATGCGGCGTACAAATGTCCAACACAATATACAGTTCGTACACCACTTATTCACGATATCACACGTCAATAGCTTGTTTTAATTATTAAGAATAAGAATACGGATACTGCAATATAAAAGCGAATAGTAAAGACAGTTCAGAAGCATAAGAATAAAGGTTAAAACAGTGATTATGTACGCGCCACGAAACAAGTACAATCGCGCAAGCGAGCGTCCGACCAAAGTTGGGACGGGAGCGGCGAGAAGGGAAACCGACCGTGGGCGACATGCGCTGGCGCTGCGACTGAACAATAAAATCTTTATCTTTACATAGTGTAAATATAAAACAAAGGCGCTCCCGTTGTCTGTACGCCACTTATTATATTTTAAACTACGCAACGGATTTTAATGCAGTTTTCAGCAATAAATAGAGTGATTTAAGTGGAAGGTTTATACGAAAAATTAAATATTGTTTTATTATTATTATTAACAGCCTGCACCGTCCCACTGCAGGGCAAACGCCTCCCTAATCCCCTTCCACTCTTTACGATCTTGCACTTTTGAGGTCCAGTTTTTATTAATTTGTTGACATATTACGATAATTGTTGAAGATGTCGGAAGAAATCAAGCCGACTGGGAGTTTTACTGGCATACACCGCGTACACTGGCGTAAATCAATAGAGTCGCATATCCTTAATTAATTATATTAGACCATCGTCTTCTTTTTATAGGCGTATAATGTTCTGCTACCCGTGCGAAGCCCGGGCGGGTCGCTAGTATTTAATATATGAATATGTGAGTAAGGATCCCACATTATCTTCACAGATTGCCCGGACTTGTAAGTTGGTATACGATTGGTCCTGGCTTGGGATTGTTATTAGTTTGCTGAAAAAAAAAGAGTGACCTGCGTTATTGGAGGGAGAATACCACTTGTCATGTCTACGTTCCAACGATAGTGTAACCTAAAAGGTGAAAAGATGCCCACTGAAGCTCTGCGTAAGTCCACACCATGTATGTATGTATGTATCTATGGTATTCAATTCGATTTATGTATCTACCTAACACTGTTATTTTACTTCTCATTGCGCGAGACTAGGACTGACAAACATTTGTTCAGTCTGTCACAAGGCGGCTGTTATATATTTCTTCATCTTGGATTGAGTTATTGTCGTTTCAAAGCGCGAAATAAGTATTTGAATACGCTATATACTTATAAGAGTAGATTTTGGGCTCCAAATGAGCTTAAAATAATGAAAGTTTTCGAAATAGGGTATTAACGAAGAATATGTCCAGTGGAATACAGTATCATTTTATAGTATAAGCTGCTACCAGACCCATCACGGCATGGCAATTACTGGAGGCATTCATGAATAACGAAGCAGTCGCTAGCATGGAATTACATGACTCCCATCGAAGTAACGATACATAGTTTCTTCAATCCGATGCAGCTCTTAGTACATAATTTAGTACACAACTCATTTAAAAATTACTTTAGCAGCAAACGTCTGCTTAGTATAAGTACTACTACTTCGAGTAGCCAATTTTTTTTCTCCAAGCTTTCATCCATCTTCACATAAATGGAGGTAAATAATTTAAAAAAATTACTTTATCAACTTGACTTGTCAAAAACGCGAAAAACATTATTTCTGACCAAAAGTATAATTATGATGAATTTTATATCCCTTAATTGAGAAATCATTGATTCCACATACAAACCAATCGATAACCAGTTGTGGTTGTGGACATATTATGTAATATTTTTTGCCTATTCCAGGATTCCGTTCATCATGTCATCACGAGCCTTTCTCTCTTTTATCAAAATTCATCACAATCGACTGAGCAGTTTAGGCCCGATAGCGTAACAAAGAAACAAACTGACTTTCGCATTTATAATATTAGTTAGGATATATCTTCGAATTGGCAAATTATCTATCCAAATCATTTGAAAAAAATCACATGGATATCCATATATATTTTATTTTATCTCTCCTATGTATAATGTATTTGTATAATTTTAACTACCTGGTGTCTGGTGACAAGCTTAAAATTCCAATCAAGTTATCAGTTCAGATATTTTCAGATCGTAAAAACTTATAATTTAAACTCTTTTGTCTCAAATGATGACAGAAGTATTTTTTATATTCGTTGTTTGTGTAATAAGATAAGTCAAAAGTATTTTTATCGCAAGTAAAGCAATAGAAAATGCTCCTTCGCAACTGCTGCGAAACTTGGTCGCTATGTTGTTTCTTTGGTAGTTTGAAATCGAAGCTTCTTGGAAGACGTCGTAGACGAAACTAGGAAAAAACAAAAAATAAACAGTGTAGCGAAACTAGTCTTGTACTCTTCAATTGTTCAGTTGAAGCATCATGGGATCATGGGCCACGTTCATTATATAATTTATAAATTTCATAAAATAATTGTCATGTTTCGAATAAACCTTCATTTGTGAATTAAATGGTTACAGAATACAACGTGTTTTTTTATTTCTATCAGAATAAGAACACCCATATTTATTAAATTCATAAGTGGCCTCCACTTGCGACCAAAATAACGGAGCAACCCAAATATTCGGTTTATACGTGGGTACTGCTTCAAAGTTGTACAACCCCGAAAAGTTCGTAACCCACGTTCGCAGCGCTACGCTACAAATGCTCATAAACTAACTTCTTCGCTTAATTAGCGCTATGTATTGGAGATATAACGTATGCTTTACACCTCACTATCATTCACGCACATTTTTTCATGTACCTCGACGTCGGAATATATCTTAAATTTCGCGATATAAGTACATGATTATTTTGATATTTACGAGTACTTGCGGTATTCTATCTTAGTAAACTTGAAACCGCATAGAATCACGTAAATAATTTATTTTCATATTTATTTAGTGGTTATATAATAATAGACGATAGTTACGCATCTGCAAGCATTGAGCTTTTAAAAATTTGGATTAGTTAAACTTTAATTAGGTTACTTTACAATGTCAAAAATTTTGAAAGACAACCAAAAGAGTGCATAAGTATCATTTGTTTTGAATGGGGGTGATTAAACATTGCGAAAGCACCATTAACTTCAAACCACCCAGCACAAGTGTGTGAACCAAATAGAAATACCTGCTAATTGCTGGCATATCACGGCACGTGTGATATTTCACATTCACGTCTCAGAATTACGGGCGAATTAAGTTGCGACTTGAGTCTTGCCTTACAAAAGTAGGGCGGAACGAAGTCAAATTGTTTTTTGTTATGGTCTTTTAAACCAGCTTACTAACATAACAACTTACGCACTCAAATACTCGTATATCGCTAATAGTAAACGAACCTAAAACTTAAGAATCAGTCTCATCAGTCTCATAAGACCTTTTGCTATATCAGGCACGCACGGGTAACGTATCCACCAACATGAAAACTTTAATTGTAGAACCCATTATGTATCATGTTACTGAGGGTGGAACCAAAACTACGGTACTAACATGGAAATTTACGGCTGGCACAAAAAGTAATGTTGTTATATTTTGTTATGTTTGACAGGCCTCACAGGTCAGTTGGTAGTAACCCTGCCTTCTGCGCTGTAGGTCGTGGGTTCGATCCCCACCCAGGACAAACATTTATGTGACATTTGTAACATTGATGTTTGTCCTGTGTCTGGGTGTTAATAATGTATTATTTGTATGTATTTACAAAAAAAAAGTATATAAGTATGTATATCAGTTGTCTGGTTCCCATGATACAAGCTATGCTTAGCTTACTTTGGGTATAGATTTTTTTTTTTTTTTTGAATGGACATTAAGCTGTTGGCCGCAGATGGCCTTGACAGCGTTTACACGGGCTTTTGGTGAGAGCAGACGGCTCTCAACCGGTAAAACTTAATATTATACACAACGTCACCAAGGGCACCACTTAGGTTCGGACCTCGGCTTGGGGCGTTGCGAGTCGGGAGGAATTGGAGAAAATGCGCCCCGCGCGGGCATTTACGGAGATACTTCGACCCCGCCGGCGGGGTCGGTGCGAAGGTTGAGTGTTTTCTCTGTGGGGGGCTGACGATAGGAATAACTCCGGATAGGCGGCCGTTATCTCGTCAGGGGGGTCACCAAGTACGTGTCTTGGTCTACGGAGAGAGCGCTTGGGTATAGATGGCGCTGTCCACCAATATTTATTAATTTATTTATTTTATATAATGGATTATATTTATTACAACTAAAAACGTAATTGTTTTTGATTGATGTACATTTAGACGCTTAGCCATTAAACTATTGAGTTTATTTTCTGTATAAACTGACCTAGAGCTTACAAGGTGAGTCCTAGGCCTCCATTGTTTTATTGCCAGTTAAGTAAACCGTTGTTAATTAGCAGTTTCTCAAAGTTTGAAATGAATTTTCACGTACAAAAGTAAGTCTGTTGAACGTTTATTTTCGTATTACAATATAACGATTTGACGTTTTAATCTTACAATCTGAAATTTAATTGCGTTGGTGCTAATGAAGGTTAATCATATACCAGCGTTAAGTTAGGGTAAGCGGGGGAAATGTCACACAGTCATAAAAGTTAATTAGTGACAGATTTGTATGAAAGTAAAATACTCACTGAGCAAATTCAGTTTGTTTGTTTTTTTGTGTTTTATTTTAATATTTTGAGAATGGCAACTGGTTCTTTCATTGTGCATGAAAGATTTTACCGACTAATCTGTAAATAAGTAGATAGCAACATAACTTGCAAAGCAAGTTATCGGATTCTTATGCATGTGTGTTTACTGTATACGAAACACGGATACCTAGTGCAAGTAATTTACCAACCGTTTATTTACTGCCAAATTTAAGCACAAAGCTTTTTTTAGTGTTATAAACTCGTAACCATGAATAAAAACTCTATACTAATATTATAAATGCAAAAGTAACTCTGCCTCTCTGTTACCTTTTCACGCCTAAAAATAGAACTAATTTTGATGAATTTTGGTATAGAGATAGACTTTCGAAAAGGACATAGGCTGGTACTGTACTGTAGCGAAAATAAAACTTGATGGGGGTATATATAGGGGCTGGAAATTTGTATAGGGATTCACCAATTCTCAAGTAAGGAATATACCTAAAACTCATCATAACCATAACAAGAATAATATAAAAATAAAGTTAAGTTTGATTTCATTTTTTCAAAAGTACTAACCTGCCTTTGAATGGAGATTATTGAAAGCTTGGAGAAAAAAATAATCTACTCGAAAACTTATAATACTAAGCACCAGATAGTAACGAATAAATTGAACTAACCAGTCGCGGCAATTATTTTTTCTGTTAACTTTAACACCTTTGGAATTAACTCGCATTCGCTATTTTACCCTAACTTACTCTACGTCGGGTCGGGTTACAAAATACGATATAGAAACCAGATGACGGCTGATTTAATTTTGCGCCAGATTATTAAAATTTTAACTACCCTGCTAAGGCTTTCGTAGTGAAATTTATAATTATAGGTTGATGATATTAACTTGCTTACGATGTACGCGCAGAAACATAAATAAAACATAGAATGGCATTGTTATATGTTGCGGAATGCCTGTAAACGGAGTTTCTGATATTAAACTAACGGCAATCTGAGCGGTCAACACGATGAATTTGACCGCTAATCTATAAAAATAAATAAAATTGTGGTGTCTGTTTGTAATGTCAAAATAATAGCTTTGTAGTAAATGCATATGAAAGTATATACGGTACTACTAAAAAAATATTTTAAAGAATTGTCTGTATGTCTGTTTGTTCCGCCTAATATCCAAAATGGCTGGACCGAATTTGACGAGACTTTTACTGACAGATAGCTGATGATGAGTAACTTGGGTAGTAACATTTATCTATACATATAATAAAACAATACTAACTGAGGGGTGCAATAGGGGGGCGTGATAAAACCAAATTTCACATGGACGAAGTAGCGGGCAACAGCTAGTTTATAATAAAAAAATCTTACATCATAATTTCCCTACAGAGATCTCACTTTGCATTCAGACCCTTGGATAGATATCGAAATTGCGTTTAACACTTTCACTTGGCGTCTGTTTTTGGTGCACCTACTCGTAAGTTGAGCTATTTTCAGTAAGATCGTGTTCCACAACGACAAATAAGCTTAAAAGGCTTTGGAACTTTCTCGTGAATGCGAGAGTGATAACTTTAAGAAAATAAAATTATGTAACCACAATCTGCGTAACTTAAGCCTTCAATATAACATTGGCCCAAAATCTCATTTCAGTTTTTTATTTATTTTTTGCCTTCGCTTTAGTTTGTTTAAATCTAACTTTGTAAACAGCGTTTAGAAAGTATCTTCGTAAATGATCCTAGCCCGCTAAAATATTGACATCTGTGAATTTTACAGCGTCACAGTGTCTTTTAAACTGAGAGTATTTTGCGACAAGTTTCGAGTGCACCAAAAAGTGACCTGCTGTTCTGTTTCTTGATTACATAGAGAGGAGAGGTTATTTCGAATCAACTGCTTTATATCTATCTATGATCACAATCAAAAATGGACACAGTTGGTTCGTTTATTGAAGTGATATGGCCCTAAATATCGAGTAAATAAATAATCATTATTCAGTTAGGGTAACTTTAGCCCTAGCCAATCTTAGCATGATTGTCATTCTTTTAAAAAGGGTTGCTGTGAAAATTTATTTTCTGCTCATATTTCGATAAAAATACATCCAAATTATGTTATATTGAATAAATATATTGTTTTTTGTCATAGGTCATAGGCTATATATGTATAAAAATATATATATTGGCTGTAGATCGCTTTTGTATAATTAATTACGAAGGAACATTGTTCCCAGGACGAATAGTACTAGCAAACCACCCAAAATACAATGTTTCTGTGATGCAAAAGGCCGAAATGGGCTGGATTTGGTCTAGGAGTGTCCAAATTGCTTCAGTGAATGATACGAATATTATAAGAGTGCTGAATGACTCGAATCATCAAAGAAAGAAAGGCTATATTACTATAGAAGACGACTTCCTAGCTATGGAATGGGGTGACTAAGTTTTCAAACTTTGATATCATGATGTGTAGTATTAAGCAAATGTTTTACTATATCGATGTTTTTTTATTAATATTTTAGCTTTATGTTGTTATTATTATATGTAAAAAACGTAAGTTCCTGATTGATGACCAAAATATTTGATTTCATAAATGGCAGTGCCGAGTTTAGTACGGTAACGTTTTATTTACCCAAAAATACCGAAAAACAAAACAAGGACATACGAACTTATTGTCTATGGGTCTCAGCTGTATTTTTCTAAGTAAATAGAGTGGCTAATGTTAGCACTACTCCTTTATTTCCATAAAATAAGCAAAAAAAGCCTACAATCGGGACCCGGGCCAATCTAAGCCCAACTCACAATGTAACTTTGGCCCGGAGGTTAAATGGATTTTTCAGAACTATTTTCCTAGAAACGATCAGTAAATAATTATATTTTCTAAAAGAAGGTCACTCAAAGCCATGAAAATAAGTATTTTTTTGTGTCTAACGTATTATTTTGAACATTAGTTTATCTGATTTCTCCGAAATGTGGGCCAAAGTTAGCCTAAGTGACTGTATCTGCCGGGTTTTTAATGAAGGGCTGTATAAAAACCATCTCGGCCATGTAGGACCGTTCAGGCACTGAATATTTCACGAACGTTAAAATTTTCTCAATATGTAAAGTTCTGAACCTGAGTTGTAATGAAACATAAAAACATTGGTAATTCGATGTATTATGGCGTTTTAGACGACACCTATGTAGTTTCAGTTGAAAGTTTTTCGTTGTTCAATTAGCTAAAATGCCAAATGAAAAATCCTGTTATGTTTTACAGTAATTTCATGGATCTACTCTCACAAGCTTTATATTAATTCGCATTAAAACTCTATTTTAGATCCCTAAAGGGTGAAAATTTTGAAATCTATTATTATTGTGTGCCTTAGGAACAAGTTTCAAATCTCTAGGATCAGTAGTTTAGGCTGTACGTTGTCTGTCAGTCGGTCAGTCAAGATATCGTCTTCAAAATATAATATAATATATTATGTTTGTGAAAATATTGACGTTGATTTAAGAAACATGAAAAACGTATAGGAATCAAACATATTCACGACCTTTTCTTGTAATGAGTATAACGTTACTCAAGAACGAAAATAATGTTATCTACTTAAAAATGTTGACGAATTAAACTAGTTAAGTGGTGTTTTAATTAATCTCCCTGAAATACGTCAAAATAGGAAAAGGAATGACCCAATTACATTTTACTTAGCCGGAGCCCATAACGAAGAATGGCAGTAAGGTTTTATGTAATTCAAAATGGGGTGCTATATAAGTATAAATAATAGGTGCACAATAGGGAAAAACTTTGTGTTTATGGAGTTCTTCCTCTTTTGTTTTTCTTTAATTTTACGAACTGAAAACAGTTGGTGAATAATTAATTAAGTAATTAACGCTTTCTTCGATAACCAACCGATATCAGAATACGTTTGGTTGAAACTAATAGTTACAAAGTTGTATAGAGTTGGAATATTAAACCAGACATAATAAACCGCCCAGTGCGAAACGGACTCGCCCACAGAAGGTTCTATACCGCCTTTTATATATATATATATATATATATATATATATATATATATATATATATATATATATATATATATATATATATATATATATACATATACATTTCGGTCTTACTGAAATAACAATTGAAAATTAGAACTTGATCACAGGTATCAACATGTTATGACAGAGTTGAAAAATGTGATGGTAAGGCTTACTAAGGCAACAATTATATATCTGTTCAAATATATTTTATTATAATTTGTTCCGTTTAGTCTGTAATATGTAAAACAAGTTGTTTAACTTTTATTGTTTTACTCAAGAGTTAGAACATTATCCAGGCTAAGTTTGATTCTCAAAAAATGAAATACATACCGAAATAAAATTAGTGCGATGAGACATCAATAAAATACAGGTTATTAGTATGTATAATCTCAAAATTGGGTTTGGTTTATTATAATTTGTATACATTCATCACAATAACGCATATAACATGACATTTTTAACCAGCTCCTCTGGCCCATCAGATCAGAACAGACAGTTGGTGTAGGGATTAGTAATAGTTTCCCGTCCTTTAACAATGGAAACTATTATAACTACAAATCTATTTGTAATTACTAATGGCATGCAACTAGTCTGAAATCAAATCCTAATGATTGTGATTCCATTTTCTACAGTATGTCGATACAACTTTTTTCAATCGTCATTTATGTTTGTGATATCTTTTACTTTCTAATTTATCAACAAAGAGACTGAAAAATATATATTATTCTATTGCTTTATAGTCTACTATATCATCACAACTAACAGTGGGTTTGAGTACAAAGTATAACTTAACTTCTTTCAACTTAACGAATAAAACATTTTTAGTGGGCACCCGCCTAGGACTGCTATCAAAAAGATTAGACTAGGTACGTTAGATATTTCAAACACTAATCTGCTACCTAAACTTCTATGCTTTCTATATTCTTCCAGCAATGAAGACTGATAGCAAAGAAGTTAGTTTGGAAGTATTTTTTAGGTATTTGTCTGCGTATGCAATCGCCGAAATTAATGATGCAAGCATTCGTCAACGAGACGTGGAACATGACATGGAAATGCGAGTTGTTAAACTACTTAACTACAAGGTTCTAAAGGTTCCAAAGGTTCTAAACAAAAGAGATTATTAATTTACGTAGGCGGCTATAACCAGTGGACAGAGAGAAAATGTCCACCGTGAACTCTTTCATTCGGACTATCATTTCCATCTTTTAATTTCCTCTAAGAGCGCTTTTATTTTCTCAAAGCCATTGTGCGAATCTTTATTAAACTTTCCAAATAAAATGTTGTTTCTTTCAGTTAAGTAACGATTTCTCTCAGTACATATTTGAACTCTGTGGCACGCTTTGACGTTTAGCCTCGTTTTTAATGGCTATCAAATGAGTAGACTTCATCCTGAGCTAAGGTACATTGTTAACATTAATTGGGCCAGTTAGCGGCCCCTTGTGAAAGCGTTTTTTTTTATATTACACGAATGTTACGTTAATATACCAACGCAGTAGTTAATGTGCTCAAAGGTACAACAATCTGTAACAAAGGCACTACCTCGCGTGTGTCGGGTCCACAACGGATTGTGTGCGATGTGGGGCGTGC
This sequence comes from Chesias legatella, assembly GCA_947359385.1. Lineage (NCBI taxonomy): Eukaryota > Metazoa > Arthropoda > Insecta > Lepidoptera > Geometridae > Chesias > Chesias legatella. The sequence continues at coordinate 5,649,387 of OX375768.1, read as the reverse complement.
CAGTTCCCAATTTCAAGGGCACAATGGTAACAATAAATAATTGTCGGAAATTGTCGGGAACTGAAAATGAATGCGCTATTATTTAAAATGAATCGTTTCTTAATATCTTAATAGATTGAAAATATTTCACTTGGTAGCACAGGTAAGTCGGAGAAGACTAATCTTTCATTAAATTTCCATGGGTTTACGTCATACCCAGCTCACATAAAATATATAAACTCATATACCTAATCTCAGAAAAAAAAATAAGAAGCGTATTTAAATATATACGGGTTTTTTTTTATAATAATCACCTTGCTTCGTCGTGGAATTTATTCTTAAGTTATAAGTTGGGATTTTTGAACTAAGTATTTAAATTTTTGTCAATATCATTCTGAATATATTTCTATCTTTCTTAATACACACACATACGGACGCACTAGGACTTGTGCACTTAGCTTTATCTTGGCGACTAACTTTTTACACGTTTAGACTCGTTAATTACAATGACTTATTTATTACACATTGGTGTTAAATTGTTCGGGGATAGCTTTGTTACAACGATATTGTAACACGTTTTGGCTAAAAAAAACCACCTACCGTACTGTATATTCGTATGTATAGGTGCTGCACTGATCAGCACGTGGATAGCATCTTAAATTCTGAATAAATACTATGTATAACTGAATAAAAAACTTACTTATTGTGATCCATTACGTTGACATTGACGCAAAGCAAGAAACCACAGCAACAAAGTTTATTATAGTATACAAATTCACAAATAACTTTCCACGAAAATTACAAAAGTATTTTTTTCAAATACAGATAGAGAGAGATATGTTTATAAAACACTGGATCACCTCGGAAATTAGTTTCGTAAAATCGCGCGCGAATCCACGGAGCCTAAATCTGGCCCAGGCAGTGAGGTCCTGAGAGGCATCAGGCCAATTACAGACTGACGGATACCCGCGACACCGCGCCGGTACCACCATCGCGCATGCTCCAACTGCTTCCTACCTAGCTTTTCAATACTTTCCAAAATGAAGGAATATTCATAAGTTAGTTCATAGTTTTGCTTATAATGTTCCTCTTGAGGCCGACCCCTTCCTGAAATCAAAACAAAAGAGAAAGGGTGTTTACGCCGACTCATTTCCATAATCAAAACACGAAATTCTCCATTCATTCTATTATAAATTCTTATAATCGTAAGTTGCTCGAGGAATCAACGGTGATGTGTTCTATGTGTATCATCATTAGTGCTTCTTAGCTTTTCAATAGATCCTGTGCAATTAAAAAAAGTATAAAACAGTACTATATATAAACTCAAGTAAAAAAGAAATATGGTTATAAAATCTGTTTACCCTCAAACAGCAAAACTTGTACCAATTTATTGTGGTAAAGTGCTGCCACCACACTTATTTCTGCTACCAAGAAGTAACAGATATATGCGTTACGCTGTTATTATTACGTTTAAATTACAGAAAGATGAGACATTCTATTTTCACGACTCAGAGTTTTTTCTCTTGCAAGACTCAATTCATACTTTGCTTGTGTTATTCGCATAGCATAAGGTGGTCAATCCATAATTTGTCCACATCACAAAAATCGCCAAAACGTTTTGAACGATTATCGTGATAATATTTCAATCGGGGTGAGAGCTTGGTGGTCTAGTGGTACTGAGCCCGAGTTTCAATCCGGAGGTCACCTGTTCAAATCTCGACGTGCACCTATGAGTTTTTCATTTGAAAGATTTATGTGCGCAATACCACGTTCTCAAAACAGTGAAGGAAAACATCGTGAGGAAACCGAATGTTCCTATAACTGTCAATTCGAAGACATGTGTCAAGTGCACGAAAGGAGCCTCTTTGAGGCGCACTTCAAATCCTTTCACCACTTCCTTTTTTTCCTTTTTCTACTTTTATTTTTATTTTTTTGTTTGAGAGAACCTGTGACTCAAATAGATAGATAGATAGATAGAATCGGGGTGACATATTAATAAGTATACTGGTCATTAAAGAATGACCGTGTCTTGTACTAAGTATCGCGTAATTAAGTAGGTGCTCGTAGGTTACTGTATGTACTACGTACCGTATTTCAGTATTCCGGTCTTAGAGTCAGGTGTGAAATAAATTATGAAAGTACGTACGTGCACGTGTTGCGGTCACTTATCAGGAGCGAACGGAACCACTCACCATTCTTCAAAGTCGGCCGTTCGTTTTAAATAAATTTACATAATGACTACCGCGCCGATACTGAATTTCAAAGATACATTGCATAGCGCCTGGTAACACTTATTTGGCCCATGGTGTGATTTAGGTATCCAGCCTACTTCTTTACTGAATATCATTGGTAAAATCCATGGAGGAATCACCCTACGCCTTTCGTCTTCTGCCTTTCGTCTTTCGCCTTTCGCCTATCGCCAAAAGGCATTTCTCTTCTTCATCCTTATCTTCCTCTTCATCTTCTCATCTTCTTCTTTCTCTTCATTTTCCTCTTAGTCTTTTTCTTCATCTTCTTCTTCTTCTTCTCATACCCCATCTAATCGTATTTAAGTGCGGGTGGGGATGTCTTTTAATACGAATTCGATAGTGACGCTGTCGTTAAATATTGAAAGTGTCTGAATAATCCGGATAATGACTCCAGACTTTGAAATAATGAGAGGCAATCTGTTCTCCTTGCTTGGGAAGGGCAAGGATTCGTTAAAATTAGTTTTTTTTGAAACCGTATTATTCTTTGAATACGGAAAAATTTTGAAAATCCTTAGAGTGATGATGTTAAAGTCCAAACCTACTTTAGTTACCTTAAGCACTTTTTTTTGCTAATTCCACGCGGGGATATTTTAGTAGTGATAACGTCCGTGGATTTAGTGTGGATCATTTACCAAGACGACCAAGATAATTATATAACTCGTAAAAAGTATGACATTCAAGTCTAGACTCGGATATTACTGTTCTCAAAAATATTATAACCTCCTTTGAAGTGTAAAATGAATGTAATTGTAAGAGTATTACAGAAGTGATTGCGGTATACACATTCACACGCGTGGTCTGGATGGAAACGGTGTAAGCGCCCTGTTGGTTTATTCAAATGATCATTTTATCAAACAACTGCGCTAAACCACTCAACCCTTTAAAGCTCGGTCCCAAGTGCGTCCGGTGCCGGTCGTTACCAGACAATAATGTAATTTGATTGTAGCCCAGTATTACAAATAAAAATAAGCCAGGCGAATGTCGAAAATTCATTAGCATAATCTTTATATCATTGATTTGGTAAGGTCCTGCCCGACTACGTAATAATATTATTTTGACATATAAAAGTAACAGTATATAATATATAAAATAATATAATAATAAGATACTAGTTACACTTTTTATGACTTTGTTAAGTGTAACGATCCGAAGGGACTCTACCTACCACTTGATGGATTTAATTCACGCAACAATAATTGTTAAGTCAGAATATTACAGTACGAACTTCACCAAGGAAGAAGTATACTAAAATGTATTAGACATCGCCAAATGGACGGCCCTATTCGTTTGAATTAACACATAACGTTTTTAACCTAGTTTGTGGAAATAACTCTTCATTTGTTTGGATTTATAATATTTCCGAAAAAAAAATACGTTCAGGAATTATTATAAACTATCATGTAGTTACCTACTAGATTTTTAGATTAGGATCGCTACAACTAAAGATACTAACGAAAGATAAGGTTTTTTGACGAAATTATTATCAGAACTTATTTTTATTTGCGTTATCGTATTCAAGCTAAATAGCCGCTATATTTATTTTTTGGTTAAAATAAATTGTACAGAATTTTGTGTGAGCGTTGTGTAAGCTTCTTAAAACGTATCTACAATTCCGTTTAGTCAAGCGAGCTCAGTGCACTGACATTATATTATTTTAGGCCCTGGAACGCTCGCCTCAGACCTCTGAAGCCATGATATGGGATATTGAATACAAGAGCCCTCTGTGAAGAGTAATTCAAATTATATCATCGTCCTACGTGCGAATATGCAATAGAGAAATTTTATTTAAACCACACTGACGAATTGTTTAACCTTTTTGGTCCGTGGATCACCATAAAGTATGAATGTTTTTTCGTATGAAAATGGAGGGAATTGCAAAGATCGGTCGGGATGTGCATACATTTGTTCAGCTATATTGGTTTATCGTTATTTGAACGCTTGCCTATCATCCCCATCCATAGCGATGCCTAATCTGTACATAGTATAAAACAAAGTCACTCCCGCTCTCTGTACGCTTAGATCTATTAAATTACGCAACGGATTTTAATGCAGTTTCCAGCAATAGATTATTCAAGCGGATGGTTTAATCGTAAAGCTTAATATTGTTTTTTTATTAATTTGTTGAAATATGACGATAATTGTTCAAGATGTCGGAAGAAATCAAGCCGACTGGGAGCTTTACTGTCGTACACCGCGTATACTGGCGTTAACCAATAGAGTTCTACATTTTTATTAAATTATATTAGACCATCTTCTTCTTTTTTAGGCATATAATGTTCTGCCACCCGCGAAGCCGGGCCCGCTAGTGATGAAATAGTTACGGAACGTTCAGATGGTCCACTTGGTTGTAAGTGGTAACCTATGCCCATAATAAGAGGTATACGACTTGGGTCCTCCTTACTTAGACATGAAACGAACCAAGTCGCATACGTACTGAGATGTGAAGGTATGTTTCATGTGCCTGTAATTGCAACGGCAGCCTCATCTTCAAGCCGTAACACAATAATGTGTATGCACAAAACGCTAAGCAGTAACTGCTTAGCGGCAGAAATGCAGAACTTCCCCGGACGAACTTGGAACAAGTTCTTTATATTCTGTGACGGGTAAAAAGGATGTTGGTGATAATGCGAGGCCTTTAAGCTATTTAAGAACGGAACCCAAAAATATATCCTAAAATAGCCGTAGCTCCTAAACTTTATGAAACCGTAGAACATAAATGGATAAACAAAAGCTTTGCTTTAAATTGTGACATATTTTATTTATTTTATTATTATTTATTATGCTGTCTTAAGAGTTCTAAAGAAGGCAAAAGCAAATAAAATAAGTTAGTAGTTAATATAAGAATAGGTAAGAAAAAGTATGACAATAATCATATTTTGCTACTCTTCGTTCATCCTTGTCTCTGCTTTATTGCATATAAGAAAATCCCTCCAGATGTCCTGGCACTGTAATTTTCACTGTCTTTGGTCGTACTCTCGTATGAAACAGATGTTCACAAGTAAGGTAAGCAAAACTGTAACCCAATTTGCTTTTCCATGTATGATATCCATATTCATATGACAAAGAGCACAAAAATAGAGTCTGTTAATGAATGTAAATAAAAGGTATTTTACTTACGACGCGTTAATTATGTGCCGTACAAGGCACAAAAAATATTTTTACAGAATAATACAAAAGTTTCTGTTTGTAAATTGTACCACTCCAATTCCAAATAAATGGTTTGGAATGCGACCGACATCAATATGAAAATCGGAAAATAGAGGTACTCTTTGTTTACCTATACCTCTTGGGACACCTGAGTGTGACAGGAAAAAAATTACATGTAGCCTTATATTTTTTTAAATAATATAAAATGTAAAGACATATAAAAGCACTCAATTTAATACGCATTAAAATTAAATTGCAAAAAGAGAACCAAACTTTACCCTCGCAGGAATTTGTAGGGACTGGTTGGCATGAGGTAAAACTTTTGGGCAGTAGCAAGGGGCGGGTGGGCCGAGGTTTTTGCTTAGCTACGGCAGTTTTCACTTAATTGTATACAGGCTTCCCATAGTTCACGGGCCAATTAAAGTTGTTGTTATAAACTAAAAAAATATTTTATTTCCTGTCACACGGATGTTTGGAGTTTCACTGCATCAGAAATCAACAACCTTCGCATACGGTTGTCTTTAATGGAGCTTTTACCATTTGTAGATTTGACCCGCACTTGAGATTTTGACACAAAAACTCTCATAATACGCACTCAAAGATAATGGAGCGAAAGTTGATTGCGGACTAAGGACGCATGTATTTTCACCCTTGAACAAAATAAAGAAGGGGCTGGCATTGGGAGTTTTTTATGGATTTATGATATGTTTATGTGGGTAATTTGCAAATACTTTCCCACAGGTAAGTAGGATTTTTATCCTACTTACTTTATCTACGGACAGACAAATTTTCGAGAGCAACTGTAAATAATATAAAACATTTTTTGACATTGTTCCACCTGACTTGGATAAAAATAAGGTGTTTGCCTTTTATCTATTATTATAGTTTAATTTCTCCATTATACATTAAAAAAATTATTATGTATCTACCCATGATTAATCATTATAATTTAACAGGAAATGCTCACTTTACTATTAAGTGATCATTTAATATTACTGCCAAATAGTTCAAGGAATACAATAATTGTAGCATGAATTTTTAAACTTATTTATTTCGTACAACAGGGCATAAATCTTCAATAAGTACAAAATAAAGCAAAATTTAATGTTTCAAGAGTACATAAGGGCACTTCTGACTGATAAACAATACTCTACTTGATAACAATTTCTTAAAAACAATCAAGTTGAAACTTGGTTATTATAAGTGTTATGATATTATCTACAAATATTTATTTTTATCTAAGAACTAACAAAGAAATTCGGTATAATAGATACTTATTCTCATAAATTCCCACACACACTCAGAGATTAGTGTCCCTGCAACAGGGGCAATAAGAAAGCTGGGACCGGAAGCTAAAGCAGACTACATCAGGCCTGATTAAACACCGAGAACATTAAACATATCGAGATATTAAACCGTGCTGAAAAAACTGTATTCGTGCGAACACTGTAACAAAGGGGCACGCGATGGACGGCAAACTAAACAAGGCTTCATTAAAATAATTCATTTCATTGCCCCATTCGGACACGCAAGTGTGTTTTGAAAATTTAAGTCCATCTAATCGGCATCGTCATGCATTCGCAACTGTTTCAGTCGCGGTAAGCTTTCATTTGCCTAGTTATATCGATTTTAGACTGGGCGCTCATCAGGGGTATAAGAAAGTATCGGTATTTGAATAGAATATTTAATTCCTATTTTGTATTGTGGTGATTGATCTGCTTAAGGGATTCAGTGTATCAATAAATAGGTAAAATGTTATCACCTGAATAAATTTAAAACAGAATGCCAATCAATAAGGTGATGAGGATAAGTTTCCCACAAATGTTTGCCACTTGCCCAGAGGTACGAATTAGAATCGCACAGCCTGAGTGGGGCCGTAGTAGCAGGTTCGATCCTAGTCCGTGTAAAATTTAAATTGGATTATTATATTTATATGTACCAGAAACAAAAAAATGCATTAAGGGGTAATATACAAATTAAATTGGAGTGTATGTTTGTAATATTATAATAACCGCTTTTTACTAAGTGCATATGGATAAACACGGTACATATACCAAAACAAGATTTTTTACAATTTTTGTCTGTTTGTTCCGGCTAATCTCTGAAATGGCTGGACTGATTTTGACGGGACTTTCACTGGCAGATAGCTGATGTAACAAGGAGTAACTTAGGCTACTTTTCCGAGGGGTAAAGTGATAAAACCGAATTACACGCGGACGAAGTCGCGGGCAACAGCTAGTTTTTAATAAAAAATATCTATCTCGCTTGGGACGCGTAATCTTGATTGTAATCGGCGCGGGCGGTGTAAGTGCATGCTAGTTGCGCATATTGAATTCATCCGTGCTGATTTCCCTGTCTCTCTAGTCTCCTTAACAAACCGTCGCTTATACTTACAATAATATATTACAAGTGTTATGACGAGCAAAACTCAGTTATCCGAAATTCCCTAAGACAACATTATGATAGGGAAAACTGTTTGCCCACGACTTCTAAAGGCACTTACTGAAATGAGATGGACATGATATTATTATTTTTGAAACATTAACATTTATTTTGGGTAAATGCTGTTTTTTTCCTGAGACGACTATAAATACAGAAGTGCTAAAATATATAGCCATACTAAGGTTTAGAAAGGTCTGATTAACTGATGAATGTTTATATCGATGAAGCGTAAATTACAGTGAGTATTTACTATACTTTTAGATGAACAAATAGTGAAATTCCTTGAATTAATTATACCACATGATAAAAATCTGATTCAGTTTATTTAATTCACAAAATCACGAATAAATCAAACGCGTTTGAAATAATTAAGTCGGTTTATATATTAATATCTACCTCTAGCAACTCGTAAATTTACTTTATGTCCTATGATTTTACGGTTTTCAATAAGTGATACTATATTTCTTAAATAAGTATTTTTTCTCTAAGTTCATATGCTGAGAAGTTATATAATAATCCATTATAAAATGCCGACACATCAGCGATTACGTTCGTGATTAGTGTATATAAGTTAACGTTAGTTATTCGTTGTCAATAAATTCAAATGGCTATTGGAGCAAGGATCTTGTATTGTTAACATTTAGTATATTGGCTTCTGAGACGCCGGCACAATAAGTAATAATAGCAAGCAGCGTCTCTCAAGCCTATTCAAGGATTTATTAGTATGTGAGGAACGCTTTGCCTGCAAGGTTGAGTGGCCCGAACCACTTCATTATGAGTATCTCAACAACTCGCCTGTCCGAGTTGATGGATCGAGAGCATTGTACACCACGCGTGTTGCCAATTACTTCTAAATTAAACTCACTGCCATGTTTTTAACTTCTAACAGAGATGCATTGACTATCTGATGAAGTGATTATGTAGCAGAAGGTGGCATCAGGCAACGCCTATATTGGTGGTTCTCAAGTGAGCTTTGTACGTAGATTTACAGCTTGAAGATGATAATAGCCAGCCGGTATTTGCCTTACAACAACGATATAATTTCCTAACTATGTTTTCTTTCACTGGAAGGTGGAGCTTATTATAAAATTTGAAACCCTGACCTACGGATCGTAAGTAGATCATCAAACTCTATTCATCGTAGGCAGTGTAAGAATCGATTGCACATTTTTAGTGATTTATCAAAATATGTATGTGTGACGTCTATAATACGATTGTAATAAATATAGTATACGTATATTTATTACAATCGTATTATAGACGCAAAGATATATTTAACTTTGATAATCGTGGGCAACAAAGCGGAAGTACCTCTAGATTCATCTCCGAAAGACATAGTGCGACGTACAATGTTGCTTTTCCTAACTCCTATTTAGTTTCAATCGTTATCCAAGATTTAGTATCTAGGTTATCATATATAATTATATATGATAATATAATATGTATGGTGTTGTAGGTTCCTACAATATCGAGATATTGTACGAACGAAATTCTTTAGAAAGCAGAGATTTACATTTCTGTTGAATACTCCTCACGAAACAGTATTTACGGTTAAAAGGGTTTAACCAAAACATCAAACTTCCACTGACGAAATTCTGTAATAAAAGTGAGATTTACAACATTTTTAGCCATTCACGAACTCAGCAACTACTGTTGAACCATCATGAAAAAATCTATAAGCTCCAGGATTATACGTTGGTTTTCATAGTGAGTCCGCTAGCGGATAATCTCGGTAAATCTGTGAGAAGCCATTAAGCTGTCCAGTGTCGGGCTCGCCTGTGGGTCTTCATCGGACAACATCCAGTCAGGTTAATAGATGTCCCGAGATTTATGTGGAAAAGTAATTTTATTGATTTAAGCTGGAAACTTTATGGTTTTTAAAGGAAGTTCGGTTCACAGCGACCTTATTGGATTTATAACAGAGTTCGCATGCGAAAGCAAAAGTGCGCTAGATTTGATGTAATTCCATTTGAAGGGTGCGGGTGCCGGTAAAATTAGAGTGATGAGTTGAACATGAAGAGTTCGTTCTTCATCTGTCAAAGAGCGTGCGCAAAGCGATGCAAATATAGTCTTCCCATACTTTAGTACGGGAGGACCCAATTGGTAATAGTGCTGTTTTGAGCAGGAGATATCGCATAACGTCAGGTGGGCCATCGCTATTTCCCCCATTTAAATTAAAAAAGTATATTCTTGCCTAGCTGTGCGTTGCTGTGCCATGCTGTGCCTTGCTTTGCAATGCTGTGCCTTGCTGAACCATGCTGTGCCATGCTGTGCCATGCTCTGCCATGCTGTGCCGTGTTATATTTTCATGTCATATTACTTTTGCTCAAACATCCCCCACCTAACTCCAACCGTTTCCGAGATATGAGCCTTTAAATTTTGTATGGTGGCCATCTTTTTTTTATTATTTCAGTTAGTGAGTCAGTGGTAATTGAGCTTTATATATAATAAATAAATAAATAATAATAATTTAAGGTACTTAGATTATTTACATAATATAATGTATAACTTACATTTTATTATATATATTATATTAATAACATATTTTAGTAATATTCCAATTACATTTAACTCCATCATTTTATTCCACATGTAGTTTAATTAATTTTAACTGCAATAAATATACCTACAGAGCTTATTGGAACATTTCCCTAATACTGGAATGTATTTATGGCCCCCTAAGTTCTGTGAGGCTTGCCGAAGCAGAAGCTATTTGGAAAGTTCGCACCTGAACCAGGGCAATCACTCAAAGCTCGATAACTTTGTATTTAAAGGCACTTCATTTTAAGTATACGCAGATGATGCGGAAATTAGTAATGTAAAGCTATTAAGGATAAACTTTTTCGCATCGATACACATAGGTTTATATGACATTGCAGTCATTGTGTTGCCTCACCGTAATTTATTTCGTATTTCACAATATAAATGCATAATATATAGTCCACAGGAAAGGAAGGCGTCGATTTTGAGATTGGTTCACTATGCTTTAAATTCGCAGCTAATCTTGTTATTGCTCTAATGTGAAATGTACTTAATACAAATTAGACGTCTCATGACAGCTGAACAAGTTTAAGCAATGTCATAAAGAACAAATAAAAATAACTCTGTAAAATAAAATATGTTTTTCTCATCCATAATATTTTGCAAATATATATTGTGCGTTTGTCTTTTGAGTCAAAAGTTCCACTTGGCCAACACATATTTTCTGTTTTCATAATTTTGCTAATGTAAATATGAAACATATTAAAATCCCAAATTAAAATTACGAAAAAAGTAATTTGGCCAAGTGCGACTCAAGCACGCGCTTTGAGGGAGCCGAAACCAGACATATATGAGAAAATACATAAGTACGTAAGTAAAATCTAGTAATTTCCCCGACAAGGTGCGCAAAGCGTCAAAAGTTCTTCTTCACGGTGAATTACAATAACGTTGAAGATAATAGTTTAAATATAAAAGTGAGTCTTGTGACGATCCCAACTCTGTCTGAATTTCATTAGATGTAAACAATAATAAATTCATCTGACATCTGCGGATTAGAATTAATGCAACTTGTCAGTTCGCTTAACTTTGACATAGACTTCTCAAGCTCTTTCTTCACTGAGCTACGCAATTCCTTATCTTCTGTCTACTTCCAACATACCTTTTAAATAGAACCTACTACTACTTCTTCGGGTTATTATGAAACACAACGTACGGTCCTACCATTAAATGATCACATTATTGGCCAATTGAAGTACAACAAAAAATTCACAAATACAATCGAAAAAATTTCACATTGTGCTTATGCCGGTGGCTGGGTGGCGGTGCCGTTACAGTCTGTCCGTTACAAAAAAAGTCACCAAATTATAACAATTCAAATTTTTATACTTTTGATTGCTCCAAAAGATGACCAGAGGTTACCTTTCATCTCGGACCAGACAGGCGACTCGACGGCGCGAGCAGAACTAGCCTGAAATATAATATTAGTTACTAACTACGTACTCGTGTAGACCAAGTCTTTGTTACTCAGGGATAACGTAATCATTTTTTAAATCAGTCTCGTAATTCCTTAGATTACACCCCAAAATTCTACAACAAAACAAATGTTGCCACTTATAAAAATATAGATACAGTTTATCGTTTAGTAATATTCAGAAATAATATTTATATGTCTACATACGGTTAAGGGATAAACAGGAATAAAAACTTTGTGTATGAAAACCCTCGCTTTTACTTTCGTTATTGGAACCCTAAAAACCGAAACATCCAACTTGTTTACAAGGCCTGAACAAACAACCCAAAACAGAGGAGGTAACATAATTAAAATACTACGCGTAGGTAATTTGACGTTTCGTTAGGCAAGTGGGAGGGAAATTTAAGAGGATAAAACCATGAAGATAATGAGACTCTTGCGAAATGGTTCAAGTAACTGACTGCCATGCAAAGGTCGACGACTTCTCTTCAAAATATTTGGACTAATTGACTGACTGACTTGGACAGCAAAACCTGCAAAACATGTTCTTTAAAATTTAACAAGATTTGTCGTACATACATATAATTCGAAAAAAGTCAGCATGACGCATTATCATTGTATTGACATCATCTCATTCTTTTTGCATGACTAGAGACAAATAAAACATAAGCAGTAAAAGCAATTACTATTTCATTAATTTACACTTTAACGCTCTCAAAACATACACTGATATTATAGATTGTACATCAGTTGTTATCCTGAGTGAAGCGATACCTACAAGCGGTATTTCCATTTGGATTATCATTTTGAGATGAAAACGCTCAAACATAAACGGGATGACTGACGGAATTTTTGATTAAAATGGTTTGAGGATTATTAAAGTGGATTTGTTATGGACCTAAATACACAACATAGGTCGATACCCGTTCATTATATGTAGGATTTACTAGAAAAGCACTGACTACTACATCTGTGTTGTTTTTTTTCGTATGTTTTATATTATACTCACTGTTTCATAGTTTAAAAAATATGTTAAGTAGCATTTCCAATTTTCTTCAAAAAAATTACAAAATATATTGATTCCAAAAATTTGTCCAAGTTCACCAGCAGTTTCTTATATCTGTAAGTTGCTACGCTAGCGTAGATAAAAGCGTAGACCCTGGCGTAGATGGAAACATAAGTGGAAGCGTAGACACAGACGCTTTACGTGCCAGCAATTGCCGACACGGGACACCGCTAATGTGATTGCGATGCTAAGTGTCGGCAACCGTACATAGTTGCCATCGGACACCGGCAGTCGTTATAATACTACACTTTGAGAAATAATAACTGAACGGATGCATGTTTCAACCTACAAAGTTACTAATACCAAAGCAAAAAAATAAAAGAAAAAAATATTGTCTCCATAATACATAGGTACAAGGTTTTAGGGGGACCAAGTTGCTCGCGTCCGTATGAGATTACCCTTTGAATCCATACACGTGCCTCCCGGGTGGTGCAAAAGGAGTAACCCAAAGTAGCAGTAGAACTTGTGCTAAGTTCGCCCGGAGAAGTACTGCCAGAACACCTGGTAATCTGCCGCCAACCAGTGATGCACTCGTGTTGCTGTGTTCCGGTGGAAGGGAGTGGGTGCCGGCGAAATTGCAGGCGCATGCGACGTAACATCCCCGTCTCGGGGTGATGGACGCAACGCAAAGCAACTTGAGTCATCTAGTACTGTGAAGAGAACTTGAGTCGTATTGCTGTTGTCTATGGGCGGCGGTTACCACTTAACGTCAGGTTGGCCGTCAGCTCGTTCCCTGATTTCAATTACATAAAAAAAAGTACAATTTATATTATATAACACTAAATCGAAATAAACTAATACGTAAAATACAAAAACAAATCTGAATTAAATATATTATATATAATATATTAATTAAATATATTAATATATTATATTATCAGGTAGGTACATAAAAAACTACCTCTACAGTCCGGAGTCAATGGGTGGCTACCTCAGCCTGTGTTAGACTGGCGAGCGGTGCAACCCTAAAAGATACGTTATTAATACTCCATTCCCCATAGGATGGCTACGGTGAAATGGAAAAGTAACCTTAAAATTCAGCAGATTAACATTGCAAAATCAAATTGTAAAAATGATGGAAAATTTCATCATAATAAAGAAATGAGAGACCAAACTTTAAAAAAAGTGCAATTAAACGTTAGATAAAAAAACGTTTTGTTCACCATACGCTAACATTCCGATTGCGTTCACGTATATTTGGCAAGATAATTGTATGGTTTGAAGAAATCTGAATCAACATTTAACCCTTCAGCCCCTATTTATTAGTATTTATTTTTTTTACATTTTAAACATTTTCAGTTTTACAAAAATTAACAAGATTATTGCAAATATGCTAAAAATCTCTTAAGTTTCTGTACATCGTATAAACAATAACATTTGTTAAACGACTTTGGCTATACTTTCGTCGCTCATTTTCATAAGATGACAAGCATCATTTCGAAAGTTGTGAGTACACGACTCACAACTTATGCTTAATGCTTATTATATATGATGCTTGTCATGCTTCGCGTTATTCACCAACAAAAAATAAATAAGTTAAGTTTACACTTGTAACATATTTATTTACTAGCTGTGCCCGCGACTTCGTTCGCGTGGAATAGTGACTTTTCGGGCAGCATATTTTGAATAACTGAATCCTTATGGCAGCGGCGCGCCGGCTCTCAGCGCGCTTTATATAGCCACGGACGCTCAGGCGCGAGGCGTGTAGTACGTACTCTGTACGTTAAAAATGTTCGCCGTGATTCTTTAAATTGACATAACTTTTTTATTTATGAACCGATTGACATGAAATAAACACTAAATGTTAAGTGAAGCTTACTACAATATATTAGTGAAAACCGTATCTAAATCGAATAAGCCGTTTCTGATATTAGCGTGCACAAACACACAGACAAACAGACAAACAGACAAAAAAAATATTAATTACAATTTCGGGTTCGGCATCGATATAATAACAACCCCTACTACTTTTTTTTATATATTTCCATTGTACAGACACCACTTTTCTACAATTTTATTATATGTATAGATGACTGAATGCGGATTCAAACGTTTAGTGCTAACAACCTAACTATTACTAGCTTACAGAACCAACCAATGCGCACTCTGTGATTCTTCTAAAATTAAATTTACAATAGTCGTGAAATGCAGCCGGTAATTTCAAATATTACTAACTATAAATTTGTATAACTTGTAGGTAATTTAAGTGTAAGGTTAACTAGGGAAAAAAAAGCATAGAATAGCAAATCTAGAAAAAGTTTCCCCGTGATCAAATTGAGATAAGCTGAGCAAACCTGAATAATCTAAAGCGTTTTGAAAGTTAAACTACAACTTACCTATTTCACATTGGTCACGTAAGTTTTTTTTGAGGTTCGGAATATTTATGAAATATTTGTAAATATAGGAACACTCGCGAAAGAAACATAAAAGCATTTACAGACTTGGAATCGAACCCATTACCATCATATGTCGCTTCAGTAAGCTAATACCTATTCTGCAACTGATAAAATAAACTTGAAGTCACAGGGCGGGACAGACATTAAAACATTAAGCCAAAATAATAGCACTAACATACTTGACACGAAAATGTTAGGGACGTGACATTTTAGTTCAGACCGTACCGTACTAGAGACAAGCATTCACACTACACTTTCAGCTAAATAACAATAAAACGGCTTGAGGGTCCTTGGCAAGACTGCTGTGTAAATATTTTTAATGCGCTGTATTCAGTACTGGGGGCAAATTCATTACACCATGTAATACAAGATAGTGCCGGCAAAAAATCACAAAAAACCTCTAAAGTAGGGATTCCTCTTTTTCGCGAGCACGATCTTTTTTACAATTTAAGTACTTAAATATATGTTGCATTTATTACTTTGTTACTTTGATATCTACATAATAATGGATTGCTTAAGATATTACAAGATTTGAGAGATATTGTTTTCTCTGACATTGTGTATTATAATATTATTGTATATTTCTTTACTTTTTTTTACTGTTTTTTTATTATTCTTTCATTGTATAAATTTTATTTTTTTATTTGTGATTGACATAAGTATTTTTGAATGTTTAAATTCATGCCTAGATTATTTTTTACAGTAATAAAGAATAAAAACGTATAATGTATAATAAAAATTACCTTTTAAAGATGATAGGAATAAAATTGACTGATCTTGCCCGGCTGCTCGATTGCGGGATATTTTTATAATATAAGTGTTGCTGATGTTTATTTTAGTCTCATTTCCTGTCAAAGAAATGATTGAAGCTTTATAAGGAAAAAAACTGTTCGCGAGTTGTAAACTGTATATAATTTGTCTAACCCACGACCTACGTGGGTTCCCACCCTGGACAAACGTTTGTGTGACGAATATAGATGTTTGTTCTGTGTCTGGGTGTTAATATGTATTATTTGTATATATTTACAAAAAAAGAATATCAGTATTAAATCAGTGTCTGGTTTCCATGATACAAGCTATGCTTAGCTCACTTTGGGGCTAGATGGTGCTGTGTGAAATGTCCACCAATATTTATTATTTATTTATATTATGGATAAACTGCCTGCAATAGTAGATTAACACAAAGCTTTTTACGATAAACGAGTAGGGCAACGAAACATTTGTTTTTTTTGGCTCAGCAAAGAATCTGAACCTGTCGTCTTCGTTATTTATCTATTAACGGTCGGTGTTCCCAAGAAATGTTTATCGCTTGTGTAACTAACTGCCAAGTTTTGATTCACGTAATTAAGTGTTAGCTCATACGGATTTTACATACGTTATGGCTTAGTAAGTTTATTGACGGTATGTTATTATGAATTATCTGTAGAGATTTACTTTTCGTAATTTTCCACCAATAGGAATATTAAATGAAAAATTGTTTAGAGTAATGGATTGGGATCTCTTCTTTTACATTCGAATAAACAACGGTTTATTGTAACGGTTTACTGTAACGATTTATTATTCGTTGTAAGAGAAGTGAAAACTAATTTACAATCTTACTTAGGTACATAGAATAACATAGCTTTTAATTAAGACAGGTAATCATTGTCTTATAATAATGTAATAATCTTAAATGTTGTTAAAACAAATTAAAAAACGATAATGGCATGGAATATGAACTAGTTTTAACATGGGTATTAGAACTCCAAATAAACCTAACAGCCTCACAACGTTCCCACTCTAGGGAGAAATTCCTATGAACTACTCGTACCTACCACAGCAGGATTTGGTAGATGTCAAATATCTTCGAATTTTCGGTTTCATCATTCTCACAATGTTGTTATTTACCGTTTTGAGGAATTGGTTACATGATATTTTCAAATGGTAAACTTACTGGTGAATTGTGAAATGAGCCGATGACCTTCGGATTTAAAATCCGGGATCGTACCACTCGGCTACCACGCTTTAAATAAACGCTTATCCGATATTACCTTACGGGAATATCCGTTTTTGTTCTCATTCATAAATACCTCCGCGTCAGTTTCGCCGGACAGTCTGTCGAGATAACAAGGAATACTCTCGTTTATTTGTTACGCAGAAATTCATTTTGTTCTTATTTCACTTTGACATTCAAATTGCAGAATTTATATATATGTTCTATATTAATGTCCGATTCACTGAGAGAGGAAACGGTCAGGAAAACGATTATTGAAACGATGATTAATTATCAAGTTTTGACGCATCTTCGATTTTCAACGTAGATGACTCTTAAGTATATGCTTACAGAATGCTACTGTTTTTTATGTGATATAGGTAACAGAACAAGCTGAAGGCCCAGCTGATGTTAAGTGGTAACCACCGCTAATAGACAACAGCAATGCGATTCAAGTCCTCTCCACTAAAGTACGAGAAGACTCAAGTCGCACTGCGTTGCGCCCATCAGCCTGAGACGGGGATGTTACGTCTCAAGCGCCTGCAATTTCACCGGCACCCACTCCCTTCTACCGAAACACAGCAAAGTTAGTGCATAACAACGTGGCGGCTGATTTCCAGGTGTGGCGGCAGTACTTGTCTAGGCGAAATTACCGCAAGTTCTACTGCTACTTTGGGTTGCTTCTTTCGCACCGTCCGGGGCCCACGTGTAGGGATTCAAAGGATATTCACCTACGGACGCAAGCAACGTGGGCTACCTAAAGTGTACGTTAACGTTTCGTTATGTATCATTAACGAAGTTGTTACTCGACCTTTAGTCGTTACAATAAGTCATACAATCAAGTCGCTATATAATAAAAATCGGTAAAAAAACTTTTAAGTTAAACAGTTTTATTTTATGTGCACTGAAAACTACAAAATAAATAAATAGTTACTTACCTATCAACCTACGTTGGTGATCTCGGTCATTAATATCTCTGATGGCAGTGGTTGTCATAACATGAACCATGTCAGCGGCCGAAAGGCAGTTCATGAAAGAACACTAACACCAGGGTTTGCTTGGTAGGTAAACTAAGCAGCCCACACTATAACAAGTAGGTATTTTGACCTTCTAGTTCAGAAATATTTTAGTACTAGGCAGAATAGCTTTTAGGCATATTAGACTAAAATAAAAACGTGGGGCCCATTAACTATTTCTGTATTACTTTCTACTATACTAAATGTGGATTGCATCGATTTATTATAATCGTCATCATCATCATCCTAGCGGTTTATCCCGGTCGCATCCGAAACCTCATAGCTCCGGAGTCCAGGGTCCGCTGAATCGACTAACTATAATCTAAAAACTACTATAATCGTAACTGGAGGTTTTGACCATCAATAACCAGCCGTTACGGCTTCACCAGCGAACGCCGCGCCGAGCTCATGATCTACCAAAGTATAATATATGCTCTGCCATAGGTATGATTTCAGAGGGGCCCCACGTTTTTATTTTAGTCTAATATGCCTAAAAGCTATTCTGCCTAGTACTAAAATATTTCTGAACTAGAAGGTCAAAATACCTACTTGTTATAGTGTGGGCTGCTTAGTTTACCTACCAAGCAAACCCTGGTGTTAGTGTTCTTTCATGAACTGCCTTTCGGCCGCTGACATGGTTCATGTTATGACAACCACTGCCATCAGAGATATTAATGACCGAGATCACCAACGTAGGTTGATAGGTAAGTAACTATTTATTTATTTTGTAGTTTTCAGTGCACATAAAATAAAACTGTTTAACTTAAAAGTTTTTTTACCGATTTTTATTTTCTTGTTTTTAGTATTTAGTGAAATTGTCTACCGAATATTCCTCATTCTATTTAATTCATTCAGTGCATCATTATTACATGGCTGGAAGATCTTGGATGCATATTAGGTAATCTTTCACTGACCTCAAAGATATCTTGGGCAAACAACACTGCTTGTCCGCGGAAACCGTAGGTACTGCCCGTATAGCCCAGTAAATTTTACGATTTTAACAAACGGGATGATTCTACACAGCAATCGCTGCTCTGCTTGCGTCAGCGCTTGAATCTCATCTGGTATTGAACCTGGATCCAGATTATTCCAGTACGCCTTTGATGGTGCTATTGTTTTATTACTGGTCACATGTGTTTGGCAGCGCGAACATAAAAGTAATGTTGTTTTTGAAGACAGTTCTGCAGGTAGATATCCTAATGCAGCTGTGTTGTAACGTACAGTATGAATTTGGTTAGGATAACAATGCTTCGTGCAAATGTCACAAACGTGTATACACGATGTGTTAATAGCATTTTCAAACGCTTGTACATGATTTTCAGCTCTGCGTTGCTGTGCACGCTCACGTTGGTTACGTTCACTTTTTCATTCACGTCCTGTTAACCTGGCCTCATGTTGCTCAGGTGTTTCTGACGCTAATAGCTCTCTTTGTTTATTACGTTGTAATCTTAGCCTGGACTCATGACGCTCAAGTATTTCTGACGCTATTAGCTCTCTTCGTCTGTCACGTTGTGATGTTAGCCTAGACTCATGACGCTCAGATGTTTCTGATGCTAACAACTCTCTTTGTCTGTCACGTTGTGATGCTAGCCTGGACTCATGACGCTCGGGTGTTTCTGACGCTATTAGCTCTCTTCGTCTGTCACGTTGTGATGCGAGCCTGCACTCATGACGCTCAGGTGTTTCTGACTCTACCAGCTGCATTTGTCTCTCACGTTGTGCTATTAACCTGATATCATGTTGCTCAGGTGTTTCTTTTTTTTCTTCTTTCCGTTCTCTTCGTTTCTGTAGTCGACTATGGGTTTCATTTTCACTTTCCTTTGCACGTTTCGTTTTATACTTTTCTTTTGCCTTTTCGAGCCTTCTTTTTCGTTGTGTAGCAGTTTCGTTTTTATTTTTGTTTGCTTTTTTATTTATTGTTACCATGTTGTTCCCACGATTAAGGGGCATTTTGACGGTCGACCCCCCCCCCCCCCCCCCTCCCCAGACGTCCAGTAAAGGGACAAGGCTTAATATACAACAAGATGCGCCCAATCTTGAGGGGGAAGCGCTTACGACATTACATTTTTATCCACCCTAATGCCATACAGTCCTCGGCACGTTTTAACCTATTACCTTAACTTGGGTGGTATAGCTACCGCTTACTAACGAGGTATCTAATTACGTATTTTTTTTATCTGCCCCTCTAACGTCACACAATCTTGGACGCAACTGTTCTCGACACGACTAATCATGCCCCCACCTAATACGCCATTTTGTAACAGCGTCCATCTTGAGTTTGAAATTTTGACATAATGACAGTATTCTGCAGTGTAGTCCTATTATTTGATACCCATATTGTGGTGGTTGTGGAAAAATATGTACCTAGTCCGCCATATTGGAACGGCGTCCATCTTGAATTTTAAATTTTGACATAATCATCGTGTTTTACTAGTGTAGCCCTTTGATTTGATACCCATATTGTGGTGGTTGTGGAAAAATATGTACCTAGTCCGCCATATTGGAACGGCGTCCATCTTGAATTTTAAATTTTGACATAATCATCGTGTTTTACTAGTGTAGCCCTTTGATTTGATACCCATATTGTGGTGGTTGTGGAAAAATATGTACCTACTCCGCCATATTGGAACGGCGTCCATCTTGAATTTTAAATTTTGACATAATCATCGTGTTTTACTAGTGTAGCCCTTTGATTTGATACCCATATTGAGGGGGTTAAGGAAAAATATGTAATCCGCCATTTTGTATCGGCGGCCATCTTAGATTTATAATGTTATTGATTTTATTATATTGTATTGTCATCTAAATTAAATGTGTGTACCAAATTTCAGATCAATCTGACAACGGGAAGGTGCTTAAATTTCAATTTCTAATTTTGACCCAAATAAATTCCGTACGGGTCGAGCTAAATAAAACCGTTTAAAAATAATAGAAGTGCTTGCATGTTCGGATCAGTCATGTCAAGGTTCAATGGGGAAGTAGAAAACACATTACACCAGCTTCAATATTGCTACAAACTAGGTCAACAGAAACAACATTTACTTACCATGTTAACTTTCAATTTGAGATGAAGTAACCGCTTCTGTATCGCAACAAATAACTCTCAAGTCGTATTCTCTCATGGGGCAAATTGAAAAATTCCTAAAGAAAACACAGCCTGCACTAGATAATCTTGGACATTTCTGTGTCCGTTCCCACGGACATTTATCTCCGTTTCACACACATCTAGACAGATACGTGCGCTTGGTAAAGTACGAGAGTAACCTACCACACACTTTTAGAAAGGAAACATCTACAGGTAGCAGCTGATGGAAGCGTTATCCAACGGTCATAGCTCAGCATTATGGTTGTGAAATACGTAAGTGTAGCTATTCCTTTTGTAAGCTTTGTTTATTCTTTTCCCTTACAGAAAGGTCTGTTATGAGTAATGGAGAAGCTGAGAGCGAGTGACACAAGCGGTCGGCCCTCGGACGGTGGAAAAATAGGGGAAGTGCGCACTAAACACTCAGCCAATTTGATATGGCAGGGGAGCAGAATAAAACAATTGTAATAGAAGTGTGACAATTTTGTAACTTCATAATAATGGTAAATGGTGAAATATTTTAAATCCGGTTATGATGGTTGGATTCAATTTCACTGATTTGCGATAAAAATATGCATAACTAAAATGCTTACAAAATTATCTATCCTATTAGTGAATTAAATGGTGCTAGGTATATTTATGGCATTAATTTAATATTAGGAATGACAAATCAAACGCAATTTGTCATCTAAAAAAAATTAAGCGCATGTCAAAATGAACAGGTCGGTGACCAACAAAGTCCTCATGTTAAACGCCATTTTTTAATCACCGTTTATTTTTTTATCGTTATATAAGCCTTTATTTATCAGTGCAATCTGTTAAAAACTGCCACGGATATGAACAGTAAGTTAGTAATGTAAAAATATTACATTGAGACTTACCCGCTTTGGGCGCACTTCCCCTATGTTTACCAACAATGTGTTTGCGATTGTTGCTTGGGTTGATTGTGAGATTTCCCGCTACTTATATTATGCGGGGGATGTCTCGCGTTTTCCTTATTCGTTCGCTCATTTAAATTTATATGTGACATTTTATATGTTACGCTACGCCACATTCACGGATCATAACGCAACATTGCGGATAAACAGTGGAGTAAAGATAAATACTTACAAACGCTTCATTCCTTTCACGCATTTGAAACTCTCGGTATTGAGACAAAGAACAGCGGAGAACAGCCGCAAGATTCGGATGTATTTTTAAATCTCGCAAGTTTATTGGAACGACGTCTAAAAGAGCTGAAATTTTGTAATAACTTTTAAGTAAATACCTAGATCTTGTAGAAAACTTGCACTATTCTTTGTCGAATAGTGCAGTGCGAAAATAGGCACAGGCCATAAAGTCACTGTGCTTCAAAAAACAAACTTAAAATCATAAAATGGGCATGGACACGAAATTTCGCTTACGCCAGCCGGCCGACATCGTTCGCTTTATAAAAAACATTAAGTATGAATTGTTTCGGAACAGTTTGCAACCGAATTTCCGAAAATCAACCGGTAGCTTATCCGTGCGATTAGGCGGCCTTCCGCTATAATTAGCAAACACTCTCTGCGGTACTTAGGTACGGTGGAATTACCACAGGTATTAAAGCAATTTCCTCGAAATGAGGCTAGTTAACTACTCCAATGCTTATTGTGATGGAATAAAGCGGCTCTAAGCCCTTACTTGTAGTGTGGAATGGAATAGCTATTACCCCATATAAGCTCGCATGACAAAATAAAGTGCTGATTCCCATTATTGTGTACACATGGTGTCCCCTAATGCATGCATTACCTGGAAAGGAAGTTACACATTTTTGAAGAGAAAAGTTTGAGAAAAGATGAGCAAAATACTTTAGAATAGGATTATATGAAGTGGCTTCTGGAAATCCTCAAAAAACCATTTGGTCCAAAATAGTAGTATTTTAGACTCCTCATCTTTGATAAGAATATCCAAAACTCAATACCAGAATAGATTACTTCACATAATGGTTGTGAAGTAATTGTCTGTTTGTTTATGTATCATGGTACCCTTGTTAGGGTATTACAATACTTATTAGGAGGCGCACCGTGGTTTTCTAGAATCGTACGTTGGTAGGTAAAAAGATAGTGGTATGAAAAGTTGAATTTAGTTACTAGTACATATAATTTGATTTACAATATACATATACTACAATTTCTGATTACTTACGAATCATTCAAAAAGTATTATTATTAATCACAAAGATTACACTCAATATAAATACCTATATCATTTAATTAGAGGAATTTGAATAATTTGTCACTGCCTATTCAGACACATGCGAGTAATATTCGTGTTTCTTTGAATTCAATCTTATTAGAATTTGCCCAACTAAGTCCCGTCTCAATTCTGAAAATAATTTAGTATATTGTACAAAGCCCCCTTGAACTGAATATTGTAAAGTAATATATATATATATATATATATATATATATATATATATATATATATATATATATATATATATATATATATATATATATATATATATATATATATATATATCTATATAATATCTATCTATATAGTAATATATATATTACTTTACAATATTCAGTTCAAGGGGGCTTTGTACAATATACTAAATTATTTTTATATATATATATATATATATATATATATATATATATATCAAGCAGAGATAATTCAAAAGTGAGTTTAACTTATTTTGAGCTACTTTCGAACTCAGGAACATACTCTAGTTGTAAACAAATTGCATTATTTAAATACATATGAATATACTCGTGACATTAGCTCACTTGAACCAGTCTGGTGAAAGAGTGAGCCGATTTTTTTTTATATCATGTAGGTGATAGTACGAGCTGATGGCCCACCTGATGTTAAGTGGTAACCACCGCCCATAGACAACAGCAATACGACTCAAGTCCTCTCCACTAAAGTACTAGATGACTCATGTCACATTGCGTTGCGTCCATCACCCCGAGACGGGGATGTTACGTCTGATGCGCCTGCAATTTCACCGGCAATTATTGGTAGGACTTGTCAGTTCCTCATGATGTTTCACCGTTTGAGAACGTGCGATTGTATATACTTCATATTATATATTATATAACAACTATCAAATTAAGATCACTGCTTATGTCCCTAATACAGTGTCGGTATCACAGTTTTATTCAGCCTGTAGACAAATCTTACTCCTGCGGTGTTGTAAGCTATCTGGTAGCTGGAAATAAATGCGGCAACCGACTGGCGCTACTGGCAAGCTTGTCATTATTAAACACGGTGTAAATGGTGTTCCAAAAATCTTTTGCGATTATTTGTTGATAAGCAAGTTGCGCGGCACGCTACGCCAACGTAGGTATATATTCTGCTTATAGGTACTTTCTATGTAACATATTTTTCTATCACTAAATTAATACTCAAAGATAGAGAAGAGCTTATAATCAGATTAAATTACATAAAAAGTACAATTTCATTTTAGCAAAGTGTAAAAGTATCACAAACAATAATATTTTACATTGTTTCAGAAAAATACTTTACTGAATAAAATACTTGAATGAATAGTTTATTTGTATCTGAACTGTTGCGCTCTCGAGCAAAGTAGGCAAGGCACTCTAACTCCCGAGATAAATACTAGGATTGCTTATAGAACTGGACATGGCACGTCTGCCGGTGAACACTTACTTTGGTACTCACCTCTGGATCCAGTTAAAATTATAACGAAAAGAACATAACCCATTGCACTCGATTGAACTATTACTTTGAATGAACAACATAATGTCACTGGACCTCTTTTTTATGTGATTGATTTACAGAATGAGCCCACCTGGTGGTAAGTGGTAACTGGTAACCTCTACCCATCGTGTGCGTCCTTTACCTTGAGACGTGAAGGTGGAACGTATCATGTGCCTGTCATTTCACCGGCAAGTACATCATTCAAACCGGAACACAGGAACGCGAATGCAACACAGCTTCGTAACAGAAATGGTATGGTGGCTCACTGCCGTTCCATGTATTGTGCTGAAGTGAAAAAATTTTTTCATCGTACCTCTCGGAACCGGATTAAGGCCCATCCACACATTATAGAACCATGGCAGGCTCGGACAACTCGTTTCACGAGGACATTCTTACCGCATACTTGTAGGCTGTGGAATGGGCTACCTCTTGAGGTCTTCCCGGCAAGGTATGACATGGGCAGCTTCAAGGGAAATATAAAAAGAAATCTCCAGGGTAGGCAACGCATCAGTAATGCTCCGGGTGTTGCTGACGTCTATAGGCTGCGGTGACCGCTTAACATCAGGTGGGCCGTAAGCCTGTTTGCCTATTTATTATATAAAAAAAAAAAGTGAGGTTAACAATTATTTTATCTATCAAAGATAAAAACTAGTTTAACCTACAGGTTTAAGGATAAACGATTAGCATTACAATTTTGTATAGTTTTGGTCGCTATTTATAGCCGATACAAGTAATCTTATAATAAAAATATGTATAATATACCTATTAATAAATATTTACTGTTATATTCTATTCTACTATATTTTACTCTATTCTGTTCTGTCCTGTCCCGTCCCGTCCCGTCCCGTCCCGTTCCGTCCCGTCCCGCCCCGTCCAGTCCCGTTCCGTCCCGTCCCGTCCTGTCCCATCCCACCCAAGCGCCCATGTTATATGACATTGAGCTTCTTTTAGTCGAAATGGCATTATACGAGTATGATCCAAACTCTCAATGTGGCCATTGCTTATGTTATATGATAAAAGCAAAAAGAATGTTACTAAAAAGTATTTTATCTTCTCTAGTATAATTCGTAACTGCCCGTCATAGTGTCTGTAAATTATGGTATCAATTTATCTTCAAATATGTCAGAAATCTCTGAATACCTCCGATTATATTGATATTTACTTAGTGTCGGTAATAGATTACATTTATTTTTTATAAGAATGCCGGTCATTAAATTTTTAGCATAATGGTATGTTATCAGATAAACACTCGAAAAAACTAAGCTTCATTCAATTGTATTTTTTTCTTTTTAAAGTGTATACTCGTTAATGGTACCTACTAAGTAGATACTAACCGTCTCTCGTGAAGTTTGATGGCCATTATTATATTCTCCTGAGACATCGTCGACTCTCGAAAAAAACACTCAACTCTTGAAACTGGGGCTCTATCCTAGAAATATAAAGATGAATTCTAAACTCGAGATTCCCTTCAAATGCTTTCATCGCTATGAATTGCTATGACATTTTTACGCTCTCGTAATTCTCATTTTCACAATAATCGTACTCCTGAGCTCAATCTAATTATGGTCGTTTTCACCGTTTCGCTTGGGAGGTTTTTACTTTTGTAAATAAGTGCTTCTGTAGATCGCGTTCGTTTGTTTATTTTCTTAAATAATCAGTATTTTCAATAAATATTAGACTTAAGAAATTAATTACGTTAATTGTATTATGTATGTATCTTCATAAACTCCACATTCTACGTGAATTTTAGAAGCGTATGTCGCGAATATATGTGATTTCCATTGTAATTTGGGATTTTTATAACATGGCAACATTAGTAATTATAAATATAAAAAAGTTAAAAGATGAACGGTGCTGCATGTTCGTAGGTTTCTTTAAAGTTTTTTTTTTATTTACAATTGGTTTTTAAATTAAAGTTCTGAAAATGGGCACAGCGATCGTTTGAAGTAACAAATACCTACTGAGACGTCACAAAATCCACAAACAATTCTTTTAATAAAAGACAGGTATATGTATCAAAGAATGTATATAAGAAACGCATATGTAACAAGCACCGCACATCAAACTACCTACTTCATTCTGTTGCAATACGAATATACCTTAAACGCTTCTGAGAGCTTGCAGCAGCTGAAACAAATCGCAGGCAACGTCGACTAGTACCTAATGGGTATAATGGATACGACCGACTATTGGCCCGCGTATGGAAACCCGGTTCGCAGTCTAATGAGATGTTCCCACTATATAGCCCGGAAAACGTATTATTGCAATATATGTTGGACCCAGTTAAAATAATATTATAACTGTAAGACAAATTGCTTGCTCAATTCCATCAAGTAATGTTGTAGTGATATAAAAATATGCACCGATTAGGTATATAATACTTACTCGTAGGAAAATTTAGTTGTATAAAATTATTTAGTTTTAAAAAAGCTTAGCTAAAATATAAAAATATGTAATTTACATAAAAATCCTACTTAGAAATGTATACTTAGCCAGGTTTTCTGTTTATATTACAGCTTAAACTTTTCTATCTAAAAGCAATAAGTATTCATACAGTCTATCCCTGCCTTAAAATGGCGTTTGTCACGCTCGCTTCCCAAGTTCCTCGGACTAATTTTTTATGAATCTCCGTCCCAAGGCGTCATTTTATTTTCATCGCCTCTGGCTGTTATATTTGCATGAAAAATGCTTCCGACACGACGCCGCCAACGCTTGGAGGCCGCCAGCTCAAGGTGCGAGAATAAATAATGAAGACTGCGGCAAAAGTTTATTATTGCAATCGATCATAATCTACCCAATCGGGAACAGGTTCTGAATTAGCCATTGCTCTGGGCAAACTTACTTAATTCACGTGTACTTCACTGTTCTAATGACAAGCCTCTAACTTCATACCTCTCTTGTGTCCCTCAATAACTTACGAGTATGTTACATAATGTAACTACGTTAAAAACTGTATCTCAAGTGATTATTGTCAAAGATATGCCCATGTTTCAAATTTTATGAACTCGACGTTCTAACTAACTATCTGTAGAAAAACAAAACTGCGATCACTTTATCTATGTTTAATGCAAACTAAGATAGCTTAAGAATAATTTTAGAATATTAAACTACGAGATCCATTTTTCAAAACCATTACTTATATTACGAAACAACAAAACAGTATTAACAAACTCGTAGCAATTTTGTAGAACGTCTACGAACTTCGCAGGCCCTGTAATATCAACTTCTAGAATATACTTAATACTTATTGAATAAGTAAGTAATCTAAAAATTTTAACTCGTTACCAAGTTTAAGACTATGACAAATAATTTTAATAATAAGTTGAATAACTATTATAGATAGATATTTCCAATAAAAATATATCTGTAAAATGTACGCTCAAGGAAAATCAATTTTGGTGTCGGAATAACACATTAATTTTTTATTATTCAAACTTCACATAGGTACGTTATTACGATTCTGTCTGAAAAATTAAATTTATTTTTAAATTCGTGTGCTAGTTTACTTTGCATTTGCCTTGCAGATTTCACTCCATGGATGTGACTTATAGAGAAGTTCATTTAGACTACAGAAAGGCAGAAAAACTGCAACTTCATATAGTAAAAGCCAATTGTCAATTGATTTGAATGTATCCCACAAGAACTGGCCTCACAGCTCAGTTGGTAGTAACCGTGCCCTCTGGGCTTTACGTCGTGGGTTCGATTTCCACCCAGGACAAACATTTGTATGACGTACATAGATGTTTGTTCTGTGTCTGGGTGTTATATGTATTATATATAACTATATATTTACATATTAGTACATAGTAATAAAATTAACGCTTAGCTATACATGGTAATCTTACTTACTTAAATCTTACTTACTTAAACGAGCAATTCTTGTATATATATATATAATCTGAATCTCGGAAACGGCTCCAACGATTTTCATAAAATTTTGTATACAGGGGTTTTCGGGGGCGATAAATCGATCTAGCTAGGATTCATTTTCAGAAAATGTTGTTTTATTCGTGTTTTCTATAATCAACTTAACGACTGCAACGCCATCTCTTGTCGAGTAGCATAACTGCTTGAACGTAAACTCTATAGTCGTATTTTTAAATAGACGAGGCCAACTGACAGTAGCTAATGTCACTTTGTAAAAGAATGTTGCCATATTTAAAGTAATAGTGATGCGTTCAGTTCTCGTTCAATCAGATGAATGAACAATGAGTGTGAATACGAGTAGATGATAATCATTTCAAGCTATAAAAGAATATTATTTCTATTTTACAATAAAATTGTATAAAAGTGCTCTGATATAAATATACAAACAAGAACATTGCGATAAGTATGTTGTAGACGAGATGGCAGCGCAGCATGGGATAATTGTTTTACGTCTGCCCCCATACCACTGTGAGCTCAATCCCATTGAGTTGGTATGGGCGCAGGCTAAAGGATATGTTGCAAGAAATAACAAAACCTTAAAAACGCCCTAAAAGAACCTTAAAAACCTTAACCTTAAACCTTTTATACCTAAAAACGCGTGAATTCTGGAAATTTCGCGGCTTACAGTCTCACTACTGAACGCTAGATGGCTCTTTCTTAAAATGAGATTCTAAACCTTTGGCTATTCATCAGATACATTTTTTTTCATGCATCATTTCAATATCATACCTTTAATATAATATGTTTCACCTTCAAAATACAAAATTTTGAGTACGATGATTGTTTCACACCTTGTATCTTATATATTTAAACGAGCAATTCTTGTATATGTATATATAATATAATCTGAATCTCGGAAACAGCTCTAACGATTTTTATAAAATTTAGTATACAGGGGATTTCAGGGGCGATAAATCGATCTAGCTAGGATTCATTTTCAGAAAATCAACTTAAACATAAACTTATTTCTTTTTATTGAAAGAAAATAACAAAAAGGTGGCGTTTCTTCTGTCGGTAAGATCGAAAATATTATTCATATTTCATCATTTTATCAGTATGTACTTCGTACTTAAATATAATTTCTACAAAACACAATTTATCAAAAAAAAAATATATACCGAGCAAAGCTCGGCCATCCAGGTACTTTTACATATATGGGATAACTAGCTGCGCCCCGCGATGTTACCCGCGGTAAATAAGTAATCCCACGGTTACCCTGAACTTTTTCCGGGATTAAAGTAGCCTATGTATTAATCCAGGATATATCCTGGATAAGCTATCTTGGTACTAAATTTCATCCAAATCTATTCAGCCGTTTGAGCGTGAAAGAGTAACAAACATCCATACAAACTTTGACGTTTATAATATTAGTAGTATATGTGTCCATGGGTTGTCCCGTTGTTTATATTGTCCTGTAGGCACTTGTAATTTCTCCGTCGCCTGCAAAATTTGTATGCTCTTTTGTTTTCCTCGTTTATTTTTCTTCGCGGTCTAATTCTTGTCGTTGTCTCAGTCGTTTTGTAACCAAATTTACAAAATGAGGTCCACCGTTGAAATGAAATTGGTATTCTCGATGAATTGGGTTCTTAGTAAGTTTTGCGGGCCCTTTTACTTGAAAACAGTACTGCTTGATTTTTAATTTGATTCCAGTCCACGACCAAAGAATACAGAGTGCCTTGATTGTGAATACATTTTGCGGAACAACTCGAATTATAAGAAATTTAAATTGTGAGAAACGGTACATACTTCTAACGTTTTACCAATGAATATAACCTGCACTAGTACTACTGCTCTTTCTAATAGTACAGATGGCGTGGACACACACATTCAACACACGAGAAAAAACATAGTGCTCATCACACATTTTACACGGACGGGAATCAAACCCGTATCCCGTCCCCTATCTATGGTGAGATGTTTACTAACCAATCAACTAAGCTATGGAAGAGCCTAATTATATTAAGCTAATCAATTGCCCTTAGACTGAACTCACAGCTCAGTTGGTAGTAACTCTGTCTTCTGCGCAGTAGATCGTGGGTTCGATTCTCACCCGGAGCAAAGTTTTGAAAAATATTGATGTTTGGGCATGACTGGGCATGTATGTATGTAGTATGTATTTACATAAAATGAACAAGAGTAAATAAGTATTATTTTATTTGTCTGGTTCCCGTAGTAGAAGCTGTGTATTTTTTAACAATTTGGTCGGTTAGATGGCGATGTATGAAATGTCCACGAATATTTATTTATTATATAAAAATTAAGTATTGTCACTTCAATGTACATGTGCGTTAAATTAAATTTGCATAATAGAATTAAGTATTATCACTTCAATATGCATGTGTAATAAATTGACTATTTATACAACCAGAATACCAGAGATGACGCAACTAGCATATCTCACCCACTCAGTCAAAATCGCTTATGAGCTTGTATGCGGCTGTAACGCGAAATATTTACGAGCTCCCATGAAAATACACGAGCGTTCTGTAATCCACACATGTTTCGGATTTTTTGGTATTATCATAAATGGCATTTATTTTAGCTACATTTTTTATTGTGCTTGCTATACTTTAGTCTAAATACTTAAAACAACTCAAAATGTAGTAGGAGTGGACCCAAGTCGTACCAATTTTGTTGGGAGCGAAGGTTTTCGGTTATCATCAGGTGGCATTTCTGCGAGAACGTAAATTATTCACAAATAAGAAAACATTGTTAGTAAAAAAAATAGTATCGATTTTAAATAATACTATTTGTTTTTACTGTATCCAAACTATCAGTTTTGCTTATTAAAAATCAGGCTATTAAAAGATGATTATAGTTAAGTAATAGGAATAATTATGCGGGTAATTCTAAGGATATTGTAGTTATTATAATTTCGCTTATATTTATTACATTTTTGAGAAGTCTGAGAAGAATGCTCTCTGCTTTGTAGTCTAAAGCGAATATTATGACCCTTTTCCCCGTTGCCTCTATATTCAATCCCATATAGTTTACGTGACTATGAAACTGTTATACTCATATAGAGGGTTACCGCAAGAGTTAGTTTGCTGCGTGAAAAAAGACGAATCAACAAAACAGTTTCGTATTTATAAAAGTATTAGTTGGAATATCTACCTCACAATCAACGGTAATACTTCATTAATTATTTCGAAAACAATGGCTACGATAAGCACCACTTTTCACAGATACATAGAACCATAGAATATATCATAAGCTGAAAAATAGCAAATTTGAGCTCAGTCTAACCCCTACGGTTTTTAAGGCTTAAATTTATGCATATATCTCCGGCATGAATCTACGTAACACTGTATTTCTATTTTCATCTATTTCCTAACTCACTCTCAAGACCTTTCAAAGTAAGTACTGTGAACATCGCACTAGTGAAGTTTAATAAAATAAAACGGCTTCATTTAAGCGTTGCCAAATAATGCTCGGCTCATTAAGCGGGTGATCCACAATCAACTCTGTCCGCGATTTGGACCCCAGCCAACAGCTCATGAACATCAAACTATGGATTTTAACGATCAAGACTGTAGAAAACCTCTAGGCCCTATTGATTTTGTCATATCGATTTAAAATAAGTTGCGGATACTGGTAGATTTGAGCTCACCTAATAATTTCCGAACATTGTTATGAAATTCTCAACTTGAGCGCAAGTGAAAACGATCCCTGTCGAATTCAGTTTGCTATTTGCAGCTGTGCCGCGTGCAGACTTTGTATCTTATGATACTAAATATATCACCAGATTTATAGATAGATAGATAATACTTTATTGACCACCATACATGGAAATTTCGTTAAAGATTAATATTTAAGCTAAGGTAATATAATGGGGGGGCTTGTCGCTAATAGCGATTTATCTCATGTACCCACACTATGTCCGATGTGTGGAGCTCCTAGGCTAAGCGTTTTCGGCTTTGAATCTGGATTTCAATCCAGAGCGCACTGGTTTGGATCTGGAACAAGTGAAAATCGATGAAACCGGCATGTTCTTCTCAAATCGTCGATCAAATCGTCGAAGGCACATGATTTCAACCAAACCGGAGAAGTTTTCATTATAGACCTTTTTATTCTTTCTTTATTTATTTATTTATTTACTCATTTACATAATAAAATATTAAACTTTAGGTCAAAGAATAATAATAATAAAACTGACGAACTGATCTGATTAAAAGTAATAACCATGTTATGAAAGCAGTAGGTACCACTGCTGAACTATTTATTATATTATACATGTACTACTGACTATATGGGAGTAAATGTTATATTCTGAAAATTATATTAGCTTAATTAAGGGTAAAGAAAATGGAGTGTTAATTCTTTATAGATTAGACATATTTAATTATGAGAATGAAAAATAAAGGCTAAATAACTTAAAAATAATTTGTAATGTTGGTCAATCTCACCCTAAGGGGGTGAAGTAAGGTGTCAAAATTTGTATAGAAAGTCGTAATTCATGGCAAAATAAACATTATTGTTGATTGTTTCATGTAATCACACTTATATTGTACAATTGAAAGTTTGTATGTATGTGTGTTTACGTTTGCTGCTCTTTGACGCTCAACCGGCTGAACGAATTTGGTACCAGGTTAGCTTATATCCTGTTTTAACACATAGGCTACTTTTGATCCCGGAAAAGTTCAATTTTACCGTGGGATTTCACCGCGGGTAACACCGGAGGCTCATTTAGTGTCACATATTTGCACTCAAACCTACAGTACACATATTACCAGCGCCGATATTCAGCAAAAAACCTTAAGTATTGCAAACATCCCTTGACAGAACTGTATCTGGCCATCCTCTCAGAGCCTACTTTCCTTTCCCTGAAACCACCATCTCTCATTTTGAATATTTTGACTAAAAATAATTTTCAAATCTTGACTCAGTGTTTGTTACTTTTTAATAATAATAATGGTGGACATTTCACACAGCGCCATCTAGCCCCAAAGTAAGCTAAGCATAGCTTGTGTCATGGGAACCAGACAACTGATATAATACTTGTATACTTTTTTTGTAAATACATACATATAATACATATTAACACCTAGACACAGAACAAACATCTATATTCATCACACAAATGTTTGTCCTGGGTGGGAATCGAACCCATGACCTACAGCTCACAAGGCATAGTTACTAACCAACTGAGCTGCGAGGCCAGTCAGTCTTTGAAAAGGTACATTTGTTACTAACTAGTAAATGTATTAGTCAAAGTTGCATAGTTTGCAACTACGTAAATTATACGCCCTTCTTGCTAGTTTGATGTCCAAGTTTCGACGGCGCTCTTATTGGTCGATCAGACTAGTTTCTCGATTGGCCAGCGAAGCTTTACTCGAGCCTTCTTACCAAATAGACATAATCTCCTATGTTGTATTTAATTTCAGATTTTGTAATTATCGTTTATCCCACATAGTGTCTGTCAATAATCTTGATATTTACTTAAATATGAAGATATGAAATAAGGTACTTTATAAAATACTTAACAAGAATTTGGATTTCTTCAGTATTATATTTCAACCAATTATAGTTAGTTACCTACTAAGGTATCTGTCTGTTGTTTATCCAAACATACTAAGGATATCAATAGCTAATCTTTTATCAAATAAGTGGTCGCACTTTATCCCCTTGCTTACATTGTCAATTACCAGCGGAAGTTTTCCTCATAATAAAGGAAATAGATGTAACACGAAAAGTTCAGACCGATATTATCTAATTTGGCTTGTCTGGTTACGTGAAAGGGAAATCTGTAGGTTTAATATTACTAATATTGCTTCTTGATTTAATATTATAGAGTTGAGACTAATTTTTGCACGTCAAACTAGTTGGGCCATTTTCAAATTGGTCTTCTTAGCTCGCCATTGAGCGCACATTCGAACTGTTTGCGAATGAGCGCAGGCCCGGTACGACAGTATTTTATAAATCGTTTTGGGAACATCTTTTCCTCATTAGTTTGCGAAATTTAATCTAATTTAACTTCGGTATCTGGGATTAAGGATTCAAGATATTGTATTCAATAACGAAGTGCAACATTTTTGTCTTAAAACATAGATAACAGAATAATTACTAGTCCAGGTTGCGCAATAATGGTATGCTTAAAATATAAAATTAACTAATTAATAGATATTTCCATTTGCAAATAATTCATTGTTTATGTGACCATACAATATTTTGCCTATAATAATTTGAGTGAAGTGACAGAATATTGCGCCAAGTACTCGGATTTATAATTACTCACTTTACTGCTATGTAATGCTTGTAACTAAAAATGATAAAAGCGCTTCGGTATAACGGTTTAGTCAACGCCGTACAAATTAAATGAATTCGGCGAGCAATGCCCCAAAATGAGGGTAGTTCAAATTCTTGATCAATCAAATAGTGATAATATTTCAATTTGCCAAATATCATGATATATAGTTACAGTTACGTACTCGTACATGTTAAACATGTTAAATGATGTAAATCTCACCCTCATAAACATCAACCCTCCTAAATAAAACATTATGTTTATGTTTTTATGTAACATAATCCTTTGATAATTAAGAATATTAAATATAATACCGTTTAAAAAATATTATTTAAGTAGATTTATAGTTATAAATCTCATGAAGGTAGATAAGTGTATTCTAATGTGAATAAAGAAAAATATAACTTTATTCGGAGGTGTTGATGCTTGCGACACAGTAATTTACTCCTGCAAGCAAAAAAAATATATTAAAATTGTTACTGTTCCAAATATATAAACATTATTATTATTATTATAAAGTTCTTGAAACCGGATACGTCCACTTCTACCTGAAAAAAGGATCCCTTTTCCTGATCCTAGACAACGGTCCTGTTTTGGACGCGCGGATCCGTGAATGGACACAGTTCCTCCCTGGGGACGAATAAAAATAATCTAGATACTCGGAGATTAACTAAATCCTATGACAAATGGGGGTACGAGCAACACGGGTCGAACAGGTCTCTAGTGCATTCGCAATAATTGGATTTATTTCACCCATTGTATTGTTGAGTCTACTGGTTTAACCGATACTTAGATATATAATATATATAGTGTATTTCACTTTGATAGATTAACCGGTATCCGCACATGTGTACCCACACAGGACTACTTTCAACTCTGGAAGGATTGGATCATATAATTTATCGTAGTAATAATTTCCAACATTAAATGCAGATATCGTTAGTTTTTCAAGAGGATTATTATAATTACCTTAATTTATAAACTCTTTTTTTGTTAAAGCGAGTAAACTGTCTACTCATATGTATAGCACGTGATTTGATTCACTTGAAGCCTACAATGAAGTTTGGAACACGTTATTTCAAGACGGGCATTATAATATTAAAGTATTAATAATACAGTCTATAAATTTTTTTATAAACTGCTCACAAACGCGCTGACCATAATCTTATACCAGTGTTTGGCAATGGTATGAGTGACCATGCGACTGGCCTTATAGATAAAGGTAGTACACGGCCCCTGCGCTGTGGGTCGCGGGTTCGATTTCCACGTAGGACAAACTGGTGTGACGAACATAGATGTTTTTTCTATGTCTAGGTATTAATTTGTATTATAAGTAGGTATTGACCAAAAAACTAAATAAGTATTCTATCAGTTGTCTGGTTCCCATAGTATGTATATATCTAGCTATGCTTGGTTTGTGGCTAGATGGCGCTGTGTGAAATGTCCACCAATATGTATTTATAGTGTCACGAGATCGATGCGCAAACGATTGTGCTTAAAATAATTCGTATTTTCCCTACAATTTATATTGATTACTAGCTGGTGCCAGCGATTTCGTCCGCGTGAAATTAGGTTTTATCACGCACCCCTATTTTACCCTTCGGAAAAGTAGCCTAAGTTACTCCTTGTTACATCAGCTATCTACCAGTGAAAGTCCCGTCAAAATCGATCCAGCCATTTCAGATATAAGCCGGTACACACAGACAGACAGACGAAAATTGAAAAAAAAATATTTTGGTATATGTACCGTGTATACACCCATATGCACTTAGTAAAAAGCGGTTATTTTAATATTACAAACAGACACTCCAATTTTATTTATTTGTATAGATAACTTCCATGCCAAGCCGATGAATAAAAACCATTAGCATGAATGCAGTGTTACTTCCGCGAGCCGCAGCCCCTAACAATATGGTCGTTCGGAAACTTCGATCGAACACAACAATTCAATTACGCTAAGCAACGTTGTCTACAAATAATATGAAACAACAAACGGGCAAGAAGCGGAGATACGAAGTTCCGGGTTGTTCACGTTTAGGCTATGTACCAACTCAAACTTAGAACAACGTGTTTGCTGGCGCCTTATTGATACGTAAAACACATCAAGTTGGTGTGGGATATCTAGATTCATATACCTACTACTACTAAATTCATATTATTAAATTCACACAGATTTGGCACAATAATTTTGACAGAAAAAACTGCTCAATATTTATATTTTAACTACTGGATTTGTAATGTATCTAAGCAAGCATGCAAATATGCAAATATGTCTTTTTGGTTAAAACAAAAACCTAAGAACTTTACCAGCTTCACAGATCAGTTGGTAGTAACTGTACCTTCTGCGCTGTAAGCTCGTGGATTTGATTCCCGCTCAGGCAAACATTTGCGAGACGAACAAAGATGTTTTTAAGTGTGTGGGTAGGTACTAATGACTAATTTACAAAAAAAAGGGAATATAACTATTTTATCAGTTATCTAAATCCTACAGAGAGTTCAAGCTATGTTATTTTATGGTGCGAATACAGACCGATATTTAAAAAAAAAGAGTTTTCAATGTTACTGAAAGAAAGAAAGAAACAAATATATTTATTTTGTATAACATTACAAACAAAATTAGGTACAAATACAAGAAAATGTGGTTTGTAACAGCAAAAATGGCTACCCACTCAGCATGTGCTTTATCAGCAACAACTGACATCTGGTGTTGTAACAGTTCTTTAGTATGGAGTTGACGCCTTCAGGTGCCCTGATTCAATAACCGTATCGGGGAAGCCAATGCGTTACCACGACGTATGCAACATACCCCATTACTCTAGAGTATATACATCAATTATAGAATATAAACACATCAGTTCACATCTAACATTTTGACCTAATGTAGTGGGTATCCAAATATTTCTCGTTAAATTAATTGTTGGTATCGCAATAATCGGCAAAGTTAATACGAACAACACGAATTACACGGTTGAGAGGAAATGAATGCCGGCGCACACTCGATTAATATCAAATTAAAGTGACAGCAATTTCGGGAACAAAGCGTTGATTTAGGCAAATCGTGCAACTATTGTGGCTGTGATTTATTTTCGTGCAATAATAGACTTAATAGAATACGTTTATAATATTCGAAAAATACATTACATGTAGTGAAAAACATTTAGATCGATCAAGTTGGATCAAGCTCTAATCACAATGTGCATTACTTTCATAACTTGGATTGTTGATCCTCAGATTAATCATATCATATGTATCATACTCATAT
The DNA here is from genome assembly GCA_947359385.1 of Chesias legatella. Classification (NCBI taxonomy): domain Eukaryota; kingdom Metazoa; phylum Arthropoda; class Insecta; order Lepidoptera; family Geometridae; genus Chesias; species Chesias legatella. Next base: position 5,610,960 of record OX375768.1, on the reverse strand, counting down.
CGGTGTTTCTGTATTTTGCTTAGGACCTTTTTATCTTCTCTCAGGTAGGGAGAGTGGTTAAGGTAGGAACGAGTGCAGCTTAAGCAAATAAGGCGAACTAACTGATTACTGAAAACTGAGTGTACACTTACCGTAAATTTTAATAGATGCAATGTGCTACTCTCTGACACGTATGCGCTTCATATAATTAAAATATATGTATAAAAATGAGTATAAAGGTTATTGTTGGAATAAAATAGGTAATATAATAATACTTTTTTATTAACTATGCGATAAACGAAATGTAACATGTAATATAAATAAATAAATATCGGTGGACATTTCACACAGCGCCATCTAGCCCCAAAGTAAGCTAAGCATAGCTTGTATCATTGGAATAATACTTTTTTTTGTAAATACATACATATAATACACATTAACACCCAGGCACAGAACAAACATATATGTTCATCACACAAATGTTTGTCCTGGGTAGGAATCGAACCCACGACCTACAGCGCAGAAGGTAGGTTTACTAATTGAGCTGCGAGGCTAGTCATATGGACTAATGCACGCTTGCTTGCTTACTAAATGATACTGAACATGTTAGACACGTTTTTGTTGTCAGACGACACGCGACCAATCTCCACAAAAATCTTTCACAAAGGTTTGTAGCGTGTGACAGCCACTTTATTTTTTGCAACAATAAAAGGCGGCTTATATTATTCTGATGGAAACTGAAGGCCAGAGATTAAAGTTTTTTGCTGTGGTTTTCAAGCGAAGAACTTTTGTGTTGTTAATGTGTTTTCTTTTAACGCCTTCTTATACAACTTTGGGAAACACATAAAATATTTATAAGGTACGAGAATATTTATAGAACACAATTAATGATTTTTGCTAATTTTACTGAAACCCCTTATAATCGACACATACTCCGTTTCATATTATTAATTGTTTGGAATCAGTTCAATTAAAGAGATTAAATGAATCAGTTGGATTGTGAATAGTTTGTGTTATAATAACTATCTATTAATCAATTATTAGGTATAACCTGTGACCGTAAAGTTATGTATCAGTTATTATTGTGCTGTTTTTCATTTTATTGTATTATTGTTGTGTTGTAACTTACTGATGAATAAATAAACTATGAACTAAGAGAATAAACCACATAGGTAATAGGCCTCTGTTGTTTGAAAATATCAGCATCACCGTCTGCGACTTACCAGTACTTTCTTGCTATTCATATAACCAGATCTATCTTACTTTAACATATACTAACTGTATATAACATTAACTGTACATGAAAATATTTGTCTGTACCTGGAGATGGATAAAGATTCGTTTTCTTTTCAACTTAAATGTTACCACTGCTGGGATATGTAGTGGATACGTGCTGGGATTGTAGTCTTTGAAGAAGGCAATCAATGGCATAATATATAAATGTAATGGATTGTTGGCTGTGGTATTTTAGAATACAAATATCATCAGCAGCACTCGTAATGTTCTTGTTGAGACTTGTGCTGCCTTTTTTATAATGCATATTTTATGAATTTACATAACAGAAAAAGATGTACCTACCTATCTATATGTCATCGTATGTGAATGAACTCTAAATGAGCCTAAGTGCTTTTTCTTTTGCCTATTTTTTAATGGCATTAGTGAGTGAGTCTTATACCTAAAGAAAATGATTGAAAAGAAGCTTTATCAAAAGATCAATTTTCTTTTTACATAGTAAAAAATGCGAACATCTGTTTTTTTTAATAGCTATTACTCTTATGTCATGGTTTACAATAGTTAGTTTACAAAGAGTTAATGCATTTTTAGTGAGAAAAATATTTCTTTTAAAGAAAATGATAATTTTATCCTAAGATACCCACTCTTCTTTTAGTAAATGGAAGCAATTTCGTTTTTGACCTGGTTATGTGGGCTAACGCGCTTCGGCTAACAACCTAATAAAAGCATTGTTTCCCAGTTTAATTTGCTGACATTCCAGTATTACCCTCATCGAGCTTACCATTGTAGAGACTGATCTTGTTAGCCGGGTCAGCCCCGGCCTTAGTTCCTGTGTTAACGCGAACAATGCCAGGAAAATCACGAAATCACGGATTATGCTAAATATTCAAAGCCTCAGCTTAACGTGTTACTTAGATGATCTGTGATTTTGGTATTACAAAGACATTACAAGATTGTTTTAAATTATAATTAAAAACGTAGCAAAGCAAGAATGTTTCGCTCGTCTGTTGTGGTTCGTTCTTTTTATTTTTATTTCTATCGTTCCTAAAATGTTTGCATTACTGTGTTCCAGCTTGTGGTCAGAAATTCCACGGATTTTTGGACAGTTCCAGCATGTGAAGAGCGACGGAACTCATTTTATTTATTATATTTTGTTTCATTTTACAAGTGTTGACTTGCTATCTTGTAATCAATAAATTGTTTGATATTTATCTAACTTTTTCCTTAATGGGTATAGCAGTGCTAATAGATTGTTATAATCAGCTGGTTTTCATTTAGTTCTCATCGACTGAAACTCGTGACCGGTTATTTCAAACCGAGCGGAAAATTGCACAATTGAATACATTGGCGGTTGAATCGTTACAAATCCTTAATGTTTTCAAGTAAAGTTTACGTTATTTTCAATGTCAGTAAATGTAAAGTTAGGTAATTGAACATTAAAAAACCAGTGAATATTCCAGGCTACAGAGACTTAACTGAGAACTTAAAGAAACAACGCTACTATATCAACCAACTTTTTTTATGTGATTCAGTTACGGAACGAGCCGACGGCCCACCTAGTGTTAAGTGGTAATCTCGGCCCATAACAACCGATGCGACTTGGGTCCTACCCTACTAGGTACGACAAGACCCAAGTCGCATCGTATGCGCACGTAACTCTGAGACGTGTAGGTGGAATGTCTCATGTGCCTGTAATTTAACCGGCAACCACACCTTTCAAACCGGAACACAGTAACGCGAATGCGTTGCTGCTTGGCGGCAGAAATGAGCATGGAGGCAGTACTTCCCCGGACGAACTTGGCGTGCGATCTAATGCCCATAAATAATAAAAAAAACGCTTATTTAGAATGCTAGCGGCCCTTATTTATTGAATTAACCGAGATAAACTGAAAACAATTTTCTGAGGTAAGCGGAAGATTAAAGTAATAAGATAAGGTGTAATTAATATCCCTCCTAAGAAAAAGTATCGCCAATCACCTCAAAACATGTATGAGCCCAACTGTCTTGTTACCGAGATTTGTATCCTGATAACGAGACGAAACGAGACATCAAGTACAAAAGAAATCTCTTCACAATCGCAAGCAAATCGATCAATCAGACGTTTGTCACATTCATGAATAATATTACATTTTTCTCTACACGAAAACTATCACAGTAAGATGGAATTCTGTATATTTTCACTCTATGTCTTTGTGTTTGGATATACCGCTGGCTATTGGCATATTACAACTGAATTTTAATACTGCCAAATAAATATACAGACATTTAAAATTAATTATTCCATATGTGAATAAACAGCCGCCGGTTATGAAATTATTTAATGTGGAATCTTGTTAATGAAAAACAACATAACCTCTTATTTACCCAGGACCTAGGTTGTAGGCAGATACGTTTACATAATGTTATGTGCTCCAGATTTTCTCAGACCAGATGTATACATAATGGTAGGTAATGATTTAACAACTACGTTTTTTGATTCCTCGTGACATAGTAAGTAACGTACTTTGCTTGATCTTGGAAATTTTTATTATTGAAACAAAAAAAGAAATGTTTAAAACTGACCACTTATCGACCTCAACATTAAACCTGCGATAAACCTGAACTTTCGTCGCGAGGATCTTTTCAATTTTTGATTACCAAAGTTTAACTATAGTTGTTTTAAAAGTATTGAATGAACGGCGATTCTCGATCTACTGCGAATTTCCTGAACAAAGTTAATTTAACTCTTGTAGCATTTGCCTCCCGAGTAGATTAAAAATCGTACTTTCGAACTGCCTTGGAAGCGGACTACAAGTTGCCGGAAATAAAACTACTAATGCCTTCGAATTGATTTGATTGTATTGGTTTATGTTTCACTATATTCCGTAAACTTTCCAATTTTTGGGGGGCCTTGTTGCTCGCGTCCTTGTGAACCTTTGAACCCTTTGAATCCCCTACACGTGTCCCCCGAAAAGCGCAACCCAACGTAGCAGTAGAACTTGTGCCAGGTTCGCCCGGAGAAGTACTGCCACCACGCCTGATAATCTGCCGCCAAGCAGTGGTGCACTCGTGTTGCTGTGTTCTGGTGGAAGAGAGTGGGTGCCAGCGAAATTGCAGGTGCATGAGACGTAACACTCCCGTCTCGGGGTGATGGACGCAACGCAATGCGACTTGAATTATCTGGTACTTTCGTGGAGAGGACTCGAGTCGTATTGCTGTTGTCTATGGGCGGCGGTTACTACTTAACATCAGGTGGGCCGTCAGATAGTTCTGTCACTAATATGACATAAAAAATATATACATATATAGATAGATACCGCTTTATTGATCACATTTGATACATGGAAAAACCGTAGACTAAGGTAATAGGTGGCCTTAATGCTACAAGCGATTTCTTCGAGGCAACTGATAAACATATTGAGATTCTCAAAACATATCAGAATATCCAGATGCGAAAAGAGGAAATTAAAAAAATCACTTGCTTTTAGTTCTGTCATAAGATAAAAATAAGTAAAACTATCGCTGCGGAAGCAAAATTTTATAGTTGAAACTTTCCAGAACTTTATGGAGTATCCTAGCTTTATGCCAGTTATTGTTAAAACTAAGAATAGCAAGCAAATAATTTTAATTGAATCTCCTTGGATTTAGATTGTACGGTTTAATTTCAAGTCAGTAGATACTTGGCGTCTAAATATGGGGGGTTTTATTATTTTACGATCTAGAAATATTAACATACTTCAGTGTTAGTAAAAATAGTCTGCCCCTCTTCCCCCCTCCCCCATGCAGCACTTCGCACTCCAAGCTACTCGCTCGAGAGCGCATCCGCTCAACTCACACAGTTCCCTGATTGAAATGCCAATATTTGAAAATTAACACTATCCCTGGCGGTAAATCCGTTTCTTTTAACCTCTGCTACAATATATTATAAGCCAAAAAATATTTCTTTCAAACAAATGTATTACCTAGTTATTACATGAATCTTTTTTTTCAAATACAGGACCACCGAAAAATTATCACTTTTTTAATCACTGCTCTATCAATTTCGCGGTCTACACTATCGGGAATAGGTTTTAGCCGCAAGGTATCATGCAACCTAGGTAATGCTATGTGCTACTTTGCCAAGCCTCGTACATACGGGCATTGGGCAGTTCAGAAGTTGTTAATTGCAGGCTCTCTGCCAACAAAGCGTGCGTTCTAACTCCTTTGTCGTCGGTTTTATCTTAATTGCTTTAAAACCCGATCTCGTCATTGACATGACTTTTTTCCTCGAGCACTTATGTATTTAAATTTTATTTTAGTAATCGTAAGTTGAAAATTTTTTACGTTCTAAGAATAGTAAAGGGTTGTATCGCAATGTTTTCAAAAAATAAGGTCTATAAGTTCTGATAGTTCTGACAAGACTTCCTGGTAATTCTTAAAACCACAGACTTAGAACAAGTGCAAACACGCCAAAATAAATTATTGTTATTATATTGTATCTTCTAAAGTTAAATTGAAGGAATATTTATTCATTATAATATTATAAAAACATTCAATTAAATCCCTAAATATTTAACAATATTAATTAATTAATTACACGACTGCCTAAAAAGGATGTAATTTTTTTAGAATTCTTGTGTATAAAACTTACGGTGGAATAGAGAAACTCATACGTAACTTTTAAATGATTGAACAGAATTATTGTATTGGTTATCTTTAGAATCCCTAAATCATCCCGAGTGACACTTACTAAATATATAAAAAAAAAAATGCAGGTTGCATTTTCAAATTTGAAATTTTTTTTCTGTAATTTATACGTCGACTGTAGCAATTAACATAGTCGTATAAGAAAAATCGATACTTTAGGGTACAGCAGTTCAAAGTTTCTAATATGAATAAAGTGAACACACAAATTTTTCCACTTAGAAAAACAGAGATGGTTGATTTTAGAGATTTAATAATTTACGGGGGCATTTATATTTTTATTCTAAGGCCTTTTATGCAATAAAATGAAAATGCCAAAAATATACATTCGACAATGTTAATTGCTACAGTCGACATTATGGGGCTGGGCGATATTTTTTTTTCCATGATTTCAGAAGCTTGTTTTGAATTTATTAACAAATAACATAACGCTTCTCTTCGCTCCCAACGGCAAACAAATAACTCGACTTTAAGTTTTCGTTTGATACTGACTTTGTATTTTCTTAGTTTAGCAAGTAGGTACGTACAGTTAGTATAGGTTACCTTCCTGCTGGTTCGACGACTGTGAATGTTCATGATTTTTCAAATTTTATTTTATTACTGGTCACAGCAGTCGGATATTAAGACAGCGAAATGTCCCAAGAAATTAGTAAGATCAACACGAGGTCCAATTTCAGATGAAGAAAAATATATTACTATATATTTGTATCACTTTTTATATGCTTCAGTTACGCAACGAGCAAATCACGCACCAGATTTAAAGTTGGTACCCATAAAAAGCAATAGGAGATGGGTCCTGCCATGCTTGGATATGGCAAAATTGTACTGTATGTATAAACTATATTTAACATTTCAAACATACCTAAGTCGTATTTAGCGCAGCTACTTAGGAAAGTTTGAAATCGACCAGTGATCGAACCGGGCTTTGCAAGCAAAGTTAAGTATTGCCAATTTACCTACGTAGACTATTGTGACTCATTCTGTATTCTGCCGTCTCTCTGACCTGAGTTTACAGAAGTCATCCGAAGTTGTTTCGGGAATAGATGTAATACTTAGTCGTACGTTAAACTTCGCTACCTAATGAGTTTCTCAAAATGCACTATCATTTACTCTCTTAATTGAAACATAAGTGAAGAATCCTCGAGTCTGCAATGCATGAAAGGCACAGGAAATACAAAGAAATCCGAAGTGTAATCCTATTTTCCTAGTATACTTACAATTTTTACAACAAAGTATAATATAACACGATTTTGAATGACGCAATACATCTCCTGGCTCTAGTAGATGTTATGTTGACCCTAGCGTCCGTATTTGTTATGTAGCGGTCATTTGAAGGGATAATAGCACTGAAACACAATGGATATAATGCGAAGATAAAACGCTTGTGCCTCTAAAGATAACACTATTTCCTTATTTCTGTACAAATAGTGTTCAGTATCTTGGGAATAACCGTTTGTGTACTTAATTGTAAGTAATGTCGGACAAAGCGATGACGGTACGCTATGATTGCGTGTATTTTTGACCCTGTTGAAGATGTGATCCACAAAAATAGCACATTGAAGCTGTGTCATGTCATGTCGTAGCATTTCTGCCTGACCAGCTGTTAGAAGGCAAGCAATTTAGTTACTGTCTTTTTGATATTGTTTAAACTAAATATAATATAAATAATCTAATATTACCTAGGTATAAAATTCTCGTGTCACAGTGTTTGTAACAAAACTCCTCCGAAATGGCTTGACTGAGTTTTATGTTTTTTTTTTGTGTATATTTGGCCTGGTCTGAGAATAGGACGTAAACTATTTTTCATACCCCCTAAGTGATAGTAATACTAATACTATATATATAATATATAGTTACTACCAGCTGAGCTGTGAGGCCAGTATATATAGTATTATTTTGTACTCACTATTATTTATAATTATTATCTCTATATATAATATCGTACATAAATTATATGTTACTTACAAATCAGATCTACTCAAATACGAGTAGTTACGATTCAAAACAGCTACTTTTATTTGGTACATTCTGGCAAACATGATTGTCAACTATTCCCCACTCCCCGCTATCTGGATTTCATTACGTGTTAACCGCTGAATATGCATCGTCTGCGCGACTCCACCCTGATATTACAGTCCCTCAGGACACCTCCGTATTCCTTACATTCAATAACGTTAGCCGCCCGCCCGACCTTTCTGCCGCGTTTACTTACACCTACACCATAACACCCTCTCAACTAATATCGTACGTTTAGTGAAAGCCTGTTTAGATCAAGTAAGTGACATTTTTAGTGCGTAGCTGTGGTTGTAGAGTTGTTAACATACAGTTTTAACATTAAATTATATAAATATTAGCAGAAAGCGCCATCTAGCACAAAACTAAGTATAGGTTGTACCATGGGAACCCAAAAACTATTTAACACCCAGACACTGAATAAACATTTATGTTCGTCACACAAGTGTTTGTCCTGTGTGGGAGTGTAACCCATGACATTACAGCATAGGAGGCAGAGTTAATCGTTATACATTATTTATAATTGGGTTTACGTGAGAACGACAGATGAAATTTAAAATATCACAATTAGTGATTTCCACGTCGGAGAATATGCAACAAATCTTTTTTTTCTTTCTTCTTTCTCTTACTCTCCCCCCAATAGGGGACACCAGCTGCCAATTATTTGGAACATTAAGAAATCAAAGAAAGGTTTTTTTTTTTCCAAAAATTAGTTAACCCGTTTTCCATTAGGTATAAGAATAATTTTGTCAATATCAGTATTGTCTTCTGCATCCCACCCTTAGAAATAAATGAGAGGTCATTTTTGAGTAAATTTCTTCTTCTTCTTCTTCTTGTCCTTTTCCCAATTTATTTGAGGTCGGAGCAGTATGTTTCTTGTTACGATACAGGACTCTCTTTTCTTTCATATCACCCTTACAATTCATCCATCTTTTCTTACCTTCCTTTTCGATTGTAAGGTAGAAGTAACCAAAAACCCTTTCATTATAGGACTTATAGTTTAGAACGAAACGTAACCTAATTAGGGCGCTAAGCTAGCGGCTAATTCGTTAGGTTGTTATCTCTAGACAAATAGTACTTCGGGGAATGCTGTTACAGTCTATTAGGTACTTAGAATAGGTATTTATGTGCAGCTTTGGATTACGCTAAGCTATACAAAGTAGCAGTATTTAGAAACTTGTCTAAAACACCCAGTTTTATTATTGTACTCTTTCTTTATTCTAGTATTTGTTTATTTAGGAAATGTATAGCTTCATTACATTTCGAAGTTAAATATAAAACATAAGTTACTTAAGCGCTTATAGCGTTGTAGCTATATGAACAGCGTACGGTTGAGATATTACACTATTAATATAGCTGATTCGTGAGTGTTAAGACCATTAACCTGGAGTGCTTACTTGTTTATGCACTTTAAATAATAAGGAAGTGTAATGACTTTAAATTGCAAGAAACAGCTTGTCAAAAACACTTCAAAATACCAGAAATCGTATTTCGTTTTTTTGGGGTATGTAGTACTTATGTACAAGTGTAACACTTGGTTTAATATGGTTGGTAGAATAACAATAAAAAATAAAACATATGTTATTCTTATATTATTAGACAAAAGACTTATTAAATGTCCCTGAAAGCACACCCACGTACGCTATTATACTTGGATTTTATGCTTGTACCTACGTATTACACAGACATGTTAATTTTCCGTCCCAAAAGTTACAGAAATTAGATTTCTGACTTCAGAAATACATGGCATTTTAAAATATCCGAACTAATTACGTAATTACTACCTGTTAATTGGTCTGACGGTGGCACAGCTTTGAATTTTCAACGCCTCAATTAAGAAGCTACTTAGTGAGACAAGTGACACCGTTTGGTGGTAGATTTTCGACTTGAGGGCGGTAGCTATTAAGAGCTGTAGAACCCACGCCAAGTTCATCCGGGGAAGTACTGCCACCATGCCCATTTCTGTCGCCAAGCAGTAACGCATTGGCATTACTGGGTTCCGGTTGGAAAGGTGTGGTTGCCAGTGAAATTACACGCACATGAGACATTCCACCTACACGTCTCAGAGTTACGAGCGCATTCGAAGCGTCTTGGGTCTTGTCGTACCTAGTAGGGGAGGACCCATGTCGCATCGGTTGTTATGAGCCGAGGTTACCACTTAATACCAGGTGGGCCGTCGGCTCGTTCCGTAACCATATCACATAAAAAAAAGCTAGCCAGGCATTTGTCCTACCACCATGGTATAGTTAAGCGCAAGGTCACTGTATCATTCGAACCTACGACCTATTGATCGTAAGCCAAGGTCGCTAACCGACTGAAAAGTCATTGCTTTAGCTTTAAAAGCCTTTGCTTCAAAGGTTAATTCAACGCACACCACATTAGGCGTACTCGTACATTTGTAGAAATGTGGTTAGCGGCCCTGAAATTACCATGTGGCTTACGCGGTAGAATTCTCCTGCCCAAGGGTCCAACAAAAGCCTTGGCAATTCTTTACATACCTGTAATTTTTCAAAATATTTTTTGATGCTGCTTTTTACTTCGGCCTACGACCAACAGAGTTATCATTATTTATCATCCTCTTTTCTTACAAACAGTCTAGTTTTCGTATATAATGAAATAACAAAATGTAGCAAAATCAGAGTGTAAAATGATATCAACCGTAGGTTGGCATTATGTCAGAAACAATTCACCCTAAAACTTCATTATATAGTCGTTGGTTCCGGCAGTTCGTTCACATAAATCATAATATGCTGTTTAGATTTGCTCTGTAAAGAAGTTACATTGGATCGGTTCTAGAGCCGAGTGAGTAGATTAGTGAAGGTTGAAAAATAACTCTCGACGTGATACATTGGGGCGGTAACCAGGTAACCAGTATAACCTAACGCGGTCATCATATAGGTAATATCAAGAACCTGGTAATAAAAACTTGCTGTTTTGTACGGATTGCTTTAACTAGAGTAAGAAATTGTTGGCAGAGTTATATTTGGGACAGCAATGATAGCGACGTGCTTACCGCTTGTCACGTCTATTTTCCCACGTTAGCTAACTCGCTATGGGAATGACGATGGCTGCCGCGTATTGTTATGTGTTATGCTAAGGTTTATATTATTTTTTCAGAGCAAAATTAAACTTAATAAAATTGATTTAACTTTTTGCAGCTTATTTTTTTTTATTAAGAATCTGTTTATATAATAAATACTTGGAAGAAGCTAAAAATCTAATAAAATATGAAAAAATATAACAGTGACTTTGAAGTGTATATTATGACTAGCGCCTTGCCAGTCAGTAGAGTTGGACAGCTTGCCGAGATCAAAGCTTAAGGCACTACGAGCATTTCTTACTGCGTCTAAATGACGCACAATTGACAAACTGCACTTTGTCATCAAGCTCTGTTCACACTTCAGCGTCAAAAGTCACAATAGTAGGCCCGTCCGTGGATCGACGTCACAGCAACGTAACGGCCAAGATAAAAGGCATCTGTACTAGATACTTTTGTTTCATGCGCTTCGTAGACACCCGATAAAGATTTTATGCGAATAATTACGGAACGGGCAAGATGGCCCAACTTATTTTAAGCGATAAACTCTGCCCATAGAAAAATCAACACGTTTTGGGTTTCTCCCTACGTAGGTATCAGAAGACCCTAGTCGCATGGTAATGCTTTGAGACGTAAAAGCAGAATGTTTCAAGTGTCTATAATTTCACCGTGCGTTACTGCTTGGCGACAGGAGTAGGCGTGGAGGCAGTACTTCTCCGGACGAACTAGGCACAAATTCGGCTTAAAAACACGTGTTTCACTCAGGAAACATCAGGATTAATTCCTATTTTCCTCGACAGATCACGTTCCTAAAAAAACAGCTGCTTTGGTGATGCTGTGAAACATAGCGCAAGCTGTCAAAACAAGATCCACTCGCAAAAACGCCGCGATCTCATTCCAACAACCAGCTGCCAAATCGGATTATAGTTTCAGAACTGTCAATCATTAAATAAGTTGATTTAAATGCAAGGAAAAAAGTGACTAGAATTTTACTAAAAATATTCATTGTATAATTTCAGTCGTAGCCTGCTCAGAGACAGGTGCTCAAAGCCATGGACCTAGTCATCCACTTTGTATGTGAATTCTCTTAGTTTCACTTAATAAATGGGAAGTGTGGCATTTGGGGAAGTGTGAAATTCTCAGTGTAAAATAGATGGATTTTAAACCATTTCTTTCCCCGTGTTGTACTGCGTTCCAATTACTGTGTTCGAGTTTGAAGTGTGTGTGGGTGCTGGAATTATTAATTATATGAAATTATAGAGAAAAGTTGTAGATGCCCCAACATTGTTTTGACTCGCGACTCCCATAGTTGTAAGTGTTGCTTTTGTTATGGGTAGAGGATACCGTTTAACTATCACATGGGTGATATGCTTGTGCCATTAGTTCTTCGAAGAAAACTCTGAAACAATCTGCATTTCGCCGAAAACACCTAATTTGCAAAAAATGAAACTAGAAATTCGGATTCACATTTCCGACACTACAACCGCTGTTACGAATATGGGGTAGGCAGATAATATTTTACGAGCAATAGTCGGTTAGTATTGCGACATGTGGTCAGGGTTTCGGATATTATTTCGGGAGGGCACCGGCTTGCTGTATGATTCATCTTGCACTTAGAGGGGTTTTTCGAGGTTTCACCCCAGATTATAGTGTCTTATTGGATTTTCTTTATACCTATTTCCAGTAGCCTTTGATATTGCTTTGGTTTTTGTATTCATAACCGGTTCTGAAACTGGCGTACAGTTTGTACAATATAATTAGTGTCTTATTTAAAGTGACGAGATACTCAATTTGGTTCTCGTCTAACAAAGAGAAAGGTGAAGAAATACAACTCAACTGTTACTAAGAAAACACACACTAGAGCGGCTTTACTACAACTGCGGTTAGCTACTGCTCCAAAATTACACATATAGATTTTCGCCCTCTTTAGTTTTTTTTATGTGAATGACAAATTACGTAGGAACATTATTATTTAACCCTAGACGTAATTCATTTTGAAAAATCACCCGGTCAGCCCGCAATCGCGTTCTGCGGTTTTTGGATGATTACATAATAACTTACCATTGAATTCGATATGAAACTAAAATAAATTTATTTATTTATTTATTAAGGGTTTCCAGTAAGCGATACACATTTGTTACATAATTATCATTGTAAAAGTATGCTTCTTGTGCTCACTTTCTACCCGGTAACCACAGCTTATAAAAGCTTATTTAAACGAGTTTGCTTGAAATTACTATAGAATAAGTAAAATACTAAACTTAGCAGTCTCTAAACATCTCGAACGTTGCAATTTCTACAACTAATGTTCCGTTAGGGCCACATTTCAAGGCTTAGATTATTATTTCCCTTGGCAATCATTTGGTCGAAAAGCGCGCGGATATCAAGTAATGTAGAGTTCATCCGGGAATGGCCGCGAAACGTAATATAGGGGACCCTGTACCCGCAGCGCTGTAATTTGCACCTGTACGCACCGATATTATCTGAGAAATTTCAGCCACCCGACTCGTAGTGGCAAATCGGAAATATTTTAGAAACCTCTACCCATTTGAATATTGGGTACTCCTCAAGATTAGATAAATTATGATTAAGATCTTGTATTTTACAGATTATAATTATAATGTATATCTGTGACATATTTACACAGTAAATATAATTTATGAATTTTACAAAACTATACAAACCGATTGAAGACAAAGCTCTTTTCTCAAGAGTTTACTAGTGAATGAATATATCCATATATAAATCCTCGATTATAAACCAATATATCTTATATTTGTTCGAGTTTTTGTCTGTAGAAACTCATATGGAGATGATAATATTTGGTTTTCACAATAGAGTTAGATTAAATTGATATTAAAACAAGTACAACATAAAATATATTGTATTTATATATATTATATACTAGCTGTGCCCGCGACTTCGTTCGCGTGGAATAGTGACTTTTCGGGCAGCATATTTTGAATAACTGAATCCTTATGGCAGCGGCGCGGCTCTCAGCGCGCTTTATATAGCCACGGACGCTCAGGCGCGAGGCGTGTAGTACGTACTCTGTACGTTAAAAATGTTCGCCGTGATTCTTTAAATTGACATAACTTTTTTATTTATGAACCGATTGACATGAAATAAACACTAAATGTTAAGTGAAGCTTACTACAATATATTAGTGAAACCGTATCTAAATCGAATAAGCCGTTTCTGATATTAGCGTGCACAAACACACAGACAGACAAAAAAAATAATTAATTACAATTTCGGGTTCGGCATCGATATAATAACAACCCCTGCTACTTTTTTTTTATATATTTCCATTGTACAGACACCAATTTTCTACAATTTTATTATATGTATAGATTTTATCGTCGCTTAAAATCTCCGATACATAGACACTGATCGATGCGACTCGTTAATAGTAAAAATACGAGTATTATAATCGCCTCTGATTAGAACGGATTCAAGTCCCATTCGCGCAGAATTTGCAAAATAACAATATACTTTAAAATTATTCCATTACAGTGAAGTGATGCTATAAATAAAAATCTACAAACACAACATTTTTGAATCAAGCAAACTTTTATCCTGTGGGAGATTCGAATTGATTTGACTATAGTTGTGCGAATCTCCACGCAAGGTTAACTACTCAACTTCCGAGCTTCCGAGATCAAAAGCAAGTAACGTTGACAGATGTCTATAAAAGATACACAATATCTTTTATAGACATCTGTCAACGTTACTTGTTTTTGATCTCGGAAGCAATTTATTCACCCATAAGTCTTTATTTTAGCAATGATTTAATGATGTATCATCTCTACTGCCCACGCGGGCTGACTCAAAAGTGATATCACCACCTTTATAACGTATCTTACATATAAGGAAACTGGTATAGTCCTTTTCGGGACGCAAAAAAATTATTAATATGCCCAAAATATAGGTGCATTTACTGTAATTACAATTTCTTTATACGATTCACCCTGCTATGAAAAGCAGCTCGTAAGTTTCGCAGTTCATAGTGGCTAAGCTGCATCTTAGAGTATCTATGTCTAGCCGTATGAAGCGGCAGTACGGCGGTGAGGAATTAAATATCTTCAGAAAATTTGAGAAATTAAGGTCTGGGCAGCCCACCGTTTATCAACATCGCATGATAACCCCCAAATGTAGGTATGAAAGTGATATGAAAGTGAATCCAGTCAAATTTTCTGTGTTAAATTACGATCCTTATTCTGTTTTTTGCCTCATTTAATTAATAATAATAATGGTGAAATGTCACACAGCGCCATCAAGCCCCAAAGTAAGCTAAGCAAAGCTTGAATCATGGGAACCAGACAACTGATATAATACTCATATGCTTTTTTTTGGAAATACATACACATGAGTGGGAATGGAACCAGTGGAAGGGGTAGACCTCGGCGTACCTACTTAGACCAAATCGGTGAAGTTTTAAAAAAGGCCAGGTCAAGAATACTTTAAACCGCCGAGCATGCATGAAGAATGTAATGAGATTGGATGAAGCTAAGGAGGTATGTCAGTTTCGTAGCAGGTGGAAAACCGTAATCACTGCCTACCCCTCCGGGAAACAGGCATGGTTTTATAGATATATGTATTTACATACATATTATACATATTTACACCCAGACACAGAACAAACATCAATGCTCGTCACATAAATGTTTGTCCTGAGTGGGAATCGAACCCAGACCTACAGCGCAGAAAGCTACAACCAACTGAGCTGTGAGGCCAGTCAAATTAAGTATAATAAAGTGCAAAATTTTTAAAATTCATCCCTATTATGCTCTCCTTTTCTCGTCGCTCGGCTCCAGCGTCTATGCGAATTATGTTAACATTCCATAACCATTTCATCCTGTCGCATGGAAAAGCCGAAGTGCAAGGAGAATGCGTTCGAAATTTCAATATCTGTATTTTATTAGGCACACGTCGTAGTGTTTACATACGGTATTCGTGATCCCGTCGAACGGTATACGCCCGCGACTCATGCCGTATTTACCAAAAGCGTATTCATATTAGATTTCCGAGATCCCAATGTCAGGCGGCCGTATCTAGAATGTCACCGATACATTCGATACTTTATTCGAGTCTGGTCGAGAGCGCGCGCGACTCTCAACTGTGTCAAATAAATACAGGTTGAAATATATTTCACGTTGCTTTTTGATCTTGCAAAGTTTGAAACGTACAAAATGAATCTTTTGGTTTTCGTGTTATTCGGTTATTTCGCGTGGACGTCCGGGATGTTGTATCGACGGGACGATGATAATGTTTTGAAACCGGGTGAGTTACTATCATTTTTTGTTCTTTATTCTTTATTGTACACAGAAAACATAATAAAAAGTACTGACAAGTAATACATGTACAAAGGCAAGCTTAACCCTAAGAAGAGTTCAATGTTTCGATTTAACCTCGAACTTTGACTTTTCAAGCAGTTGAACGCGTTTTAAGTTCGTCCGGGGAAGTACTGTCACCATATTTATACCATCAAACGTCACGCACACACATTACTGTGTCTGGTTTGAAAGGTGTGGTTGCCTGTGAAATTGCAGGCAAATTATACATGCCACCCTCACCTTCCAGAGTTACGGGTGCAATATGACGCAACTTGGATCTTCTGATTCCTTTATAGGACGGGACTCAAGTCGTATTGATTGTTACAAGCAGTGGTTACCACTTAACATTAGCTGGGTATCATGCTCGTTCCGAAACCAATTCACACAGACCACTTTTAGTACGAATACCTAATCTACCTGAGTCGTACTAAAAGTGTTTTCTTATATCTCCCATAATTTACAGCTGCCCAAAGGACTAAAGAAGATGTTTTGGTTTTAATTAATAATATATATAGTCTGTTAACAACTAAAGCTAATATTTATATTAATAGCATTATATACCCCAGAGTAATTAAAATACTCAGTTAATGAATACCTGCCAGTCAGTCTATGGAATAACATTAGGTGATTAGGGACTTTCTTTGACATTATTTTTAATAAACATTTGTCAAAGCATAGAAAAACATGGTAAGCCCTTTTTTCTACATACAAACATACATAAAATCACCCCTGATTCCCGGAGGGGTAGGCAGAGACCACGTTTTCCACCTGCTACGATCCTGACGTACCTCCTTGGTTTAATCCACTCTCATCACATTATTCATGCACGTTCGTCGGTTTAGTTTACTCTTGACCTGGCCTTTTACCAAAAGTCACCGATTTGGTCCAAGTAGGTACGCCGAGGTCTTTCCCTTCCATCGGCCATATTATTTTAACGCCATATTTATGTGTAGGGTTTAGTACAAATAAATGATCTCGTAGCTTTGTGTACTTAATGTATATAATTATATATTTGACCTCTCCTTCTGTTAGAGTCGGTACAAACAGGTTTGACATGTCTGCAATGAAAACATTCATATAAATACGTACATAATTGTAATTTATTTGGTTCTTGTTGGTCATTTTACTGGTATAAAATTGATCCTGGCTAAATTATCGGGTTACTGAGGAATTCATTACTGGAAAGAAAGTGTTAGACGAGTTATTCGTGAGAAAACAATGGCGGCGGCGAGCTCACCCCGTGTCACGTCTATGATCTGTCAATAGTGGTAACTAACACTAGGGAGCCGCTCGCTGAATCTCTGCCTACCCCTTCGGGGATAAACCCGTAAATCTATATAATTTATTAAAATTACTCAGATAATAATTCTGCAATGTTCCAGTAGCTACCGTTTCCAACCGACAGTATTAAGTGACGCAACATAGTTACATAAAAACATCTGTATGTCCATTTTGACAATGATTTTAGTTAATTACTAGCTGTTGTCCGCGACTTCATTCGCGTGGAATTCGGTTTTATCACGCACCCCTATTTTACCCCTCGGAAAAGTAGCCTAAGTTACTCCTTGTTACATCGGCTATCTGCCAGTGAAAGTCCTGTCCAAATCGGTCCAGCCATTTCAGAGATTAGCCGGAACAAACAGACTGACAGATAAAAATTGAAAAAAATGTTGTTTTGGTATATGTACCGTGTATACATCCAAATGCACTTTATTTGTATTAACAAGCGGTTATTTTAATATTACAAACAGACACTCCAATTTTATTTATTTGTATAGATGTTTGGACACCTTGTACCGATTGGCAAGTATCACTTGAATACAATTTCTTAGTTCAGTTAAGCGACAGGTTGCACAGCATAACCTTGATTCTGCGCGCCAGTAAATGTGCATCTAGTGACCTACCATTTAATTTTGCACTTAACTTTTATAAGCATTGAGTTAATTATCATTTGTATAATATTTTTTCAATCGCTTTTGAATGTTTTTTTTATATAATTGTTTTGCCTTTAGTGCTTTTAAGTACGTTCTTAGAATACTTGATATCTTAAGGTCATGGAGGAACGGACTTAATGTTTTATTATGTGACATACGTATGGTTAATAATCAAGGTAGACTAATATTTTACGTTAACCTAATGATTTATTATTAATGATTTATTGTTTAAATGTATCTATTTAATTCGATTTAATTTTTATATTTAACGTAACCGATTAACCGACTCTGCTAATCTAGTAAAAGATACTTAGAAGCAATGCTCACACTAATATAAAAAAGTAGTTAATAAGAATAATTTAAAATTTTATGCTTTCCTTCATAATAAAATTAAAAATATCTACTATATAACTTTAGACCAAACTATGTTTCTCGACATAATCGGAATTTTCGACATTTATTTTAAGCATTCAAATAATTTGAATTTTCCCTTGTTACAGATCTGTTGGCAATATCATCAACTGTTGCTCCACTGCCGTCTTATTCAGTGTACAAGTTTGAGAAGAAAGTTCTTGAAGAGAAAAATAAAAAACGAACACCTGGGAAAATTACGCTAGTCACTAAAGCACCTAAATAGAGTTGACTTATCAATATGGCTTTTATTTTACTATTTAGGTAACCTTCACATTATAACGTAAATATTTGTAGCACATTAGGTATCACCTATCGTTATTAAACTGTCAGTCTCAGTTGGTGGTAGTAGGCCTTCTGCGCTGCAGGTCGTGGCTTCGATTCCCACCCAGGGTTAATATTTTTGTGACGAACGTAGGTTTTTGTCCTGTGTCTAGGTTTTAATATTAGTATTATATGTAGGTATGTATTTATTTACGAAAAGTATATAATTATTATAGTCTGGTTCTAATGATACAAGCTATGCTTAGCTTACTTTGCAGCTAGATGGCGTTGTGTGAAATGTCCAGTATTTAATTACTTTAGTTATTTATTTAAATCTATATATTTTTAACAAATTATCTATTTTAACTAATACTATACATAACTATTTAAACATATTTGTTTGTAATTGGTATCACATCATGTTACGAAAAAAACATGAATCTTATATCACACTTTAACAACGAAAAAAGATCGTTGCTACTATTACCTACCCTACTTCCTAAAGACGTGTTGCGCGCCTTCTAGTTGTACATTTTGTTAAACATTTCCTCTACTTTAGTTGGTGACTAGAAAGGAAAAGGTTTTAAACCATTTTTCTGTCTGTAATTAGTTAAACAAATCTAGAGAAGACTTCTATGCACTTTTTGTTCAAACCCGCTTACTCCAGTGTACTTTAATTTGATACGGGCCATTCCAAAATTGTATATACATAAGATCTACACTCGCTAGAGGACATGTATTTCAACAACTATAAAAATTAAAGTTTTTATAAATATTGGTCTACAAAAAAGGCTTTCTATTTTTCAGTGAAATCATTAAAAACGAGTTAAATATCAACCACATATATTTGCTCCGCTGACAACACTTATAGTTCTTATTTTATCCCCAGAAAACCAGTCGGATATTACCTATGTGTCTCACTGCTTTTGTGGGAACTAACATTGATTAATTTTATCTTATGATAATATTTGTACGACATAAAGTCACAAAGTCATTGAAAATAATAAAAAATAAGTTATTTAGATTTTTTATTTTCAAAACAAACTTTTACAATCAGACCTTGGACACCACTGAAGGCTCTTGTCAAGACAAATGCAACGAGCCTAAACACAAAGGAGCTATGTTGAGAAGTTGAGGAGTTTCTATAGCCACCTCCCGACTCATCATGAGACCAGTGATAGTAGTACATTGTCGTCGAATTTACATATATGTTCCAAATTTCAAATCAACAAGTTGGGGATAACTGCTTTAAAATTCGGTGTAAGTTTATACATTGCAAGTTGAATTAAAGCTTGTAATTAGACATGTTATTATAATAAGTTCCAAAAAAAATGCGATTTAAAAACCTCTTATTATAAAGTTTGCCTGGAAGAGATTGCTTTAAACAATAAGGCCGCCTATTCTGCTTCCCTTAATACTGATATTTTTTTCTCATTACTTGTTTTTATACGTGGTGTACAATTTACTATCTATATCTACAAAAATTATATATTTTTAGATCCTATGAAGGTTTATTTTTACTACGTCAGGTTAGGTTCATTACTGTTAAAGCAAAAAACACTAAGCATTTTTCTGGAAATAATTTGTTTTATCAATATTATGAAATGAAATAAAATGAAATAAATGTTTATATTATAGTTTACACAGGTTGTACATAATACTTAACATAATTCGTTGTATTATAATACAAGATTTGAGCTTATGTTATGACGGCATAACAGACTGAGTTGAAACGCCCCGTACAGAGAGGCTTCTAATCCCTACACCACTAATGGACGCATCTAGCTCAGATTCTAGGCGTAAAATTACGAATGCACGTTTTCCCATAAAGCTTATGATTTCAGGTATAGTGGTCTAGGTTAGGTTAGCTTTCTCATATTTTAAGAGTCCACTTATGCAATGGTGTCATTATTCCTCCATGAAAAATTTATATGCGAAGTGTGAGAGGAATACATTCAGCGCTCGAAGACTCATACGAAGAGATACACGTGCTAAAATTAATTACAGCGAAATTAAAGAAGGTTTTTTCCGTTCTCTCGAGAGACGATTGTATCCAGTCATGTTTTCCCTTTACCAAATTCAAGATAATATCATTGAGTATATAATATAATAATAATAATATCGGTGGACAATACAGTATGTAATAATATAATATAACAATACAATTACAGTATAAAACTCAACACGGTATTCGGATAAACTAACTTACGCTGATGTATACACACCTGATTTTTGCACAATGTGGCATTACGAGTAAAGTAAAGACGGTCGGAATTTTGAACACACAAAAAAATACCTCTATTTACCTACTTTCTAGATTTTATATTCTCTAATTCAGACCACTTAAACGAAATCAGCACGAAATACTTTCAGTATTAAACTTATTTTAGTTCAGAATTATATTATTGTGTTTGTGAAAATATTTATACAGAAAAAAAGGGTATTTTTTTAGGGATTTTTATTACACACCTTTAGAGTTTATATATTAATGTAGTTGTATTTATTACCATTCTCACCATTATAATAAGCTGCTTATTCGGTTTACTTTCTCCAGGAACAGATAAAGTAATCCACTGTTACCCACTTCACCCTGAAGCAAAGTGCCACGGCATACTCCATTCATTAATTTAGCAACAGCTGAGTTAGCATTTATTTGGTGAATAGATTTGTACTCGCTGCACTCTACTTATGAACTCGTTCGTCGATCCAAATAACAGTACGGTCACGTCGAAATTACTTTCATTATATATTAAATTAATCGTATTTTATGAGTGCGACTTGGGTCTTCTTGTACCTAAGTAGGGGACTATTACTCGTTACGAGCAGAGGTTAGTACCACTTAACACCACTCTTCCCGTAATTTTATGAGATATAAAAATTTTGGGACTTGGCAACTACTCGATGGAGGCCGAGATTTGAGGTATTTTTAAACATGTTGGTGTTTTGATTTTATTATGTAAAAAAGGTAAGGAACGAGCAAATGGCTCGCATAATTTTAACCTTTAGGTAAACTGCTCCTTGCCTACTCGGGTACGTATATAAATACCTAAATCAAATAGTACTGCACCCTCCACGTAGAAATTTTTCAATTTTCTTATCTTCTAATTTCACCGGTACCAACAGCTCCCATACCGAAACGCAGCAACGCGAATGATTGGCGGCTGAAATAGATGTGGTGGCATTACTTCCAAATACACACTTGGCACAATTTTTACTGCTATTGATTATTAATTTGATCACTCAATATAATGGTTTATAATCGATATACCTAGTCATGAATTAATTTCGTTCTATTTTGCGTAAAATAGTACCTACATAGGTATATGCTCTCAGGGACTGAAAGTCTTATATTTAGTTATGTTTCAGCAATCAACTAGCTTGAATTATAGAATCGATTTCAAAGCCTTTTTGACATGTAGCGTTCCGAAATAAACATAGAAGAGTTGGCAGAGGTGTGTCGCAGTTACTTGAAAATTGTTAGCAATAACTGTTATTTTTACAGAATATTTAATTTCATTATGAAAATATCCGAATACTGGTTCCGGAATCCTGGAACTGTGGCTCGATTTCGATTTCAAAACCGCTAGTCAAACCGCTCCGTCCAGCGGCATTATTATATTAAAAGACCAGCCAATACTTTTGCACTCCCGCTACGTATAAGTTAGTAAAACAGCAAATCACTTCCAGGCTAAGAAGCTCAAACAAGAAGCTTTTTTCCGCTGATGAAGTGCCGCGAGTTTATCGACAGCGGCGTTGCTCCAGACGGCGCGCCGCGCCTCGCCGCGATCAATCAAATATTTGGCCGAGTCATGAATAAATTTGCAAAGGGAATTTTGCCGCAACTTTACATAATACATTGTGCTTATTGTTGGTTGATAGAATCATGATAACAACAGCTTGAGTATTTAAATAAATAATAATGATAAATAAATATTGGTGGTCATTTCACACAGCGCCATCTAATTGCAACACGTTTCTGAAATATGGGGATCTCACACTTTCAAAGCTATTTAGCAATCATAAGATCAGTTTTATCTCCCACTGTAAGCTCAAATTTAACTTTTAGTGAATACTTTAGAACAACTTGAAGCCTACAAAGATCGCATCTATACAAGGAAAGAACATCTCATGCAGTCTATAAAACGTTTTATTCATAGTTCTTTCAAACGTTAGATTTCAATTTGTTTACATGGCCCTGCCAAGCATAATATCATGCCAGTAGAAACGTTCCAAATGTTTACCCAATACAAACTTGGAAGCTGTGCTCGGTAAGGTTTGTTTTCCTTTGCGCTTCTCACAAAGTTGTATGACTTTATGGAGGTGGTAAACGGGTACATCGGTCGTTTCACCTGCACCCGTGCTTGCATTCCGGTGCTTTGCCAAGCAAAAGCTCTATTTCTTCGCGTGTACGTGTAACTCTGTTTGGTAGCTACAGGAACTTTGGCATTGTCGCACCTTTGAGACGTTACTTGCATTTCACAGTAAAATAGGTTTCAAATTAATGGATAAGTAGATACTTAGTATATTATAAATATAATTTAAGGTTATTTTCGGTTAGAATTTTAAATTCAGAAGTACTTAACTGTCAATGGCGGATTATCGTCCCAAAAAATCTGTGAGAATGGTGAAGGTAAATTATAGACACCAGCACAATAGATTTTTATTTAATACTTTAATAATTTTAATACAGATTTTACATTGTTATTACAGTATTATATAGGTACTAATGCGACAGTGAAAACCTTTAGCTCTAGTTACATAACAATATCAATAAAAAAGAAAAACTGACCTGAGGACCCACATACCTAAATAATGCAAGGATGCATCTGTGAACTTCGCCAACGACATGTCGAATAAATCAACATCCACTTCCCTACGTAAACAGTTTTATTAGTTTTTTTTTTTTTTTTTAATTAATAAGGATACTCTAACAACTTTAAAACATATGCAAGATTTGTATACAACATGTTTTCCGGGCTAATTGGATACGTGCAATGTATATCTAAGTTATTAGTAATCTTGTTTAATTTATTGGTTATGCAATAAATACCTATCTGAATGTATTTGGTGCAAAAGTACAGTTTAAACAAAAAATTACCATTGATTACATAAGTATTAAAAACTTTAAAAAGACCTATATAATACATATAACCTTTATAATTATATAACCGGAATCACTTTCAAATAAATGCCTACTAAACTAACACAATAAGTACGTAATTTGGTATGGATAGGTTCATACGAACTAAACGCAAACTTAATATCTGACTATTCATTACAAACCTAAAATTATTCAAGGCGGAGAAAAGGGAAAATACGTACCTAAGCGCAGAGATCGAATCGAAATTAACTTGTCAAAGGCAAAGTTTAATAAACAAGTTGTAAGAGGTTGTAAGCGATCTCAAAGTAAAAGTTTGGTATCTCGGAAGCGCGCGATGGCTTATTCCGAAGCGTGCTATAATTTATAGTGCGTTTTTGCATAATATTATCTGTATTACTAGTGGATCCGCACGTGACTTTGCCCGCCCGGAATTTAATTTACTACCTTAGGGAGGGAATTGCCCAAACTTCGCCTTAGCGAGCGTCTGTTTTCTGAATGGAATCCATATGTAATATTTACTGGTAGGCTTACAAGGTATCAGAGAATTCGTTATAAGTAAGTGAGTCAGTCCTTTTATCCTAACTATATTACCAAACGAAAAATGAAATGTATTTTAGAAATGTATATAAATGTTCCTGCTGTACCCTACGTATAGTTGCTGGCAAAAAACTTGAACATGAGTTGGCGAGGGGGAATGTGCGCGCATGTAGGTACACTTGTACGAAAAATGAGTACCTACTGCGCATGGAATGACATTTTTCCAGTTTGCCGGCATATATGTAACAGAAGAAGAATAATATAAATTTTTGCTGTCGTCAAACCGTAAACAGCTAAGCTTTATGTGAAACATTTGAGTAACTTTCTTCTTAACATA
Organism: Chesias legatella; assembly: GCA_947359385.1. NCBI lineage: Eukaryota > Metazoa > Arthropoda > Insecta > Lepidoptera > Geometridae > Chesias > Chesias legatella. The sequence continues at coordinate 5,586,116 of OX375768.1, read as the reverse complement.
ACATATATTTTAATTACGAAAGTGCAAACCTTCAAGGTGAACCCAATTATGACCGCATAATTCTTGCACGCTTTTACTAGATTCTTCCATAGCCGGTCTACTTAATGAACTATGAAAAGTGTGCATCATACTGGCATTACCTATCTCTGGAGGATCACGTGTAATGGTAGAGCTGAGTTGTGAAGCGAAGACCGAATCGCTTCCTCTGAATTATTAACATGCAGAATTATTGTTCATTCGGAGGTAACCGGAATGTCGTCGGGCTTGTTTCCAGTAAGAGCAACGAAAAGTCGATCTTCACTTTTGCACTGACACACAAGAAAATGACTTAAATCAGTTATTATGTGACCGAGTGTATCAAGTATTTTTTTTATTGTCTGAGGTATAATCTTTCATTTCTTAATCTCTAAGTCTTTCATGAGTATTTTATTCTTGGAGTATCTTACTTTGGATTCTTCTGTCTAGAGAAAAGTATAAACAATTTTTAATTAAAAAAAGGTAGTCAGACAAATTAAAAGACATGAAACTTAAGATTGAGGCTCCTTACTGAATTAATAAAGTACTTAAATACTATAAGTATACGCTCATAAAATGTCTAATGGTCGTTGACGAAATTCATAATCACAAAAGAGGGGTGAGAGAGAATCTCGTCTATTATACGGATAATGAAATTAATTTTGTTCATTAAATTTACATACCATCCACTTACTTCAGATAATTTAACATAAAGTAGGTAGATACTATTATGTATTTGCTTAAGTCTTCGCTTTAAGATTAACTTATTGTTTCGTAATTATTTGAAAGTATACACGGCAGATTCTCTTAGCGTTCTTCCTTCCTTTGCTTCGTATGAAAGAAAATATATATCAGTTATTTATTATTAACTGACGTAATTTTTTTTTTCAAGTTCTATAGTACTTGCACTCTTCACACGACCGGTAAGATATTAATTTGTTGGTTTCGCCTCCTTTCACGCAGCAAAAGAACAACGAATCCGCTTGATAGGTATTTGATTTTGAGTCGGAGAGGAACAACGCCATTTTTTTTCCAGAGAAATACATAGCATGTTTTTTTATGCCATATTAGTGACAGAACGAGCTGATGGCTAACATGATGTTAAGTGGTAACCGCCGCTCATAGACAACAGCAATACGACTCTAGTCCTCTCCATCAAAGTAGGTACGAGATGACTCAAGTCGCATTGCGTTGCGTCCATCACCCCGAGACGGGGATGTTACGTCTGATGCGCCTGCAATTTCACCGGCACCCACTCCCTTCCACCGGAACACAGCAATACGAGTGCATCACTGCTTGGCGGCAGATTACCAGGTGTGGTGGCAGTACTTCTCCGGGCGTACTGGCACAAGTTCTACTGCTATTATTTCCTACGGTATGGACCAAGAGCGAGCAACGAGAGTGAAGATGTGATAAAGTATTTCCTAAACAATAATGACATTATCAGCAAAAACTAAACACATTTGGCTCTAAATATTTTAAACTTAATAAGATAAAAAAATTAAAAAGGATCACCACAAAACTTAGGCACAAGACATGGCATACTAAGATGAAACAAAGGAAAAAAGTAATTTTGACTGACTTATAACCACCTTTTTTTTAAAACCTATAGTTACTTACCCGAAGGTATATTACCCGAAAACGAACTCTTCTGAGCTAAATGGAACAATTATTTAGTATCAATTTTTTTTATTAAAAATGATACAAAAAAAATATATTTTTATTAGCATTGTAAGAATTATTCAGCTTCACCCCATGTCAAAGAGAAAAATTACAACGGTATGCTAGACCCCATGTCGATGCAATCATAATAATTATGAAATTTGTCGTATTACGAGCAGTTTCACTTAATAATAACACATGTTCTAATAAACTGCAAAAAAAAACTTCTTAACTTAATCATACAAGAATATTTGAAAAAGCAAGTAGGTACCTACAGTGTAATCTCCTATATTACGACATTAAGGGACCTGCACATTTTATGGCGTTATTGGGAGTTATCGTTAAATGGAGGAAAGAAAAATCAATGTCAATTTACTATTACAATATGTATTTTCAATACACAAAGGTTTCTCTTTACTCGCTGTGTTCACAATTTGAAAGTTGTGAATTAACGTAATTTTTTTTTAAGGAAACTATTATTTTATCGATAAATAACGTCAGCCTACATTTTTAAAGAATACCATTTTTGTCTTAGAGAAGTTAGAAAACTTCTCTAATATTGGAATGAGTACCTATAGTATCTACAGGACCATGTAGAGATTAAAATTATTTTTCCGTTTTACAGTGGTCTGTCAGTATAGGCGCTTCATCTGTATTAATTTTACCAACTTTTGACACCGTTGACTTGTGGTGCAGATATCCTGAAAATTAATGCTTTGACGAGTTTACTTACTGTAAGTAACTAAGGCTAATAGAGTTAGAACAGTAAGTATTAGACCGATATTCTCTCTGTCTAGAACAGTGTTACCAATACTATCTCATTACACTACTCTGAATCTGAGCTAGCCAGGCTGAAAAAGAACGGTCTAACAGGGCCGCAAATTTCGGCATCATCTTCAATTGCATCTAAGCAACTAGTGTTGTTTATATACACAATATATTTTGAAACTGGTTACTACCATATTTATTTTTATTTTAGCTGGCACATTAAATAATGATACTGCATGTTTTGCCCCTCATTCTTGTTTCTGCCGGGCAGGTCAGAGAGTACACTCTCAGGTCATCAAGACTGTAAAATATTTTGCTTTACAATGTTTCCTCTCTGTAGCTCTGCGAGTGATCTGATGGCCGGCTGCGGCCGCGGCCCATTGTGTGATGAGGATAAAGTTTGTTCTCGGATTTTAGGTGTTGTGTACCTATCTTGTGTTTGTAATTGTTTATATTTACCTCCCTAGCCATAGGTTATTTATTAATAATAGCATGCCTACATATGTACGATACATAGTTTTTGATGAAATTACTGTGATTTTGCCCGAAAATTTGACAACGAGTTGGCAGCACTGAGCTTAGCTTCGGTACTAAAATGGCGGATGTCTCAAGCAATGAACGCAAAGTAAAACTCAATAAAAACGGGAAAGTTGTGAAAAGGCGAACAAGGAACCCAGAAGGTATTCTTTATATTTTGCACTAAATTGCAATTATGTTGAGATATAACACTTGCAATATATGGCGGTGAATTGATAATGAAGATGCTCCATCAAACTCTTCAGTATGGTTTGCCTCTTACTACCTTATTGCTTTTATAATGTCATGTTTCGAATATTGCCCTAGCTTTTGTTTATTTACACAATCGTTACCTACTCCTTCTTTGGGGTTATAACTTCACAAATGAATGGATAATATTATAATTAATTAAATAAACTACGTTTGTAACTATGTATCCTAAATATTCATGTTGTTATAGTTATAGTCGTTTTTTTGTTATTATAACTTTCTTGGATAAATAAATTATAAGTTCATAACTTAAATGTGACATAAATAATACATAATGGTTATTATTATATTACAGAATGGCACAAACAGAAACAAAAGCGCCTGCGGATTGCAGGGCTAGAATACATAAACGCGAATGGGAAAGTAGTTCCGCCAAAACAACCAGGCCCAGATTGCAACTGCAGACGTAGGTGCTTCCAAAAGGTGCCTGAAGAAATCAGACTGAAAACCTTTCAAGGTTTCTACTCCATGAAAACACATGATGAGCAAAACGCTTATCTATTTGGTCTAATGAGACAGGTGGATGTTAAAAGAAAACGGGTTAAATCTAGTAGCCGACGTACATGTACATTTGAATACTTCATCAGAGTCAAAGGGAGAGAAACTCAAGTCTGTCAAACAGCTTTTAAAAACATACATGCAATAACTGAAAGAAAAGTAAGAGTACTGTGTAAGAAAATGGACGATGGTGTCATGTTTCCCAGTGACAACCGTGGCAAAAACAGTCATCGCAGGTCTGGGGAGGTACGCCTCCCTGCAGGCATAGTTGAGCAAATAAAAAATCATATTTATTCCATTGTACACACTCATCGTTTGAAAGACTTCATAAGGCTAGACAAAATAGCTGGCCTGGAAATTAATATTTCAAAAATGTGGAAGGATTATATTAAGACTTATGACCCTGAAAACATATCGGCCACTATGCCTAAATCTAAGAGAAGTGCAGACTTGGTTCAACCTAGTGAGCCAGAACCAGCACAGCCCCCACCTCCACCTCCGCAAGAGACATTTGCACCTGTCAGCTATCCGGGCAGTGGCCACCTTGTGAACATTGCTGAAAATTATTTTCAAAACCAATACCAGACTGCAATACCTACGGGCACTACAAATTTTTATCAAACTCCAAATGGTGGTCAAAGTATGGGTATTCTCCTTCAAACTGCACCAAGACCAGCCCAGCCTACCACAGCCTACATTGTACTGCAAGCAAAACCAGAGCCCCAAAACACCATGATAACTATTGATAATACAAGATACAATTCAGACTTACTAGTGGAAACTGATAAGATTGATGGCAAAGTTAAGAAAGAGAGGAGACGGGGACCGATGGTCAAACAATGGCGTTACACAAACATTTTTCATGATGAGATCAATGGTGCTGCCCTGGCGGCAATCAAGACCAGGCTTGGGATGTATTATGCTGAAAGTGATGCAGCACGTAAAAAGGCCAAGCAGGCTCGCCCTTCAGATTCAGTGCAGACCCAAACACAGCAAGAGCCATTTACAGATATAAGGCCTGCACATGTTACAATATATACTCACGGACGTGCATAAAATCTCTAGGTTAGAATATTTGACAAATCCCATCTCACAAGGGTATCTTGAATCTTGAATATGTAGGTAGTATATCTACATAATGATAAATCATTACATACTCTCTCCCAAAGGTAGAGACAGAAATCGCGAATCAAATAATTATTAGGAATTCTACACAATATAATTTTACAATTTAATTTATTTACATACTGTCTCATGTTTTTGCAAAATTGATCTCACATTGATTTATCACAATTATAGAATTAGGCTTTTTATGTATTGAAATATAAAGAAAAATGTATTTAAGTATATTTCTTATTTTATACCTACTTTTAGAAACCAGTGCATAAACGATACTAGATTGAGGTTTTAAGCTAATTTAGGTTTTACTAGCAAAAATAAAGCTTCATCTATTTACTGCTTTACTGTATTTTTAGTGTACTTGATTATCCCGTTTCATTCAAAGATCCATTGTTTTTTTTTTTTTTTTTTTATTGATACCCTATGATCTATCTATACCTTAAATTTAAATAATTATTTTGCGTAGAAGAACGAGCATACCGACATCGTCAGTGAACGAGAGCGATTCCTAATTATTTCGTATTAAAACCAAATTAATGAACCGATTTTGATGACATTTTTATGGTACCAATCTGAGAGTATATCCTTTCAATATCTATAAAAATAATTTTCTAAATCGGTTTATAAATGAACAGATATGAACTAACAAATATAAAAAAAAACCAATCGAATTGATAACCTGATGTCGGTTGAAAAACAGACTTCGACGCCAATGAACGAGAAAAATCTGAACAATCTGAAAGTAAATCCTTTGAAATAAAAAAGAATTTTCTAAATCTCTTCATAAATGACAGAGATATGAGGTAACAAACATAAAACAAGTCTGAATTGATAGAACTATGGATGCATCGTACGGCCTCCCAGCTCAATTAGTAGCAACCCAGCCTGCCTGCAGCACTGTAGGTCGTGGGTTCAATTCCCATTCTGGACAAACACTTGTGTGACATAGATGTTTGTTGTCTGGGAGTTAATCATGTATGTATTTACAAAAATATATAATGTATTATATTATTTGTCTGGTTCCCATGATAAAAGCTATGCTTAGCTTACTTTGGGGTGAGATTGTGCTGTGTGAAATGTCCTTCAATATTCACATTTATTTTTATCCTTTAAATGCACATTTTATTATCTTACAGGAATAAAAAAAAAAGAGGATTTTTTAGGTTTTTATTTTACTTTTTATTACGCAGACAAGACACAAACACCACCTGCAGCCTTGATCTTCTGCTCAGCTGTTTTTGAGAAGAATTTAGCCTTCACTATGACAGGTTGCTTGGGAAGTTTGCCTTTTCCTAATAATTTGTAGTAACCCTGTAAAAATTAATAATACTTTATTAGATTACAGCCACACACAAGTCTTACTACTATTAAATCCATTTTTGCTTTGGGTTAGATGTGATAAAAAAGTAAATAATGATTTCTACAGATGAAGAATGAATGTGCAAAACATGAGAGAAGTTATGGCTAATTTATAAGGACAAACTTTTAAACTCCAGCAATCCGATAGTTTAGCTTTTTAACAGTAGAACTTGTGCATTTCTTTCAGGAAACTACTGCCATAAAACTTGTCTGCAAATATAAATATGGCAACTATCAGAATGATTTGATTTGACCGTAAAAGTGTTTCAGTGTTTGAAAGGTGTGGTTGCCATTCCACCCCGTGTATCAAAGTTACAGGTACAATACAATCTGATCCATTCTTCCCACACCTAAGTATGGGAGGCCCTCAACACATTTTTGTTATGGGCAGACGTCACCAAGACGTCAGATGGACCATCTTGCTTGTTGTGTAACTGATTCACAGAAAATAAAAATATAAAGACACCTAGGTCATATAGCTGCTGTTTGGGTCAATATGCCTGAACCATCACTTAGTCATATAAAAATAATACATAATTGCTACTTACAGCCTTGACAATGTTGATGACAGGGACCTTGCCATCAGTAGCATTAGCGTACTTAAGCCTTGACTGCTCAGACACCAGGGTCCACAGTTTGTCCAAGTTCAAAACAGGGCAGAACTCCTTGTTTTTCCTTTGGTGGTAATTCCTCATACCAAGCTGAAATGACACAAATACATACCTGAGTTTCTTGTAAAATAATTAAGTAAAATGTACAATGTGAATATAGATAACAAAAATATGAATATTGATAGAAGAAATAAGTACAACATAGCATTATCACCTGGAGAGTGCTATTGGCTAATAACAGATTTTAAACATAGCCTTACATGACCTTATAAGTTGTGATTTCACATCTTGACATAGCAGGGTATTTATAAAATTGGATTATTCATTCAGTATCTAATGGACAAAATAACTCAGGTTTTGACAAATTTTAGTTTCATTATGAAGATCTTGGATACGACCCATGACTTATATATAACCTGTGTCATCAATGAATGAGCTAATTATCAAGTTTTTGAACATCAGAATGAAATTAACATTCTTCTGTTGCATAGTGATGTGCCTCTTTGAGACTCTCTTAAACCCTTTCGCCAGACTGGTTCAATTAACCCAGTGACTAGTAGTAGTAATACCATGCACTGAGGGTTTGTATTCTCCCCATAGAGTGCCACAGTGCCAGTGTCTGAACAGTCAAAATACATACCTTGCCAAAGTACCCAGGGTGGTATTTGTCCATGTTGATTCTGTGGTGGTGCTCCCCACCAGCGTTACCGCGACCTCCCGGATGCTTGCGGTGCTTTCCTGGATAACAACAGTTAATGTATGCATAAAATTTTACTAGACAGAGGTAACACTAGAAGTACATATAAAATAACAACGGGAACAGAATAAGTAAATAAGAAAATAAGCAAAGAAAACAGAAATTGAATTTACTACTAATAAATTACACTAAGCAAATGTTGGGCTGTCTGATCTTAAATAGCAACATTGCAAGACCTAAGTCACAATGTATTGAACTATCACTATGGATGACGAAGCCGAAGCGCCTATCATTTCACTGGTTCCCATAACTTTCATGACGGAACTTAGTAGGTACAATAGTACTGGGTCGGTAAGAAATAAACAAATAAATAATATAACTGAGCGGAGCGATTAGGCCTTCGCGGTCGGCTTATCACCACATATTTACATGTGACAGTTATTGTTATTCAGAGGTTATGATTGTTTCGGCAATCAAATTATGCATGCATTATCAAAACAATTAATCAAAATAACCTACCAATACGACCATGTCCATGGCTCACGTGTCCTCTCAACTTCCTGGTCTTTTTCTTGGATGTGGCCTGCAGGCAAGGGAAACAACATCATGAATACAATTTTTGAAGTACCTAGTTTTCAAAAAATACACCACATTAACACAGATTTTACACTTTTACTGCATATTGTATACCAAGTTTAAGACGTTTTTTAAAAGATTACTTCAATAATTTCAGATTAATTTCGTAGAAAACCCCACTAACCATTTTTATCCTCCGTCAAGTTTACCGAAAGAACTAAAAAGAGATAGCAAGTTGAAACTACGGATTTTTAAATGTCAATGTCAGTGTCACATACGTTACATTTGTCCCTTTCGCTATGTCTATGGCATCTATTGCCAATATTAAATTGCACTTCAATATAAGTTGTGACAAATAGGTACATACGCAACAGGGCTCCTGTTCTTTATAGACATAATACTCTTTCGATAACTGTGGAGTTTATCTGTGTGGATTTATTATATGTTGCGATACGACGAAATAAATTGTAAACTACACTTCTAGCGTTGTTGTCTTTGTTGTAATCTATGTACAAAATTAAACAAAATTTTACAGTTCTTCATAGAACCTAAACGTTTCCGACTCGGTAATTGGTAAATGCAATAGCCGAAATAAATAAAAGTAAAAAAAAAATACAAGTAGGCATGTACAAAATATAGGTAATCTTTGGAGCACTCAGCTCAAGAGCCTCAAACTCGATGGGTTTAGAATTGAAATGACTCTACTTTTGTAACTTCTCTCGCTGTAGTTTTTGATGTCATCAGACAGATAATTTGCTGACTATGTTTATGAGTATTGACATCTTAATGGAAAAAAACTTGTGCTAAATATTTAATGTATGTATTTCACAATATTGTTATTTTCATTAATGATCAAAAAGTGGAAGATGTTCCATAATTATGTAAATAAAACTTATACATTCACCTGGCCTCATAACTTAGTTGATACTAACTTTACCTTTTGCGTTGGAGGTCGTAGGTTTGGTTTCCGAACAGCGTAGTGACGAACATAGATGTTATTAATAAGTATTTATAAAAAGTGTGAAGTATTCATTCTGTTGTCAGGTGCCCATAGTAGAAGTCATGCTTTGTTTGAGGTTATATGACGAAGTCTAATATCTCCATCAATTTAATAAATATTCTCCTTAGTCTTGCTTCGCTTTTGTTTCTCAATATTGCAATGAAGAGACGCTATGACAAGCAGCTAACCCATGCACTACTGAGCTGATTGGTAAATTTGACTGATCTGTGGAACTGTTTATATTAAGTCAAGTGAGCTGCTTATTTGTTCTCGTGAAAGGTACATCACTAAATACTCAGTATGTTTCCAGAAAATGGTGGGATCGTGTGTCGAAGTGGTTTCTGACACGTATTTTGGAATAAATCGCTTTTAGTTTGAGAAAATGTTGCGATATTGTTACGAATTTGATGGTTCTACTATTTAATAGTCAAAATAAATCATAAAAATGGAATTTCACGAGACCCTGTTGGCTGCTCAACGAAATCAACAACACAAGTCATCTGTGAGTTTTATTTTGTGGTTTTAAGTACAGTTTTTCTTCAAAAACCACGGTATTTCCCAAGTATTATTGGTCACACTAACCGTATCTATATGTCTTTATTGGCTCATTCATAGAATATGGTAGTAAAATTGGTTGAAACGGTGAGTTCACTGACTTTCTAAATGTTTCAGGAGAGTTCGTACTACAAAGCTCGGTTCGATCCACCTAAAAAAGAACAGAAGCAAAGGGATAAACTTTCGTCGAACATTCAAAAGTTTCTGGCAAAGAAGGATGAAGAAGAGAAGCAGAAGAAGTTGGAAACTCAGCGGAAGCGCGATGAGTTGCTGGCGATGCGCGATCCCAAGGCCCTTAGGAAAATACAGAAAACATTGAAAGTCATAAAGTCTGCAAACAAGTCTGTGATAGATGATGCTTATGATCGGGATAATACTGCGGTCACTCTTAATGGACCAGAACAGCCGGACCAAGACGACTATGGCTATGAGTCGCAGGAAGCCGCTGCCATTTATGCTAAAATGATGCAAAAGTACAGCAAGATACCTGATGTGCCTAAATTTCCAACAAGCAGTATGTAATCTTATTTTCATTGTATTTTATTCATGATATCAAAGCGATTCGACTGGCCTCATAGCTCAGTTGGTAGTAACCCTGCCTTCTGCGCTGTAGGTCGTGGGTTCGATCCCCACTCGGGACAAACATTTATGTGACATTTGTAACATTGATGTTTGTTCTGTGTCTGGGTGTTAATATGTATTATATATATGTATTTACAAAAGAAAAGTATGTAAGTATTACATCAGTTGTCTGGTTCCCATGACACAAGCTATGCTTAGCTTACTTTGGGGCTAGATGGCTCTGTGTGAAATGTCCAACAATATTTATTTATTTATTATTTATTTATTATTTATTTATTTATTTATTTATTTATTTAATTAGGTATTTTAAGCAGGTGAAACATGCTTTATTCAACTTTTACTGGATTCCTTAACCTTAATGTGTTTGTTAATGCTAAGGGTTTCTTTATTATACCAAACAAATGGATATGAGGATTTAGCTGTACAGTTCCAGCGATAAAGGGTCTCTCTAAATCTTACTATACAGGATATATCATCAAAGCAACGTATTTTGGCTGTTTGATATTTAAAAGATATATTTCCCACTCGTTTTGAAATTCAGGACAATTGATGATACAGATACACAGGACAGATACATAGATTATACAGAAGTAGTATCTTTGTCATACTAAATTTTATTTTCATAGTAATTGCATTGATCACCTAATTGCACCTTTGCTCTGTCAGTCTAAACAAATTGTAATTTTACTATAAATAAATATTTGAAATTTTTATTATTCTTCCTTATTCTAGAATTTGAAACCATAACCTACATAAAATTGGATATGGAAAAAGAAAAGTGATGTATATTTTTTATGTGAATACAGAATTTTAGTTAAAAATTTGACCTGCTTGATGGGACAGTATCCATAACCAGCTACATAATAATTTAATAGTTTAACTATGAAGCATATTTATTTGCACTGTGAAGCATAAAAGTAAAATTGATGATTCGCTATAAATTAACATTTGAGTACATATACACCAGAATGTAAATAAGTAGATATGACATTGAGACTTGACTTGTGTCTTTAATCTTGAAATATTATTATTCAGAGCCAGTTCAGTAAATGTGAGTAAAAGACCAATTCCATCTTGAACAATATAAAAATTTTGAACAAACATTTGTCAGTAGATTTACAAATTATCAGTCTTAGGAGATCCATGTATCTAATACAGTGTGGTTACTTATGTTACTTTGAAATTGCACCATGCTGTCTTCGTTTAATAAATATTTTATCTGATATAGAGATGCATAAAATACTAGCAGCTAAGATGCTGCATACACCACTCAGTGCATGAAGGCCCTTGGCTTTCAGTGTTATTAGTCTTTCACAGAATTATTATTATAATTATTATCGGGGGGCCACGTTGCTCGCGTCCGTATGTGATTGTGATCCTTGAATCCATACAAGTGTCTCCCGGGTGGTGCAAAAGGAGCAACCCAAAGTAGCAGTAGAACTTGTGCCAAGTTCGCCCGGAGAAGTACTGCCACCACACCTGGTAATCTGCCGCCAAGCAGTAATGCACTCGTGTTGCTGTGTTCCGGTGGAAGGTAGTTGGTGCCGGCGAAATTACAAGGGTATGAGACGTAACATCCCCATCTCGAGGTGATGGACGCAACACAATGCGACTTGAGTTATCTCGCACTATGGAGAGGACTTGAGTGTTATTGCTGTTGTCTATGGGTGGCGGTTACCACTAAAAATCAGGTGGGCCATCAGATCGTTCCGTCACACCAATGACATTAAAAAAAGTTGCAATTATTTAATTCCAGGCACCTTGGTGAAAAAGGACTTGAATGGTACTCGAGAGAGGGTGAAGCAAGCACTCCAACATGAAGACGACCCAGTTCCACATAAAAGGAGAAGGAGAACTAATGGAGAAAACAGAGAAACTAATGGTATTTTATGATTTGTATGATAATAGTTTATATTTTCACCCTATCACTAGGTCATAATGTGCTTTTCTGATATTTGATGTTCATATTTTTGATGACAAACTCACTGGGTGGACACCACACCAGCTACCTCTGGATATTGGTTAGTTCGGTGGTCATGCCATCGGGTTACCTCTAGCTCAAAGAAAAATAAAACTTAAAACCAGGAGATTCTCTATACTGAATATTGACGTTTCCAAGCCATTTCTTTATGAATTCTATGGAAATAAAGTTTTTGACTTTGACTTTGACCAAGACACATTTTTTTATGTCAGTCTGCTCAATGACACAAAACATCTGTATATTCCAGTATTTTATGTAGTCATAAATGTAACATAGTTTTAAGTACTCAGACTGTTACAAGGTTCGTGCTCGCAGAAAAAAAAGGAGTTACTTGACTGTTCTTCGCCATGATGGATCGGATAGGGTTTGAACAGGCGTCTAACTTAGTGATAAGTACGCGTGACCTTATGATTTTGAATATTATTGACGTTTCCGAGCCATTTTTTTATCAGTTCTATAGAAATGAAGATTTTTACTTCCACTTTGCTAAGAATGAAATTTATGTCCTAGTACAGAGCATAATCAGTGCCAGCGTCGTTATCGTACGTTTAATATCTGTCGTGAATGCTGTTTAATAAAATATAATTTAATGAATTCCTCAATATGCACTGCTAGCTACTGATCAGGTCAGCGCTTGTTTTATTGTATCGTCGTGTATGAGCCACATCACCGCTTTTTAGATTTTCAAAATTCCTTATCATGTTTTAGGAATTTATTTTGGGTATTTTTTTATATATTATTATTATTTTTTTATATACATAAATATATATAGCAACATAATAGTATTTATATAATAACTCCATACATTTTACATGACCAACGAATACTCTTAATTAAATAATAGAATTAACAAATGTAAATGACATACATGTAAATGCATAACAGGAATCCATTTTAAAACAACTCATCTAAAACTAACGTTCTTTTAGATCGAGATGTTAGTCCCCCAACACGATATGAACCTGAAAAAAAGGAGGAAAAGAAACCGGACAAAGCCAAGATCCGAAGGCCAATGCCGCCGCCCATAGATTTCAACCAGCTACTCAAGCTGGCCGAACAGAAAAAAAGCGAGCCTGTAGAAAATGTACAAAGAAAAGCTGCAGCAGAAACTAAAGAAGTCGAACGGCCGATGACTAAGAAACAAAGGCGGGAATATGAAGAAGAAATGGCTAGGCGGCAACGGCGGCAAGAGAGGTTAGATGCAGAGAAAGCAGGCGGAAGGAAATGTGAGTTCCATTATAGCAACTGTCTAACAAATGACTATATTTAGATATTGTGATCCAAAGAGTTATAATGATAAACTGTATTTGTTTCAGCTCAAAAAGAAGAAAAACCGATGGAAAGGGAAAGGAAAACAGAGCCTAGTGGTTTCGGACGAATCCCAAAATTGAATGACAAATCTGCAGACAAAAACAGTAGTCCTAGACCACCATCAGACAGAGAAAGGGCAGAAAAGCTACAGAGAGAAAAGGACAGACCAAGACAAGAAAGAGAAAAGATAGATAAAGAAAGAAGCAGATTAGACAAAGAGAAGTTAGACAGAGACAGGGCAGATAGAGACAAGCTAGATAGATTAAAAGCGGAGAGGGAAAGAATCGAAAGAGATATCGAAAGGCTAAATAAAGATAGAGAAAGACTGGAAAAGAGCAAATCGAAGCTAGAAAATGAAAGATCAGATAAATATGCAGATAAAAAACCGATTACCAGTGAGACTGTAAAAAAGAATATAGATTTAAAGAGTCAGAATACATATAGGATAGATAAGAATTCTAATGATAAAAAGTTAGGTATTAAAAATGCTGATCGAGTCACAAACGGTAATAGCTCTCATGAAAAGTCTGTGCCAAAACTAAAGGACCAACAGTTGAAGGATTCTATGAAAGATAAAATAGTTCCGTCGAGAAAACAAGAGAATGATAAGCGTTTACCTGAAAGTAAAGTGCCTTCGAAGAGACCTGATGATAGAAAGCCATCGGCGGCAGCCAGCAAACCTACTGTTTCAAATTCATTTGATTTTGATAAACATGTTAATTCTTTGAAGAAAGGTGGAGAACCCGCTAGGAATGGAACACGTCAAACGCCTTCTGATATGAAAAGGAAAAAACTTCCCGACGACAGAAGAAAGCCTAATCGTGAGTATAGTTTTTAGTTGCAGTAGAACTCACAATTTCGAGGAAGTACTGCCACCATACTTAATAGAACTTATACCACCATATTAATTTCGGTGGTATTATATTTTGTCCTGGGTGTCGGATTAATGAGGAATGATTTATGTAATTATTTATGCCGCCAAGCAGTGAAGCATCCGCTTTAATGTGTTCAGGTTTGAAAGGTGTGGTTGCCGGTGAAATTACAGGCACATGAGACGTTCCACCTTCACGTCTCGACAGTTACGGGCGCATACGATGCGCCTTGGGTCATGTCGTATCTTAGAAGTGTTATGGGCAGAGGTTACCGCTGAACACGAGACGGGCCATCTGCTCGTTCCGTAACTTAAACACATAAAAAAATACTTAATTCGACTACTAAATATCACTGCCATTTTTGTGGTGTGTAGGATGTTGATATGGCATTAATAAACAATTTTGTAATATTTTCAGGTCGCGTCGTGAATTCCGAATCGGAATACGATTCTGAGATGGATGATTTCATTGATGATGGTGATGTTGACATGGACTATTCCAAACATATTAAGGAAATATTTGGATATGACAAATCCAGGTTAGTTATTCAAATTTCATTAGAATTATATCATATTTTAGGGTTCCAAACTAGAAAAGGATCACTTAGTTGACCGTCTGTCTGTCTGTCAGACACTTTTTCTCAGGAACGCGTGGAGATATCAAGTTGAAATTGTCATGTCCTAGAACAAAAAATTCGAAGACATGTGTCAAGTACACGAAAGGAGCCTCTTTGAGGCGCACTTAAAATCCTTTCACCACACTGGTTCTTGAGAACTTGACTCGAATAGAATAGAAAGTTGAAATTAATATCAAATATCTATATGGAGCTGTAAAAAAAGCAAACTTCATGACAACGCAATAAAAAATACCGCCATTTTGTGCTGTATATTTTGAAAATCGCAAGTAAATCAAAACCTATAGTACTTCCCGTTGAGAGAATCATGCAATTTGGCAAGAAAAGAACCTTACTGTCGTACCTTAACGTGGGCACATATTTTTTTTTAATAAATATAACTCATTGGTGCACTTTGGAATTTGAACCAGTGACCTCCGGATTGAAACTCGGGGTCTCTACCACTGGTCGCTTCGTCTAGCTGTATTAAAAAAGAAACACGCTAATGTTCTGTATTAAAGTCTCATTATCAACGGAATTATAATATTTTGTTGGTAGATATCGGGACATGGATGATGATGACGACCCAAACATGGAATCCAGCTTCGCTCGCGTACAGCGGGAGGAGTTTATAAGCAAAAAGATCGGTAAGGGTATTCAATCTTAATATGCTACTAGGTCACTGAGATCGATTTAAACTTGTCGTCTGGATTTGTGTGTAATTTAACAGCAGCGTCGAGCTCACCCCTTGTCACGTCTGTGTCCCCTACAAATAGTGCACCCACAAGTTGATCACTAAGGCTTTGCCTACTCCTTGGGCGATAAAGGCGTGTATGTTTAGTATCTTCTTTTTTGTTTCAGTTTTATTCTATTATTAGATTATAACACCAGCAACATATTGACATGGTATTTCTTTCGATTCTAAAGTTGTCTGGTAGAAATCGCCATAAGCGATAAGACCGCCGATTGTACATTTCTTGTTAAAATATATGTGTATAAATGTTTTGTATTTTCTGTTTTATTGGTGTAATGTGCAATAAAGTGTTTATCTATTTATGTTTGTAATTTCGGTAGTATTATATTTTGTCCTGGATGTAGGATCAATGAGGAATGATTTATGTATTTATTTATAACCACATTAAAAATGAATTCCAGGCATAATGGAAGATTTGGAAGACATGAGAATGGAAGCGATGCAGAAGAAAAAAACGAAGAAAGGCCGCCGCATCAGTGACGACTAACTACTTATGAACAAAATGCAGGCTCATCAGTTGTGTTACCCGGTTGATTCAAGTATAATTTGCAATTCGGTCTCAACTGCACATCACGGAGTCACACAAGGTGTAGTAAGTAGCTTATATTGTATTGTAGCTGTTGCCCATGACTTCGCGTGGGCACCCTTTTAATCCATCGGAAAAGTAGCTTATGTTACACCTTAAATATCAGCTATCTACCAGTGAAAGTCCCCTCAAAATCCCAATTCTATTTGCAGCTGTTTCAGAGTTTAGCAGCAACAAACACATTTTTTTTTATGTATCATGAATTCGTATGCATCTCGTCAAGTCCCATTCTGTTTGAATACAGTTTTCTTCTATTATCTCGAATTAGGTTTTGGCCTTTTGAATTCGGGATACTCATATACAAAATACATAGTTGGGGCATGTTTTTTACATTTGGTTAATATATAAGTACTTGTGTCAAAGTAATATCTCACATGGCGTATTTCTGAATCAAGGTCTGAAATCGTGGTTGGTAATCTATGCAATATTGTGCATACTTATTATGTATTTATTTAATATATTAAATACTTATTATACAATATTATGTTACTGGTGATTGTAAGGTATGTGACAGAGAAAATCTATTCGATAGTAAAATTTCATATTTACTTAAATCGACTGTGAGAATTACTGGAAAATTCTTAGAACAATATAGTAACGATTTTTCTGCTTTCATGTTATAAGTTACCTAACCGTTGTATAGTTTGATATATTTAGTAAATTTATAAAGTTAAATGGCTTGGCTTCTTAAATTATATTTAGTAGTGTGGCTGTTGAAAATAATATTAATTCAGTACCTGAGAGAAGGCACTATTTTTTAATTAGTGGCTGTGCTGATGAATTAATTTATGTATTTCCAAAACTTCCTTACACTAATCCCATTTTACAGCCCTTGTGCATGTGTAACCTTATTTTGATTGCCAAATTATATAATATATAATTACATAAATCAGTATATATTACAATAGATTAATTAAAAAAATTGGGTACATGTATTTGTGAGTACCTGTCTGAGTTATTTTAGCACTATGTAGCAGGAAATTATAATGTTGTTCACATAATAATTATAATAAGTTTTGTAGTCATTTAAGAAATTTTAAAATATTTTAATTTGTCTATACTGTATATATGACACAGTTGATTATAAATATTTACATTGTTATACAGAATATTTATTTTCTTCTGGCCATTATGGGCAGACTGAACTATATCTTAGAGAAAACGCAGAAATTAAACATTAGATCGATTTTAAATAAAGTTGAAGTGCCAAAAATAATTTCATAAATGTGTCTATAGATGTAATTTTCGGGAAAAAATAGTCCTTTTTTTTTAATTTCTATGTATCCCATATATTTCGTATGTACTGAATCATTAATACATTAATCTGAAGTACTTAAAGATGAATTGTCCTTTATTCGCTTGTCAGAAATTTAAGTTGTAATTTGGAATGGGAGCGTCATTTCAGCTTGCTCAGAACAAAATTGTGGGCACTCCGAATGGTTATGCGAATGATGAAAATGTTAACTTTGGATTTAATTATTAATTTGGATTAATTTGTTAATTTTGGTAAACTTCTAGCAACTTATCTCCGAAACATACACAATATTTTTAACATTGTATCTTTTATTTAATTCAAATTAAGTCCACGGTTCCATTTGGCGTTTTCTCTATGATAAGTATTTCAGAATGGCCACATACTGACTAAAGATTATTAAAAACACCACATATAGTTATATAAGTTAATAAATATAATTGTAATAATTTCAAGTCTATTGAAGCACACTATTTAATTCATCCAACTTCGTTATTTCTTTCTCAGCACAATTATGAAATGATATGTTTATTTGGGCATAGATTATACAGACACACAGAGTTGAACCCCTGTGGCCCAGTTTTCATATATAATTTTTCTTATATCAATCGAATTTGGCACAAGCACCTTGAAAATGTTATTGCCAGGGACCATTTGTTCAAATTAAAATACTTGATGTTTATTTGTTATCAAAATATTTTAATTATTCAACATTGATATTGATGCCCCATTTACATAGAATCGATTATGTAGGTATAGTTTTATCTGAATTTAAAGCTTAAATTATATATTGCTGCTTTTATCCCTTTTAATTCAATGTATACATGAAAGGGCCAATACAATTAAGTATATGCGTACTTAAGGTTTAGATAATGCGAAAACAGAATTTAATGTGATCATTGCAGTGTTCTGTTTGTTGAAAGTCCGCGATTGTTGGTAAACCTATTACAGGTAACGCATGTCAAATCATTAACATAAAGTGATGTCATGTTGATGTAAAATATTTGTAATTTTGTATGACTCCATACTTATTAGTACCTATAGCTTGCTACAGTAACCATCATCACAAACTGGAACCCGCTTTTGTGAAATATATCTAAGTAATTAAGTTTAAATGTTAATTAACACTATCAAACAAAACTGTCAAAAAAAAAAAAGAAATTATACCAATGTATTTTCAGGAACTTTGTTTTATCAATCAAAGAATACCCTACACATATGTCTACACTTTGTCTGCTGGTGTCTCGCGAAACAAACAGAACGGGCGTGTAAAGTAGACCCATTCAGAAATTACACACGATAAATTCTAGTACTAAAGTTCAAATCCTTTTAAAATCATCTCTTGTTACTGCTCATATAATCGGTAAAAAACTATCAGGTTTTGATAAAATATAATTATATATGAGCACAAATGGAGAAAAGCTTTGTTCTCCGTTCGTCTTTCTAGGAACGTTAGACATCATAAGCCTCAGATCGAGACCCCCGTCTGGTTTTGTGAGTATATTTTGTTTTGGTTTATCAGTAGGTATTCATTTCATTGTAAAGTGTTGCTAGATTGAACTGTCCGGTCGAATCCATCCGGCCAAACCGAGTTGTACACCGGAAGCGCGTCTCTGGCGCACTTTAAAATCGAGCAATGCAACGCAACGAAGTTTTAGACATTGTTGTTAACTTATTGTAACATTTGACGATTGAATGAGGAGTATTGAGAGCTCAATTTGACTCAGTTTGTTTTTATTGGCAATTAACGTTTTAACGTACATAGAGCTCTAACTAATTAATTGGAAGCGCTTTTCGGCGCGGTCGGTACTTTGAAACGCGCCCTTGTGTTGTGATTGTGACATCGTGATGTCACTTATGTCACTGTCAAGAAGCCATCCACCTTGACAATACAAGAGTGCGCGCGTTGCGGACTTGCGTCGTAACTAATGTTGCCAGTAATATAAATAATCTTTCGAACATTAATATCACTGGGGAGATAGGAAAAAAACTGATTTGCTTCTTTCTATGCAATTGATAATAGGTAATAATAAAACGGGCACTAGAATTGTGTTATTCGTAAAAAATCAGAGTATCACCAACACTCGTTTGGGCCCACATTGCTCGCGTCCGTAGGTGATTAACCTTTAAATCCCTATGCGTGTCCAAGGAGCAACCCAAAGTAGCAGTAGAATTTGTGCGAAATTCGCCCGGTGAAGTACTGCCGCCACGCAATGATGGACTCGTCGGACATAAAGCGATGCGTCGAGTCATCTCTTACTTTGATGGAGAGGACTTGGGCGGCTGTTATCTCTTACCATCAGGTGGGCGCTCAACTCGTTCCGTCACGTAATAACATAAAAAAACAGCTTATACGGTTAATTTTAGGAAATATTTTAAACCACGTAGTATTTCAATAAATAATACAGCCATTTGTAACTAACACAGTTGTACAGACAGATCAGATG
Organism: Chesias legatella; assembly: GCA_947359385.1. Taxonomy (NCBI): domain Eukaryota; kingdom Metazoa; phylum Arthropoda; class Insecta; order Lepidoptera; family Geometridae; genus Chesias; species Chesias legatella. Next base: position 5,566,072 of record OX375768.1, on the reverse strand, counting down.
TCCAACGTGAGATGTAGTTAAGTCACAGCCATAAACTAAATCTACGTTCACAGCTCAGGGTTGGCAAGTTGTACGAGATTTGTTTGAAAAGTGTATATTTGCAATCTATGCCCCAATAAACATTAATTTCTTTCATTTGTGTTCTACTGTACGAGATACGAGGACACGATCAGGCTCATAAAATTGTCCTAGATTTTGACACAGGCAATCATAAAACATGTTTTTTGTTATGGAAGGTAATAGTTTATAACATAAAAGGGGTTTTACACTATGGCTACATTGAGTGTGCTAAATGGAAAGTATACACATGGGTAAATTCTCACGTTTATTCTCAATAGATAAATACATTTCACTCGATAAGAAATATCAAATTAGTTACACAGTATATAATGTTTTTTGTATATTAAGAAGTGCTACTAAATGAACTCATATAATATGCCTTATTTCGGGTTTACAATATTTTGAATGCTTGATGAATGCATGTACGCAATTTAAAAGCGCTAATAAAAAATTTTTTTTTGCTGTCTATGTAGGAGCAAAAAGCTCTATTGCTGGCAACCCTGGTACAGTTATCAGTCAAGTCAGTCTCCCGAATCTGCTGATTGTTGATAAATTGGCAGTTTTGGGTTACTAAGATTTATACACGAAGATTTCAAATCGGAATTATAAAATCGTTGCTTCCATAGTTCAGGTAAATAACTGACTTTTACTGTTTTCATTTTCACTTAATATGTTTGAGTACCAAAGGAATGCATTTGCTGACCCTGATAGAAAGACCACCTCTCATGATAATATTATGATTTAGTGTTGAATTTCGCTATATGTGAGAATTATTTGATTATTCCACTGACAGAATTCCAGTCATGAAACTCCTGTCAAGCATTCAGGATATACCTGAGTTGAAGAAAGACACCGTCCACCTCAGAGATGAACAGGAAATTTTAGAGAAACTCAATAAAATCATCAAAGATGGACACAATAATTTACAAATAGTCACCGATTTTGATCACACTCTTACAAGACACTCTTTAGATAATGGATGTACAGTTCTAACTAGTTTCGGTAAGCAATTTAGTAATATATGTAAATCTTTGTAAATACAAGGTCGAATTGATTATATCAAAAATAGATCTAACCTGCTTATCTTATTATTATCGCAAGTAACTTGAGTGTAAGAATGGATATTGGTGTAAAAAAAAGGCTGGTCCTGTTTTTTTTAATATAGTTATGTCTATAATTGAAGTAATCATAAATTTTCTGAAATTTCAAGGCCTGACTGAAATTCTTGCCTGGATGTTTCTTTCAAGATAATAATAATATTATCCATCCTTCGTGTTACTACTAAAACTTTAATAGTACACGATAGTAACTGCAATAGTTATGTTGACATTTTCTATGACTAGTTTTAGGAAAAAACTAGAGGCAAACCAAGTTCCATGGAGGCTAACTTGCCGGTGCATCTACTAATTTATAATTTATTAACTTAATAAATTAATTATTATTACCAATTTATTACTTTATAAAATGATAAAATTTTCAGGAATGTTTAGAGAATGTCCTTCAGTTCCCCAACATTACAAAGATGAAGATAATAGGCTCTCGGGAATCTACAAACCAATAGAGTGTGACCCTGTCATGGCCACAGATGAGAAGATCAAACATATGATTGACTGGTATATGGCCGCACATGATCTGCTCAAGTAAGACATTTCCCAAGTTTATATGTCTTTCACCAAATTTTATACTATTACTAGCTGTTGCCCGCGACTTCATCCGCATGGAATTCGGTTTTATCACGCACCCCTATTTTACCCCTCGGAAAAGTAGCCTAAGTTACTCCTTGTTACGTGAGCTATCTGCCAGTGACAGTCCCGTCAAAAACAAACAGACAGACACACAAAAGTTGTATAAAAATGTTGTTTTGGTATATGTACCGTGTATACATCCATATGCACTTAGTAAAAAGCGGTTATTTTAATATTACAAACAGACACTTCAATTTTATTTATTTTTATAGACTATCACAATGCATTGTGGTGTTCTACACCCCTATTACACAAACATCTTCAGTTGAGATGCAGTTGACTGCATCTGAAAGGGTGAAAATGCTCCGCTGTCTGTATAAACTTATGAAAACTATGCTTTACTTTCTATTGGAAATTGAACTTTTAATTTAGTTTTCAAATGTTCTGACTTTTATGAATGAAATGAACTGTTGCAGTAATGACTTATTTAATCATTTTCAGAGGCATAAAGTTTCCGCGACATGAGTTGATGGATGTGGCTCAAAAAATGTCTGGAAGCTTCAGGTTTGTTTAAAAATATCATTTAAAGTTACGTTTTAATAAAAGTGAGAAAGGCAAATAATGTATATATAGAATTCACACTTTCAAAAATATCAAGATGTCTGTTTTTGTTTTATGTATGTTTTGTTTATTATTTCATAGTTTCTTCAAAACTTTGGCTAGCTAGGTTATGGCCACATTGTTTGTTACTGGCTTTATGTATTTATACCATGTTTTCCCAGGAAGTACTGGCACCATACCTATTTCTGCCGCCAATTGGCATTCACAGTTCTCTTACAATGATTGATGATGATCGAATTGAATCCTGGTTATAATTTAATGCTAATTTGCTTACAGGGAAGGTGTACAAGATTTGATATTGTGGTGTGAAAAAGAGAATGTGCCTGTTCTGGTGTTCTCAGCTGGTCTCGGTGAATCAGTGGTTGCTGCTTTAGAAGCCTCCAACTTTTTGCTACCTAATGTGAAGGTAAAAGTTATTAGTAATTTACCTTTTCTTTCTGTCTTATTATGACTGGTTGCATGGCTCAGTTGGTAGTAACTCTATAGTGTGCCCTGTAGGTCAATTCCCACCCAGGACAAACATAGTTGTTTCTTCTGTGGTGTTAGTACGTACTATATGTATCTATTTACAATAAGACGGCGTACGAAAACATCGTGAGGAAACATCGGCATGTCCTAGGAACTAAAAATTCCAATACATGTGTCAAGCGACATGATTGGTCTGGTTCCCATCGTTCAAGTAACGCTTATTTTGGAGCTAGGTGGCGCTGTGTGTCTGTCAAATGCCCACCAGTATTTATATTTATAAATTTATTGTCTTGTTTGATTCAAAATTGACTATCACTCTTTCTCAAATTTTAGGAAATGTCAACCGTTATATATAAACTTTCGTACGAAATAGTTTGTCACGCAATACATTATAGTGCAAAGGCCAAATTTCCATACCCACTTCTGCGACCAATCAGTAATGCATTCGATTTACTGTGTTCCGGTTCGAAAAGTGTGGTTTGCCTATGAAATTACAAGCACATGAGTCATTCCGCCTTCACGTCTCAGAGTTACGGACGTATGCTATGCCACTTGGATCTTGTTGTACCTAGGTAAGGGAGGACCCAATTAGTTTTGCTTATTACGGGGTGGGCCATCTGCTCGATCTGTAACTTTATACATAAAAAAAAATCAGCAATCTTCCATTCATCTTAACTCCATCTTGTTTATTTTCTACAGGTTGTATCCAATTTCCTGGCGATGGACGAAGACGACAAAATAGTTGGTATAAAGGGACAAGTGATACACACTTACAATAAGAACGAAGCTGCCATCAAGAACACGGAATACTATGAAATGGTGAAGCAACGCAGCAACGTTATTCTGATGGGGGACAACATAGGGGACGCCGGCATGGCTGAGGGTATGGACCACTGCGATGTAGTCCTCAAAGTGGGCTACCTAGGGAAGAATACGGAGGGGAACTTAAACAACTATCTTAATAAATTCGACATAGTATTAGTCCACGATCCGACAATGGACATTGTGAACGCAATATTGAAACAACTGTGATTTTCAGTATTTGTTTTCAACTGAAATGTTATTATTTTCACATTGAAAACTATATGTGTTCATTCATTTTGTAGCTACGGCAGTGTCCACGCAGTGGTGAATAGTATATTAAATTGGTGTAGATACAAAATTAATGAATTTGTTGATTTGTTATTATGTTGAGCGTTAGTTTAATTTTATGTACAAAATGTGAAATTTTATTTTTTTATTTTACAATTTTATTGCGGGTATTTTTAGATTACCTATTATAGAACATCGGCTTATTAATGGTGTATAAATTAAGACGTAGATATCGCTTTAGCGACGTTTTTGCGTAAATTGCTGGTCATAGGCCTAGATTTTATACTTTTAGTTCCAAAATAGCGAACATATTATGTATATGTCGCATATATATACATGATACACGTTTCTATTAAGAGCACCTGAAAAGACAACTGGAAACTGACGAGGGTGGCGCCACTGTCCGTAGATAATGCTAACATGTTATAGGTAAATCAACTGTCCAAGAACCTAGTTAGGTTTCTATTTAATAAGCGACAAAGCCTACTTCTTATTATATAGGTACATGTTGTAATTTTAATCAGTTCCTGAGATTAGCAGGGATAGCCTTTAGCAACGCTCTAGTCACGATTTCCCAGTACATTAATATATGTCCTAAATGGCCCTGTGGGGTGACTAAAGTAACTTTTATTCAGTCAGTTTCTACACCTTTCGATGTCATACACTGAAATAGAAATTGTATTAATGGATTGCTGTAAAAGCGAGACTCATTCCACCATTACGTCTCAAAGTTCGGGGAATACTATATGATTTAGGTCTTCTTGTTCTTAAGGGAAGACCGAATTCATATTGCTTGTTATGAGCAGAGGTTACCACTTAACACCAGGTGGGCCATCTGTTCGTTCCGTAATAGTATCACATTAAAAAAAACACGATAATTACCCAAATTGCTCTACGCAATAATACTCTTAGCATTCACTGTTTGATGCAATTATTGAATTATACGTGATCAGTATAATCATGTCTTTGGATTATATTCGCACAATTGGCTTCGCATTGTAAAATAAAGGTTGTTCAATTGATTGTTATTAAAATATAGAATATGAAAGTGTGTGTGGACTCACGATGAATAAAACATTTGTGTAATATTTTTTTTATTATTTTTATAAACAACACAAATACGAATGTATTTTCTAGTCATTGCGGTGCCTTGCTTCTCTGTATGCAAGAGAACAAAATGCATACGACTTTTCAGACAATATCACAAAATATAAATGCATCATTATTTAGTTAAGAACTGCGACCGAATAAGTAAACCCTTTGGCAGGGGATTTATGTAATTTTTTTTATTTTAAGTTGCATTGCAACACAGTTCTCTTTATAGAATATAATATTTGTCAAAGGAAATTCTATACAAAATTACACAAATTTTAACAAAAAAACCTCTTCAAGTTAGTCATAAATCCATTAAGATGGAGATTAAATTTAGATAAAAGATGGCCCCAAACAGTTGGCTTTTAAATTACTCCTACAATGGAGTACTGGGTTTGTTCCTTCCTTTAAACAGCTTAGAGAAACAATGGGAGAAAGCAAATGTGAATATCTAGCAAAATTGATTACACACATTTCTACATTCAAATGACAATTAAATCGATGTTAGAATTACTGAATCGTCTAAGAGCGATATAAAAGAAAAAAATTATACGGTACTTTCTACGTAATCAATTAATAGATTATAAATTTTTTCAACCGTATGTGAGAAATTTTTCATTCTTAGCAAATACAAGTCATAACTACAAGTAGTCAGCTTGTACTAAAATACAAACAAGTATATTTTAGTTATGGCAAGAAAATAATTACAACATTAAATGAAACACAATCAAACGAATCCCAGCGTTGTACTAATGACTGGAAAATACACGATTCATCAGTTTTCACAGTAACACAAATACTTTGAAACGAATTAAAAGCTCTAAAATGAACAACAGTCTTAGAATATACAGTTATTTACACAAATAATTATAAAAATAGCCTACTGTACATAACAATTATGTTTTTCTTTCGTGTAGAAATATATAATTCTCTCTATTTATTAACTAGAAACATTATCATAGTAAAAATAGTGAAATCTTTTAGGAATCATACGACTTTTAGGACGAGAAATACACACGCCCAAGTAGAGGCGCTGAATGCGACTGCTATGAATGTTGAATTGAATAAATATAATGTTCTTAAGTTATTCGTAAGTAATTCATAAGTAGAATACAAACTAATCAACCGGAAAAACTATTTTGCACTTGATAAAAGCGGCGTTTTACATAGTTGTGGAAATTATATTCTGGGAATGGAAACAGTATTATCATAGCATGCATTTAAGCTGCAAATTTTATTTGGCATAACATTTAGACGTGTGTATTTTGTTCTCTACGCCGCAAGTCCCCTACTAAACGGGCAGTTAGGGCAAGGCAACAGCTCTCGCTATACGTAGTGTTACATCACGGAAGCCAATAACATCACATACCTACAAAAATACTTGACATATTATGAATATCTATTAAGTTATCTATATTAGTCGATACAAATATTGTCAGTCCACCTGACATCCATGTTACTCAAGAAGGTAGTTTTAATTAAATAACTATAAATAACTTTGATGATTTGCGTATATATTCTGTGGAATTAAAATATCGAACAGTTTTCGATCTCACTTACATTCAGTACCACAGATGTGTAAATCTGTCGCACAAAGTTCGGGCGACAAATGTTGGCCCTGAAGTTGAGTGCAGAAGGTGTTGTCTCTCACACGACGGAGATATGGAGAGAGACAGCAATATGTTTATTTCGGGTCTTTACAGCTAACTTCAGGATGGCCAAGATCCACCGCCAGAACTCTATTCCTCTTTAAAGGAAAAATTCCTTGTAAAAAGGCACTCACTTCACACAATAAACAACCAGCCAGGTGATTCTAATATTGGCTTAAACGAAAATACGTGTAAAGATGTTTTTGATTCTAAACATCACGAAATAAGACTAAATGCTGTCCATCGAATCACCGGGTCGGAGAAAGCCGTGCTCAGTACAATGCCATACAGAATGTTGAAACAATACAGTTATAATAGAAAGTTGGCAGATCTTTCAGAACACTTCGCGTGTTGGGCGCACTTTTTAACGACTAGACAGAAACAGTAAGCTACATAAATATCTATAATAAGACAAAATGGTCAAGAATTGTTGTTAAAGCGAGTGTAGCGACACAGCTCGACAACACAACACATTTTAAATTAAACAAAGCAACAATCACAGAGAATACAGGATGGAAATGATAACTGGCCAGGCAATGTTATAGTCGGATACCTAATGGCTCATATTGGATCAACAAACCAACAATATCGACTGGACTCACAGTCACAGCTCAGTAAGTAGTAGCCTTCTGCGCCGTAGGTCGTGGGTTCGATTCCCACACAGGACGATTATTTGTGTCTCGAACGTAAATATTTGTACTCTGACTGGATGTTTTTTTTATACATATACGTGTAATATACATAATATTACACGTATTTATATAAAACAATAATTTCACTGGTTCCCATAGTGCAAGCTGTGCTTAGTTCGGGGCTACATGGCGCCGTGGGAAATTCCACCAATATTTTATTTAACAGGATGGTATGGAAGAGATCTACTTTTGACAGGACACGCAAAATAGATGTAGGTATTGCGTTAAAATACTTTATTTGAGCATGTAAAGAATCAACAATGAAGCCTATAATAATATAAAGGCGGCGGATCTTGGCAGTTATGAAGTTAACTGAAAAAGGCAAAATAAATTGAATAAATAAAGCGTTAAAATTACGTTATGCCGGTGAAGTTACAGGCACTTGAGACATTCCACCTTCATATCTCAGAGTTACGGGCAAATCTATATGACTTGCGTCTTGTTGTACGTTATGGGCAGAGGTTACCACTTAACACCAGGTGGTAGAAATCGGTGGTATGTTCTTAATCCGTAACTTCATCGCACCAAAAAAATATAAGACAATAAGTTTTTGCAGCCAATTTCAGAGTTGCCAACATCCGTCACAAGAATTGTATTTTCTTTGTAGAATAGTTACAGACCTATGGAATGTCTAGATATTTAAAGCCAGTTGCCTGTTTTGGCCTTTACCATTTCCAACCTGTACAGAAAATATATTTTAAAGTAAAAACATTTTTTGGAATTATTATTAGACAGAGGCACCAATATCACAAGTGGAAGTATTTATATCGTCGTGGGATAATTGAATGCCCGTTTTAAATTACGCAAGTATTACAAAGAATGGTTCCAATCAGTTCGTTTAATTGTTCAGATAAATATTTTATTTCAAATACAACGAAACTAGTCTCCATTTTAATTTCATCAAAACATCGAGCAAGACGATTGCTACATTCCTCATAATACCACCGTACTTATATAAAACGAACCATAGACACTATTCGAAATAATTTCGATTGTTCCCAAATATAGAAGGTGATTGAAGCTCGCCCATCACATTCGAAGCCTATCCCTACGACTATTCGAAAACATAACGATTCAATTTCTGATAAATCTGCAAATAGTCGCAGTGAGAAGGCCGACCGCGTGCGGCGGCGACGCTTGGTCCCGGTACATAGCCATACCCTAATATTAAAAACGGATCACAGCCTAGGTAAATGTAAACGGAGCGAGGTGAACATCGGAGTCACCCGGTCACCCGGTCCCCCGGTCACCCGGTCACCCGGTCCCGGGGAGCGGAAGCACCAGCGAAGCGAAGGCGGCGAGCGAGCCCCGTCAAGTGATCGCAGTCACGTCCGACTGCGCACGCTGCAGCCCGTCCTCGTCCGTTGATCTGTCCGCCCATTACATAAATCCATTAGTTTCATATTAGTATTTAATTTGGGATATACAGAACTAACCGTTTAAGTTATTAAAATAATAATATTGGTGGACATTTCACACAGCGCCATCTAGCCCCAAAGTAAGCTAAGTAAATAGCTTGTATCATGAGAACCAGACAACTGATATAATCTTAAATAATGTTTGTAAATACATACATATTAACATCCAGACACAGAACAAACATCTATGTTCGTTACACAAATGTTTGTCCTGGGTGGGAATGGAACCCACGACCTACAGCGCAGAAGGCAGGGTTACTAACAACTGAGCGAGGCCAGTCATTTATACAATAAAATATATATAATATAATAGTATAAAATAATAGTAAATCCAGTTAGGTTCCCAGTATTTGATTGTACATATATACAAAGATTTGGTGGACTATAGACATTTAACACAAATATATAGGAGTAAGTAGAATGACATTGACTTTGTGCGTGCGTGTGTGTGTGTGTTCGTGTGTGCGTGTGCGTGTGTGTGTGTGTGTGTGCGTGTGTGTGTGTGTGTGCGCGCGTGTGCGTGTGGGTGTGTGTGTGGTTACCTGTAGACGTGTGCGTGTGTGTGTGGTTACCTGTAGACGTGTGCGTGTGTGTGTGGTTACCTGTAGACGTGTGCGTGTGTGTGTGGTTACCTGTAGACGTGTGCGTGTGTGTCTGGTTACCTGTAGACGTGTGCGTGTGTGTGTGGTTACCTGTAGACGTGTGCGTGTGTGTGTGGTTACCTGTAGACGTGTGCGTGTGTGTCTGGTTACCTGTAGACGTGTGCGTGTGTGTGTGGTTACCTGTAGACGTGTGCGTGTGTGTGTGGTTACCTGTAGACGTGTGCGTATGTGTGTGTGGTTACCTGTAGACGTGCGCGGCGGCGCGGTCGGTGCGGTAGTGCGCGGCGTAAGGCAGCCGCGTGCGCCGGCGAGCCACCACCGCGCGCCGCAGCGTGCCCGGACGCACAGAGTTGCGTATCGCGTGGTACGCCAGTCTGACAACAGTGTAATAATAAATAATATTCGTGGACATTTCACACAGCGCCATCTAGCCCCAAAGTAAGCTACGCATAGCTTATATCATGGGAACCAGACAACTGATATAATACATATATACTTTTCTTTTGTAAATACATACATATAGTACATATTAACACCCAGACACAGAACAAACATCAATGTTACAAATGTCACATAAATGTTTGTCCTGAGTGGGGATTGAACCCACGACCTACAGCGCAGAAGGCAGGGTTTACTACCAACTGAGCTATGAGGCCGGTCAATGTGTGATCATTCTCCTTTACATCTTCCAGATTTATTACTAACGGATTGTCCGAGAGCGTGGTGGCCCAGCCGTACTGACTCGCTAGTTCAAATCCCGATGTTGGACTAAACATTTTTTACACTTGAAAGATTTATGTGCGCAATATCACGTTCCTGGGAAACATCGTGAAGGAATCGACGTGTCCTAGAACTAAAAATTCGAAGACATGTGTCAGGTGCACGAAAGGAGCCTCCTTGAGGCGCACTTAAATCGTTTCACCACACTCGTTCGAGAGAACCAGTGACTCGAATAGCAGTAGTATTCGATCTGAGTCGTTTTTCCATGGGAAGGACTGCATTTTCGCTATTTAAAATGTTCCTGGTGTCGCATTATTAAGGAATGATTTACTGGAACACATTAGTAGACAGAGTTACTCGTGGGATGATTGTGAAGTGTTAATGTGTGTCTCACCTGGGCGCTAGTGCTAGGACGGTCGTCAACACGAGCACAAGCCAGTACACCGGGTCGGATATAGCGTGCTGCATCACGCGGTACGTAGACGGTAGGTTGAAGCAAGGCGCGCATATCGACTGGTATATCAGCGTCAGCACGAAGAAGGATATCAGCGAGCCCGACAGAGCCAGGAGATGGATCACCGTCTGGAAAATGAACCGTTATCACATGTATCTTAACAAAAAAAACATATCTTAAGCCAGATCAACACCGGTTGTGATTTCGGCGGCTCTACAGATGATTGGAAAAGTCTTCTTGCCAGAAATCTTCACTCTGAAAGCTGTTTTATGATGGACTCTCATGGTGCTCCTCAGTCATAAAACGTGCGACACTCATATTTGCGACGTGCTTCACAAGTGTAATTTCAGTTTAAAGCGTCACTCAAATGTATAAATGAAACGAACACAGCTAAATCACTCCAACGCATAACTTACGAGCTTAAGATAGAATCGCTGCATGTAAAATACAATCAATAGAAGTCTTTATTACAAGCCAAGGAGATACCTACATGTCTAGTTAATTAGGCTTTCTATATATAGTGACTAATATACCGATAGAAACTAGAACGACTTAGGAACTCTCTAACATAAATACATAATTGCACTTCTTACTGTTTTACGTCCAAAAGCGTACTATAATTGAATACCTATATTTGATATATTTATATATACCAAATCGAAGCAATTACATTGTTCATCTATAATTAGGAATATTAATCAGTTATTGCTCTTGATGCAACTTTTAATTTGGTGTATTTATGTCGTTTTCAAGTCTATATAAGACCTGTTCTCTGCAAAGGGTGGAGACGATTTACCGCCAACATTTTTATAGCTCGTTCGTCAAGCGTCCATATGTGAAGCGTCCCAGTAAACTATTGCAATGCAGGACCTATATAAAACGAGATCTTACCCAACTCCTGGTCTCGATAGCGACGTAGAGCAGCATGACGGTGAGACAGCAGGTCATGGTGGCGACTCCGAACTCCCAGATGTCGACTGATGTGTCCCAGTAGGCGAGCGCGTTGCAGAAGAACACGACCACGCTTATGTACAGCGACTCGAGGAGCACGAGCCAGTACGAGTAGGTCCGGTAGACGAGCCCGCGCCGGCTCGCGCCGTACAGCCCGCCGCGCTCCAGCAGCAGCGACGCCGGCGCCACGCGGTCGTACGCGCCTGACATTATACAACGTTACATCACTTTACATCTACGTCGGTAAGTCAAAGTCAACAACTTTATTTTCAATTTTTATTTGTATTTATTTATTAAGGTACCAACAGCTACAAATATATGATTTAAAAATAATACTAATTAAAAGCACTTACAGCCAATAAAAGGTATTTCTAGTTTAAACATAAGCATAAAGCTAAAAATAAAAATTCATAAAGAAATGGCCGGATGGTTGGATTATAGAGGTATAAGCTTGTTTTGAAAAATATTTCATTCTACGAAACATCGATTTCATGACAAGACTAAACACTTACCGATTACAATAGGAGGGAGCGCGGTGAACATCAAGTTATACGCCATTAGATGGATTTGGTCAATCATCACAGAGGCAGAGAAACCGCAGTAAAACTGATACCAGAATATAACGAACACAAATGTCTGAAAGAGAAAGACATTATTATTAGTAAAAAAGCTGTTATTTTGACATTACAAACAGACATTTCTATTGTATTCATTTGTGTAGATACTAACGGCATTTTTCAAGAAAAAGTAGAGTATCATCCTGGCGAGTCGATCGTAGCACCAGTGTCCGTGCACAAGTAGGAGCCGCTCGATGAACTTGAAGCGCGACAGCGCAAAGTCGGACGCCATCACCGCTTGCATTCCCTCCTGCCCGGACAGACCTTCCAAATAAAATACAAATATGTCAAATAATGGCGTACAGTAGCAACACAGCTGTACTTAATCTCTTTATTGCCTGTGTTTGGTAAAGAAATGAATGATGTAAACGCCTAAGCGTATACAGAGACGCGGAGCAAGGATAGGGATGTCCTTTAAGCTCGATCCGATTTTGTGGATCGTAACGCCTCGATCTGATTTGCGAATCAAATCGCATACATTTGATCCGATTTTCCATAGATCGATCCAAAAAATTGGACAAAAATAAAACATTTTAATCTTAATATATACACTATATTTATTTCCAAAAAGAACAGCACACCACAATAAAAAAAAAATACATTAAAACTCTATTTTCCAGAAATTATAGGCATGGCATGTATCTATGACGTATTTTAAAGATGCCAATCGTCAAGCTTCTGAGGAACATAATTTTGAAATGCGACGTGTGTCTAGTCTGTTTCGACACTCATATACCTACATACATCAAACTTTGACCACCCAAAAATGTTCGAACTGCGTATACGAATCTGGATAGCTTGTGTTGTCATCTATGGGAGTGAATACTTATATAAAAAAATTCTAACTACATATCACAAGCAGACGCAGAACAAACATCTATGGTAAGACACACATGTTCATCCTGGGTCGGAATAGAACCCACGACCTGCAGCGCAGAAGGCCAAACCAATCCGTGGGGTTAGTCGATCATGAAAACATTAGCTAGACTCCGTAGGTCCGTAATGATATATAGCCGAACATCGGGGGTACTTTTGAGTTGTAGTCATGTATTAAAATGACCAGTTTACTAGCCTTCACCTCGCTTACTAAAGATAAATCTACAAAATAAAATCCTAGGGAGTGCTTAGTCTAATGATGTCATAGACGACAATTTATATGAGAAATAAATTATAATGAATGGGAACTTGACACGACATTCGTGTTGTTGACCGAGCGAGTGAAGTGAGTATATTTTATAAAACCACTATGAGACAGATATGTATGGTTGACAGAAAAAAAACCTCAGTTTTCATATGCTAATAAGTTACAGAATGAGCAAGAAGAAGACCCACCCGCAGTGGTCAATCATGACTTGGACCCTACTTACCCATACTTACGTATGGGAAGATCTAAGTCGCATAGTAATGCGCCCGTAACTTTGAGACGTGGAGGTATCGCATGCAAATAATTTCACCGGCAACCACACATTTCAAACCGGAACACAGTAATACGTATGCTACAGTTGATCTGTTGGACAATTTCGAAATTGATATATCGGTAGAATTGTGCCTGTCCATAAGTTTATCCGTAACTTCTTGTGATCCATGTGACTGGTCATGTTGAAAAATGGTCTTCGTAATGATAAAATAATGAATTTAAATTAGAATTCAGAGAGGATTTTGGACTCATTTCGGTAACAAAGGTCAAAGTCAAAAACTTTATTTCCACATAATTCATGACGAAATGGCTTGGACCATTAATAAGCAAATAATATTCAAAGTATATGGTCACGCATAGTTATAGCTAAGTCTGACGCCTGTTCAAACCCTACCCGACCCTTCATGGAGAAGATCAGCAAGAAATACCCTAAAGAAAGGATTCGTTTCTTTTCGCGAGCATGATCCCTTGTTCAAGTATGATACATTTAGCTTGGTACTTTGACATATGCATAATGCATATTATGCATTATGTATGAGTGAGATACGTACCTACGCCGACGTCGGCAGTTTGTATCATAGAGACGTCATTGGCTCCGTCCCCAATCGCCAGCGTCGTGACGCCCAATTCTTCTTTCACTGCCTGCAATATTTATTTATTTTGAATTAATTATAACACCACATAACAGTATTAAAACTAGTGAAAATAAAGAATATAATAGAAATAATTTGTTTTGTGCTACAAATATATTCACAAAATAATACAGATTAGTGGCTGTTGTACAAATGGTTGTCCACTCAGCATAATGATGCAATTGTATAGAGTATACTGCAGTTAAGAAATTGGTCTTGGTATTGTCCTTGAATAGTCTTGTTACCTTGACAATATACATATTCATATTTATTCAAAACAATTACAGAAATCATGTCTGAATATATTCTATGTTTATGTATATCCTAATCTACTTAAACTAGCTTAAAATTAAATTAATATGACTCATTCAATTTGTCATTCATCATCTGTGCCTCCTGAGATACAGTTTATACTAGTTCGGGGGCCAGTGTATACCGCCAATTGTCTACCTCCGTGCTCAAGAGCATAGTTCTTGCATTAGTATTAAGTTACTTTTATTTTAGTTTTATTTTAAGGCAGTCTGGAAGAGATCGTATATTACGATAAGACCGCCTATTGGATACACTAACACTAACACGAACTACTATATATTAAGTATTTACCACCTGTGTCTTTCCAATACAAATACAAAATTTATTTGCCAACTAAGTGTACAATAAGGTCTTATAGATAATTTGATGCTTAAGATTACTATTAATCCTTTATATTTAATACGGACAATACAGTCACGTGTACCTTGACAATGTACGCTTTCTGTAGAGGCGTGGCGCGGCAGCAGAGCACGGCGGAGCACCGTCGCGCGAGGGACAGGAAGGGCGCCACGAGACCGGAGCGCCGGTCCAGTATGTACGTGAGAGTCCGCCCGTCCACTACGAGCGCGCGGCTCCCGGCCCCGCTCGCGCCCTCCGCCACTCCACCCTCCAGGTAGCTCTTGATCGTGGATTCCGCGTGTTCCTGGGAATACGCTTATACTTGTAGTGGACTATCGTTATGCTAATGAAGCTTAACAATTGTAACGTGTAACATTTACCTGTACTGTCGAAACTAACCTAAACAATGTATTTACTAGGCTCTAAAGCTGTGGTATACAACACAAAACACATGCAAGAATAGCTATTATGCTCTTAATACAGCCATATGCAGCATTATTTATGTGGGTAATATTGTTGTAAGCTTAGGTATACTGTAATAAGAATTAAAGGTTTTCACTGTCGCATTGGTATATAGTACTTGAAGGACACTGTAAAAATATAATAAATAAATACAATTTAAAGATAATATAATGAAACAGAACTTGAGTAACACTCTCTTGGTTAAGATGGTGTACATAAGTAACCTTGTCTCGTGACATAAGGTGTAGCAAGCGGTCGTTCTGTGAGAAGAGCGCCGCGGAGTAGGCGATGTTGACGGCGGTCTCGGGCTTGTCTCCGGTGAGGAGCCACACCACTATGCCGGCGTCGAGTAGGGCCCGCACAGTGTGAGGCACACCTTCCTGCAGCCGGTCCTCTACGCCCGTCCCGCCGACCAGCGTCAACGCACTCTCGAGACGCGCCACTGACTCACGGATGCGTTTCTCCCGCCCTAAAACGGAATCACTTCAAAAACTCCCCTTGTTGCTAGACGCTGCTTTACATGGCTAGTAATAGATATGCTACCTCCATATCTCGTTTCTTTTTAACAAATTTTGTTATTACTTATTTACTATTGCAATGGTGCATAAAAATATAATAAAAATTATTTCTTTGACATCGTTTAAGCAAGATGAATATGTGATGCATATGACATACATAAACAGATAAATTAATTAATAATTAAAGTTACTCTATTTAAGGATGTTATTTAATTGTGCGACGTATTTGTACTTTAAAAAAAGAAAAACTCGTATCTGTGGAAAACACGATGTTCCGAAATAAATGTTTATTATTACTATTATTAAAAGTGATAAAGATACATTTCTTATCATAAGCGCACAAAACGCAATAGACAAGCTAATAAACCAATAAAACGAAATTGACTTAGCCCAATAAAATGTACGCGATGGTAATTTTATAATCTTGTTTATTGAAGAGATAGGATAGTTAGATATCTATCTAATGTGAGAGTGGTGCAGAAATTTTCAATTCGAAGATAGCTGGTTCAAATCCTGCATGCATCAATGAGTTTTTATCACTCGAAGAATTTATGTGCGTAATACCACGTACGCGAAACGGTGACGGAAAACAGTGTAAGGAAACAGACATGTCCTAGAACCAAATTCAAAGACATGTATCAGCTACACGAACGGAGCCCCTTTGAGGCGCACTTTTATTTTCACCACACTGATCCGAGATAGGTAGTGGAAACGATTAGAAATAAATCTAATTTAATGTCCCATAAACTGATTATGGAAAAGACCGTGACCCGTAAAAGACAGATATCAAAAACCATAAAACAGCCACACAAGTTAATTCACTTGTACCATGCATTATTCACAAATACACTGCAATCAAACAAATTGCTTTCAACCGTTATAAAAGTCCGCCGCAAAAATTGCACAGTAAATACCTTCTCCGATTTCCGAGGCCCTCGCGTGCGACGCCAACCATTCCTCCCACAGAGCCGGCTGCATGGTCCGCTTCGCCATGACCAGCGTGCGGAGACCCGCGCGCGAGTACTCGCTCAGCAGCGAGCGGGTCCTCTCGTAGGCGGCCAGCTCGGCAGACCCGGCACGCATGGGTGTTAGCGCGTTAAGGACCGTGCTGTCCGCGCCTTTTACGTACAGAACCACCTGTGAACAAACATTGCCAAGATTTATCGATAGACTAGATTCAAAGTCAAAGTAAAAAACTTTATTTCCATAGAATTCATAAAGAAATGGCTTGGAAACGTCAAATATTCAAAACATAGTCACGCGTACTTATCGCTAAGTTTAACGGCTGTTCAAACCACATCCGACCCTCCATGCGAAGAACAGCAAGAAACCCCTATAGGAGAGAGGTTTTTTTTTGACGAGTACGATCCTTTTCACAATCTGAGTACTTAGATCTATGTTACATTTATGACTACATAAAATACTAAGATATTAAAAGATGTTTTGTGAGTCGTTGAGCAGAGCGACATCAGACCATGGGGATTTAAATTAATCTAACACAGAAACGGTACTGGGCGCTTTCCGGGGCCGATACTAATTAGTTGTATAATGTGCTGCCGATTACACTTAAGTTTTTATTCACTTGTACATTAAGTTTGTTTACATGAAAAGCATACACAAATGTCTAATACCTAAAATAAGCTGGGCCTGTATTGTGCAGAGACCTATTTCCAAGTCAGTTGGCAGTTTTTTGTGCAACTCGATTCGATAATCGATAAGTGAAAGAGAATTGAGAGTAATACTAAGGGCGCGTCACGTTTAGGCAAATTTCGTTACATGAGAGAGAACAAAGATCCAAGCTGTAGGTACATATAATAACAAACATCCCTAGTTGACCGTACAGCGTATAACGTAGGTAAAATTGATGTTTATATAATCTTAAGTCTCTTTTTTTTCTTAAGTCAAATCTTGAAGTTATCTTTAAACAATTCTGTATACCCACAAAAAAAAAACAGATATAAAAATATCGAAAGTATTGGGTTTTCCGTCACAAAATACAGGTTTTTCCGCCCGCATATAATTACACCCGAATGTCAAGGTACTTTTGATTGAAAGGATCCCTTTGGACTTGAACCTTAACTCCATTCTATAGTACTGCCACTAAATCTCCATAAAAGCGGTCAACCTTAATTGGAGATAGCAAGGCATGATACTTCAAAGGTAAAGGCCATTGCATACATGGCAATTACAAGCGAATTCGTCAGGAGATTAACACTCGTCAAATTAAAGGAGCCTTGAAGCAGAACACAGGAAATAACGCGTGAAATGACTCGAGGAAATTACTGAAGGTTAATTACTATGCCGAAGTTCTGCGGGCCGCTGTTTGATTTAGAGTAGATATACTAGATACACTACATATACTAGATGGTGCCCGCAAGTTCGTCTGCGTAGAATTAGAATATTCGAGTAGCCTCTTTTTTTTAAGCTCTCATCTATCAATTCGGTGCAATCTACAAAGAAAAGCAGGCGAGTACTTTAAAAAACAAATATAAATCATCTCCTAATTAACTTGATTGGTCAATAATTAGTTTACACAACAAAACGAAAAACTGACTTCATCGTCAATGAACGAGAATGATTGAATCCTCACTATTTCGTACTTGCATGACATATTTTTCCAGTTATTTTGATTTTAAAACCAAATTACTTACGATTATGATGACTTTTTTGAATCAAAAAAGAATTTTCGCAATCAGTGTATATAAAATATAAAAATATCGTAAAGATAACCTCCTTTTGAAGTCGGTTGAAAACGCAAAAACATTATTTATTTGTTACCGTATAATTATGATGAGTTTATATCCCTTACTTCAGAAAAGATTGACTTCACATACAAGCATTCATCCTATCCTATTTCGCCCCATCGAAAAAGTAGCCTATGTCCTTCTCCAACGTTTAATCTATCTCTAAACTAAAATTCATCATAATTGGTTCAGTGGTTTAGGCGTGAAAAAGTAACAGACAGACAGAGTTAGTTTCGCATTTATAATATTAGTATGGATAATAAATATAATATTAGGAAGGAAGGAGGATATATTTTTTTGTACCGATTTTTGTATAACATTACAACTAGGATATTTCGTGTTCCTAGACATTCAGGCAACTGGCACTGCAATTTATATATAGCTATTTATATATAACATAATCACGTGACTCCATATACGTGAATCAATACTGTTATAGCGACGTCACAATAAATACAAGATGGTTTTCCTAGCCAATTTGGAATGATTCTGAATTATCATAGGTCACAGAAAAAGGAATCGTGGGCACAATTTTAACTATAATAAGGCTAAAAAATTCAACAGCTCGACATTGAATTATAGAAGTCTCCATCCAAACTGTTACAAACTGATGTACCCAAAGAAACTGCATCGATAATACAGTGCATTTGGGAATGGATGGATCCAAAGCGGTCTAAGTTAACAAAAGGGGCGTATCCGCTACGACCGGAATGAATCGTTCAGTCGCACTGTCCAACGGTTTGATTGCTCGCCTTCCGCTGCCTACCAACTGTCAGCCGGAGGCAAGATGATGATTTTTTAAATCTGGACGCTATATGTTACCCGCATCATTTGTACTTGGTCAGTCCAACTTCACTGCATTCAATGTATTCACATTACTGTGTTCCGGTTTGAGAGGTGCGGTTGTCGGTGAAATTACAGGTACACGAGACATTCCACTTTCGCCTCTCAGAGTTCTAAGTGCATACGATGCTTACGATGCGACTTGCCGTGGGCAGAGGTTACCACTTGTACCAGGTGGGCCATCTGCTCGTTCGTAACTTTATAACATTAAAAATGGAGAATGATTCGCCCTCACCTGTCCAGAGGGCATGCGCATAGCAACCGACATGCACTTCCGGTTGCTATCAAACTGTTGCACCCGCAACACTTTGAACTTGGTGAGTTCGCCTCGTATACCCAACTCGACATCGTCGGGCGATCGGGACCGGAGCTCGTATCCGTAGGCCAAAGCCGCTTCAGCCAGCGCGAGCTCGTCTGGACTCTCGGCTTCGAAACGTGCCCACTGAAATGACAATTTATTTTATTTATTTATTTACTAGCTGCGCCCCGCAGTATATAAGTAATACCACGGGAACACTGCACTTTTCCGGGATCAAAGTAGCCTATGTGTTAATCCAGGATATAAGCTATCTTGGTACCAAATTTCATCCAAATCTATTCAACCGTTTGAGCGTGAAAGAGTAACAAACATCCATACAAACTTACACGTTTATAATATTAGTTGGATTCGCACAAAACACATTTCTAATACACAATTCTAATAACAATATATAACAAAACAATTGACAATCTGAATTGTAACGTAAGCATATGTGCGTACAACTAAAATAAAAAAAGACATGTGGCACTCGGAGACTGCCGCGGTAAAGCTATTGCGCGTGATATTTCAAAAAGTCATTAAAAGTTCTGGTATTTATCGATAGATGGAACTAAAAAGTATCACCGCTGTGCCGGTCGGAGTGGGGGGTGTTAGGTTTTTTTCGTTACGGAATTTCTGGATTCGGTCTCCACGCTCAAGGCCCGCGATAGAAGCTATGCAATAGCTTAACATAAAAGGCAGACTGTTTACAAAAATAAAACTAATAATCGTTCTTAATAATTATATTTGAGTATGTGCTGGGACAAAACATGTCAAGCTGTAGTGATAAAGCACAACTCAAGTCGGTCAGTCTCGTAGTCAAGTTAAAATGGCGTAAAACATCAAACATGTCATGTCCCGTCACGGGATTTGACATGTTTGATGAACGTTGCGCCTATTTATATTTCTAAAAGAAAAATAAATAGGTGCAACGTTTACCGAAAAAAAATAGCTTTATGTATCTAGTTCAAGCAGTTTAGCTCTGATAATTCGTTAACACTAGTGACGATTCTACTGACATCAAACTTATATTGGATTCATGAAACGCTTTCTCTCCACCGTTTTTTTTATGTGAAAAGGTACTTTACGAGCAGATGGCCCACCCGGTGTTAACTGATTACCTCTGCTCATATCCAAGCAATACGAATTGGGTCCTCCCCTAATTAAGTAAAAAAAAGACACAAGTCACACCGTATGCGCCCGTAACTCTGAAACGTGAAGGTGGATTGTCCCTTGTGCTTGTATTTTTACAGGCAAACCACAGCTTTCAAACCGGTACATAGTAAACCGAATGCATTAATGCTTGGCGGCATAAATGGGTATGGTGGCAGTACTTCTCCGGACGAACCTAAGGCATAAGTTCTACTGCCTGTACACACAGCAAGATACAATAACACTGCGCATATGAAAGTTATGAGGTTGAGTACAACGTCCACAGTAATTTTTATTGTATTCGATAAATTATTTTTTCATGCAAACGTTATCAATTTCTTGCAATTGTTATAAAAAAAAATACTCAAAGATTTATTACGCTCATAAATTAAATGTTTAATTACTGAGCAGTTTTTTTTTATTTTTACATAATATGATAAACAGATGGCCCGCGTGATGTTAAGTAGTATCCCATAAACAGCAATAGAACTTGGAAACTCGAATAATAAAATACAGGAGGAACCGAGTTGCACCGCAATATGACCATTTGCTATGAAGAAACTCTGAACTTGAAGATGGAACGCCTCATGTGCCTGTCATTTCACCCGGCATCCACACCCTTTAAAACAGATAACTGCAATGCGATTTCACTACCTACTATCAGACAGCGGTGGGTGGCCTAGTGGTACAACCCCAAAGTTTCAATCAAGTCAAATCGTCGATTCGAATCCTGACGAGCACAAATGACTTTTTTAACTTGAAAAATGTATGTGGATGCACCATGTTCTTAAAAAGGGGAAAAAAGCTCTATGTTATAGAACCCAATATTATAAAACAAGTGTCAAGTGCACGAAAGGCAACTATCTGAGGCTACAACCGGGGCACAGTAACGCGAACGAGTTACTGCTTGGCGGCAGAAGTGGGTATGGTAGCAGTAACTACCCTGGACGAACATGGCATAAATTTTACTGCTACACTTGGTACTACTGTAACTAATATCGAATCTTAAACCATGTGCATACATAATTATAGAGTAATATTATGAGTTATGAATAATATCAGCAATAAGTAAACTACTTAACTGGATCGAGTATCGAGTTATGAATAATATCAGCAATAAGTAAATTACTTAAACTGGATCGAGTACCGAGTTATGAATAATATCAGCAATAAGTAAGTCACTACTTAAACTGGATGGAGTATCGTGTTATGAATAATATCAGCAATACTTAAACTGGATCGAGTATCGTGTTATGAATAATATCAGCAATACTTAAACTGGATCGAGTATCGTGTTATGAATAATATCAGCAATACTTAAACTGGATCGAGTATCGAGTTATGAATAATATCAGCAATACTTAAACTGGATCGAGTATCGTGTTATGAATAATATCAGCAATACTTAAACTGGATCCAGTATCGAATTATGAATAATATCAGCAATACTTAAACTGGATCGAGTATCGAGTTATGAATAATATCAGCAATACTTAAACTGGATCGAGTATCGAATTATGAATAATATCAGCAATACTTAAACTGGATCGAGTATCGTGTTATGAATAATATCAGCAATACTTAAACTGGATCGAGTATCGTGTTATGAATAATATCAGCAATACTTAAACTGGATCGAGTATCGAATTATGAATAATATCAGCAATACTTAAACTGGATCGAGTATCGTGTTATGAATAATATCAGCAATACTTAAACTGGATCGAGTATCGAGTTATGAATAATATCAGCAATACTTAAACTGGATCGAGTATCGTGTTATGAATAATATCAGCAATACTTAAACTGGATCGAGTATCGAATTATGAATAATATCAGCAATACTTAAACTGGATCGAGTATCGAGTTATGAATAATATCAGCAATAAGTAAGTCACTATTTAAACTGGCGAGACAGCGACTAACTTATGTAGGTAAGTGAATAGGTTATGGACACGACGCGGTGTCTGTAGCGCACTCGGCGCGATATCTCTGACGGGTCGCTTCACAATACTAATCTATTTACAAATAGCAACGCGATCTTAACTCATTGTATGACGCCACGAATAATCCAATGAGTACTCTCAACACGACACTGATAAGGAGAAACAATAAAACAGATAATAGTCCTCCGACCCTTTCCGTATTTCCCCGTTATAGATTGTCATATTTTAATCAATATTGATGTCGGGATTTTATATGAGAAACGATTTATAGGATTTTTTAATCCCTACGTTTTCGAATAATTTATCTTAATCTTTCAGTGTGTTAACACAAACTAGAGCGGACTTAGTCCGCGGAAGTACTGTCACCATATCCTTTTCTGCCGGAAAGCATTAATGCATTTGCGTTACTGCGTTCCGCATTGAAAAGTGTATTTAACGGTGATATTACAGGGCATGAGACATTCCACCACGTCTCATGAGTTACGGGCGCATACGATGCGACTTGGGTCTCGTCGTACCTATGTAGAGGAGGACCCAAGTCATACTGCTTGTTATGGGCAGAGGTTACCACAACACAAGGTGAGCCTTCTGCTCGTGGCGTCACTTTATCATGTATAAACAAAAAAACACAAACTGCCATACACATAATGTTGTCTTAGTTCTGTGACTCTTAACACCACTTAACATCAATGGTGGGCCGTTAGCTCGTTCTGTCACTGATATGATATAAAAAATACTCTACCTGCTGTTCAGCGGAAGTGCTTGGTTCACTGCTGGTATTGTCGTCCCTACTTCCAAATGGTAATTTCGGCAGTGTTATTCGCAAAGGTGACAAGGTAGATGGCGGCGGCGAAGGAGTTGTCGATCGGGACTCTGTCAGACGGGAATACCTGTAAATGTAAACACGCCCATTGAAGAGTCCACCTATGCACGGACATCAGTCAATATCAATTTGCCATTCACAATACACTGTAGAGGCACAGCCAAGTGTTGAAGTCCACAGACTTACCTAATCATAATGTTAGTTTTATGCTCCTTCAGCAGATATATGAAAAGGAAGAAACAAGGAAGTACAACTAAGACGTACATTTGAATAATACAGCAGTGAAAAGCAGAAAACCATATCACGCTCAGGCGTGTAGTTTTATCTGTACACTAGTTTTAGACTAATTCTTACCGTGTCACAGATCAAAGCAATGAATGTTAAGTATACATTTTCAGACAGAGAGTGTGAAGAATTGTAGGAAAAAAGATTAATGGGGATTAGACGTTGGGGTTTGGTGGTCACTTCTGGTATGCTTATTTTTTATCTGTCTAATCTTGTAAATTCTTCAAACTGCAATATACAATATATATATACAAATATATACAATATAATAACAATATATACAAATACAATTCTCATTTTAATTTTCACTCCACGAGAAAATACGATGGAGGTGCCGAAAATGCATATGAAAAAAATAATTGCAGCAAAATTAAACGATTCTGTGATAGCAGTTTTTTAATATTTCAAATCTGATAAATGAGTCGTGAGAATTACTTTTAACAAGTAAGAATGACGAATCAGATTGTTCACACGCTGAACTCTCGCACACACGCCTGCTCATTATCGGGGTTCAAGTCCTTGCGTACTGGCGGTGGCCTTCATCCTCGACTTTCAATTTCATCAGTCAAAGACACCACTTGCTTACATACATTTATATATATTAGTTTTGCTTGCGTACTTTGCAATCTATTTTAGTCCCGACAGAAGCGATGTAATAGGTTGACTAGTAAAAATATATCTCTAAATAGCAAAGTCGCTATCTGCCTCTGTTTAACCGCTTATTTATACACCACGCAATGGATTTTGATGCGGTTTTCACTAACAGAAAGAGCGAAAAACGAGGAAGGTTTATGTATATAATTTGTAAACATTTTATACAAAATGGCTGAACTATAACGGGGATTTGTTAAAAAAAATTGACAATAACTGTTGCGCATTCCTTATTTTCTTTATTAGTAAATTGCACCCGTCTGAAGCCGCTGCTATTGTATTTGTCAGGCAGTGTAAAATATAAAATTAAAGAATGCAAAACAGTCCGAGGCGAAACAAAAAGTTTAAAATAATAAAGCGCTTACTTATCGTTGGATCGCAGCGTGCCGTTGGAGCGTGCAGGTTTTTCGTTGGAGAATTGTTCACCGGAATTGGAAATGCTGAGCTGCATATTGTCCACGTGCGGTTGACTCACCACGACCGTGTTGCAAACAGCCAACATCAGAAGAAATTCTCGGACCTGACAAATTAAGAAGCAAATCAGCAAAACGTACCATTGTAATGTAATATTGGTGCACAATCCACACAGCGCCATCTAGCCCCAAACTAAGCATAGCTTGTACTATTGGAATCAGTCAACTGATAGAATACATACTTTTTTTTGAAAATACATACATTTAAACACCTAGACACAGAACAAACATCTATATTCGTCACACAAATGTTTGTCCTGGGTGGGAATCGAACCCACGACCTACAGCGCAGAAGGCAGGGTTACGACCAACTGAGCTGTGAGGCCTGTCATAGTTAAAAGGTTTATAAATCAACGATTGGAATGCATTGTTTTGTTTACCTTTTGCGTGTGTTGTGCATCATTGTTGTCGGTAAGGTGCTGGAGGAGTCTTCTGTTTGGCGATACTTTGGTGACAGGCGTGACGATGGGCGGAAGGTCGGGGTTTGGCTCGGCGGGGGGGCCGGGCGGATGATCATAGTCCACCCCGTTGACGGTGCAACGCCTGAACACCATCTTGTTTTCCGTCAACGTTCCAGTCTTATCGCTGAACAGGTAACTGATCTGGCCCAACTCCTCGGTTATATTCAGAGCGCGGCACTCGGTTCGAATGTTCGTTTCGGGGTCGTACATCTCCACGTCTTGGTGTATGTGGTACACTTGCAACAGCTTCGTCATCTCTATCGTGACGTACAACGATACAGGTATCATCACTTGAAGGACGATTATGTAGGTCCAAAATATGAGCAGCCCCTCGTATGCGGGTTTATTGGACGTAGGTAGGAACACTGGTTTGTTGATGAGCGGACCGACTAGGTATTGATCCAGCCACACTTTGCAGCCGACGGCGCCGGCGCAACATAAGAACAGGAGAACTAAGACACACCATATCACATCCGTGTTCATTTTCTTTTCTAAACTAGAGCATTTATATCTAGGTCCGCCGTTGTTGAGCATCGCCTTGGTTTCGTGTCCCGCGTACACGACGATACCCTCGACGTAGTCCGTGTTTTTGATCGTGCACTCCCTGAGGAGCAGGTTCTCCGAGTTGAGAGGCACGCGCGCCCCGTTCGGATGGGAGATCGTGCCGGTGAATCGGTATATTTTCGTCGACGGCCGTTCTACTTCTACCGTACTTTTGAATTTTATTGGGTTGAATTCTAATTGCTGTGAAAGTTAAAACAAAATTAGATACGAATGGTACAGGTGTACTGTGTACCTAATTGAGAAAGTTTCCCACGCTCTGTACTACATCAAAGTTACAATCCCAACGTCACTGCTACGGCAATCAACTTATGAAACGGATTTTATGACAATGTTTTTTTAAGATTTTTTGACTTCTATTTACGCAATGATATTATAATCTTGAAAGAAAGTAAATTTTTTATTTTACTTAGTACGCAAATGGAAACTTATGAAACACTTGTTTAAACAATATATGTAAATAGTGCGAATATCTATGTAAGGATTTATTTATGTGATTAAGCGGACATTTCCTTTCATTGGAAATGGTTATCTGATCCGTGATATAAATTAGCAGTGATGTGTGATATCCGTACCTTATCTCTAAATCCTGGCGCAACTATTCTCTGCTTTAAATTAGTTTCACCATCCAAGTTGCACGTGTCCAAGTAACAGATCCCGAGGGGATTTGAGGAATGCAGCAACACCATATCTGCAGGCACTGCTTCGTTGTTTGACAGGTGGACTAGATCGCCGACGCGCACGTCTCGCCATTTCACTCGCACGTACCGCTCCGCTGTCCTGGTGGAAGGAGACAGACAATTTGATACCGCACTTGCTGATTTATAGTAACTATAAATTATAATGAATTCCATAGTTTTGAAGACCACACATTTAAAGACCACTCATGAATGAATTATGTCATGATTTATATTTAAAGCGTTTTAATATTTATTTTTAATGGGATGAAACGCCCAGTGAAATGAATCTTTCATTCATACTTTGAAGAGTTTAGTATCGTGCATATTAATCACGAAAAGGTGTGTCACAGATAAGCTAACTAAAGATAGTGGTAACGACAGAAGTAGAATTACATGGAGCTAGATTGCGACAACTATCTTTTTAGATTTAGAAGGAGACATACGGTTAGGAGCAGTAGAACTAATGCCAAGTTCATCCGGGGAAGTACTGCCACCAAGCAGTCACACATACATTCGCTTCCTGTGTTCCACTTTGAAAGGTGCGGTTGCCCGTGAAATTACGAGCACATTCCACCTTCACGTCTCAGAGTAAAGGGCGCATTCGATGCGACTTGGGTGTTCTTGTAAGGTAACAATTCGTATTGCTTGCTTGCTGTGTCGCAGGTGGCATTTGCAACTTCACAAACACCGAAGAGCTTAGACATATACATATGACATGCTCATACACGAATGTTTGCCCCCGTCGGGCAACGAACCCGGGAGTCCCGTTTCGAAGGCAACGCTACATCCAAATTAGTTACGAAGTCTCAACTCTACTACCGACTCGTATGTAGCAAGTTACTGTCACCGGCTAAACATGTCTGTAAATATCTCGTACATAATGTCTGATATACAGCTAACATATAAGCTTGGTAACAAATTATTTACAATTTTTATTCTTTTTCTAAATAATCATGCCTAAATTTTATTGAGGTAAATGTTTGTCAACCCTTTTTCTTAATTAGTCGTGTTTTCAAGTTATAATCCAATTTCTTAATGTCGTTCATAGCTTACGACTTATAGATAAATAGGTACCGTCAATATGGCAGCCCGCCTCTGCTAAGCTCCTCTGTAAGGGCGTTCACATACACGTTGCAGAGCTTCTGTGAGGTTAACCCTCCCTGCCTCAGTTTATTTAGTAATTAGTCAAATAGAATTATCTTTATCTGTAGAATTTATTTAAGTAATTAGGTATAGCTATTGTTTTTTTTTTGCATTTTTTCCCATTCGGTAGTAAGAAGGGAAACATAGATGATTTATTGTTTTTTGGTGATACCCGAAGGATATCCTATATAGTTTTAGTCCAGATGTAGTAAAACATAATTTCTCAAAGGGATAGGCAGAGCCTAACTAAGCCTCTTTGTTAAATTAATTACTAAAAACAGATAAACAGAGCAACATAACGGAAACAGTTTATCACACACAGTTTAACGGTTTGGGCAGTGAAACTGCAGAAAATACATTTTAAATAAAAAATTAAAGCGTGCCCTATTATCTACACATGTGACAAGGTCAGCCACCGTCACTCGTCGTTACCTACCGCAGTAACCACCTACAGGCTACTTACACGTACGTTAACTCTGTGGTATACCTATAACTTGAATTCTGCTTTACTAAGAAAAACGTTATTGGAGTGTTCCACTGAAATAGCTTTGCCTCCTCGCTAACGGCCTAACACGTGATGGGAAAGTAGGTACAATAATTTTGAGCTCAGATTTCCACTTACTTTCTTATAGTAATTAATCCATTACCAAATAAACCTACATAGCTATGGAAATTTTTATAAATACCAAAAAATGTCTCTATGGCAACTCATCGATATCTTCCTACGATACGTATTCCGCGTATTCGAGTCCGAGAGTAAACTTATGCTTCTGATGAAGTCAGAAATTGTGAGCAAATTAAAGAATGTGACCCTTACAGACGATTATACAAATTAAAAAAAAAATTTGGTCGTGTGCGTTATTTCTAATTATACTTACATTATTGTTGTCTTGGTATAAACGAGACCTTCAATAAATGTCAAATCTATACTTTTGCATTGACACTGACGATAATTGATTGATACAAATAGTATGTAATTAACTGACAGACGTTGCCGTGGTAGTCAACCCAACGGTATAAATAAAAGGTAAGAACTTCTCGCAAATTCCGTACTATCCAATCTATTCAGGGAATTGCAGGAAGATCTGGTTTAATGAACTTATAACAGAACCTTGGATTTGACTGGATTCGAGAAACCTTAACCCTAAAATCAACACGCTGATGTAACTGATCAATCAGCCAAAGTCCTATGATAAGCACATAATATGAATCATCACACCAAATTTGAAGTTTACTTGAGCAAAAGATAAATTGCAGCACAATTTATATCTACAATTTTTATAGATTGTTCATTTCATAATCTGATATAAATAAAACAGTATCTGATATAATAAACAG
The DNA here is from genome assembly GCA_947359385.1 of Chesias legatella. NCBI lineage: Eukaryota > Metazoa > Arthropoda > Insecta > Lepidoptera > Geometridae > Chesias > Chesias legatella. The sequence goes on along the minus strand of OX375768.1, from coordinate 5,536,873 downwards.
TATTTTTAATAATGACTCCTAAATAAATATACTTAATAGTAATCATAAACTATATAATGTAACGCATATAGTACAACCATGCCAGTTATCCACGAAAAATTACGATTCGCCATTTGAATAGGCGATATTATGTTCATTGATTATTTAATTATCTAATTATGTATATATTATCTGCCCTTGTAAAAAGGGCTTAGGCTTAATTGACACTTAAAAGGTATTATAAAATAGGGTCTATGGTAATTACGGGTAAAAGGTATATGTAGTAACTTTGTAATTATGTAGTGCTGCCTTAATGCGAAGTTGTTATGTTGTTACGAATTTATTACTCCAGCTATCATGTTGTGCTAGGTCGTGAGGTCACTTTCTCCTCACGAGGAAGCCGGAAAAAGTGAGCCACGCGGCTGACTCATCAAAGTGTGTCAACTTACATCAGCATGTATCGGGGCAATGTTAAGGCCAGCAGCCTTCCCTTCGCTTTTTATAATGACGCTTGCGTCAAACAGTGGCTTTCGCCAAAAACATTAAGTATTTATAGTAAATCCAAAAAATCTAATAAAAACGAAATTTATTGCAAACTAGCTGTTGCCCGCGACTTCGTCCGCGTGGAATTCCGTTTTATCACGCAGGGGTGCGTTTTTACCCCTCGGAAAAGTAGCCTAAGTTACTCCTTGTTATCATCAGCTATCTGCCAGTGAAAGTTCCGTTAAAATAGGTCCAGCCATTTCAGAGATTGGCCGGAACAGACAGACAGATACACAAAAATTGAAAAAAAAAGCGGATCCATATGCACTTAGTAAAAAGCTATTATTTTAATATTACTTTAATTTTATTTATTTGTATTGTAGAGTAAAAAAAAATTATACCGACTAAATTTTTGCAAATGTTGAATATGGTAACCGGTTAAATAAATTGCAGACTCCATAGAAAAATAGCCTAGTGAGGCGCACGCACTGACTCTGCACGGCATCGCGCACAGAGCTGCGTACAGTGAGAAGTGTAACAACTACATCTCAGTTGGCCAGCCGGATCTTTGTGCAGGCACGCAAACACGACAGAAACTATTAATATTAAAGTGTGCTTAACAATGAACCGGTAAGATACATAGTTAATGACCGCTTTATTTTAATGTAGTCCAGATGATCAGCGGCAGAGTCACGTACTATTACTTGGATAATAAATTAAAATAACAAATTTTAATGCTTTTTTATTTGGTCTAGCGCTGAAAATGTCGTGCAATCTTAGCAAGCAAACGTGGATAAAACTTTATAAAATGGGCACTTTTGCTATATATATATTTAGAATAGAAACTGGCAAAACTGATGTCCTGGACTAAATGAAAAGTATTTAGGCAGAGCTATAGAGTCAAGGTGCCGTGCACCATTTCAGTCTTCAGGTCATTACTTCTATTAGCTCATAATGCTTCAAAACGGTAAGAAATACGATACATTAATAGGGTATGCCCCCGGTACGGTACATATCCTCTTTGAGGAAGCATTAAGAGGATAAAACTGTCAGTCATCAGTTCGGACTGATGAATAAGAATAATAAATCGAACTGATAATAAGGTAACACAAACCATTGCATGCCATGTAAATAGTATGATTAATAGAAAGTAATTACATAATAGAAATAGAGTTGGGAAACATGTGAAACATCAAAACTTAAGTTTCGTTAAACTCTGATATCCCGTACTCCAAATTGTGACGTGATTCAAAACAAGAAAAACTGGTTCATATTACTGATGGATAAACGCGTGAAATTGTGGAAGTCCATCAATGTCATAATTATTTTTTTCCCAAAATGCATTTCCGTGCACACGCACAGGTATCGTGCCTGAAAACGTAGACGTAACGTACGGGATCATCTTTTCTATTTATGCAGCTGTTTATTGTAGAATGTGGTTTTTTTTTTAGAATAGATTTTCAAATAATTTAGTTTGCGTTGCGTAGTTTAAAAGGTCTAGGCGTACAGACAGCGGGAGTGATTTTGTTTTATACTATGTAAATATATGGAATAGCCACTTGATGACTGCTCTACGGCGACTAAACAATATAGAAAGCAAAAAAGTAACAGTGCGGTCATTAGGCATAGGTAGGGCGGGCGGTCAATAGGCACTTCAACAAACGTGTAGCACGTTATAAGGTTTAATAGGTTTTTAAATGCTTAAATTTAACAAACACCTAACAAACATCGGTGATTTAGGACTCGATTTATCCACACATTAAATAGATTGACATCACTTAAAGATTTTTACTAAATATAATATTTAGATATAACATTTAGGTATAGGTAACCTAGGAGAAAATGAGGAAACTATATGTTACTTGTAACGTGTGTATGTGTGCGTATAACTGACAATTATGCTGAGTCTAGTAAGAACCGTTACCTATTCGCTTTCTTTTAATCTGTCTAGTCAAGGCAAGGCTTGAGCGAGGCCGGGAGAACTCTAGTCATATACGGAATTGATATCATCGATAACAATTGTAGGAAATTTGGTCCATGGGCCTTAAATCAGCATTATTTTAGTATCAGCGAGTCTATTGAAGACAATACCATTCAAGGTCCAAATAAATCAATAACAGCCTAGAACGTTGATGAGTAGTGGGCTGTGGAGATAATTGAGAAAATGAGTAGTGTTATTTATACGACAAAATTAGCCTATGGGTTTCATACAAGGCGGCTATCTAGATGTCATAAGAAAAGTTAGTGCTATTAACGAGAAATTGTAGATTGTAGTTGGTAGATGTATAAATTTCGATTATTTTTTCAGTCTATTAATCTTTTAATACCTAAGAAATAAACCTATTTACCTAACTCATTAAAGGAAGCTGTTGTTTTACCTGCTATTAACCATACCACAGGATTTCATAAACATATGACAATTGTGTGGTTTTCATGTAATGAATGAACTACTTAATGAACTTACTAAGTCTCTTATAATCTTAATAATAAGTCATCTTAATAATCCTCTTTGCTGAATATTTTAAGGATTCTTTTCAATAGATGAATCTAAGGAATAGTTTTATTTGGAAGACATAGGTACCTATGTCGTGAACAAAACATCTACTTTTAAAAATACAATAAACTAATTTTAGATTAGTTCTTGTCGTTTTCCTTGGACTGGGATAGGCAAAAAAAAAATAGGTCCACAAGAAAACACTCAAAATATTGGTAACCTCCTTGGATTAAGCCCGAACTTAAACTGCCAGCACAGTCTAGTGACAATTCAATTTTGCCTGACAGAATATGCGATAGTCTCTCTTGGTCTAACGATAGTTAATGCCATGTTTCTTTCACCTTTTATATTATTGTGAGTTTTTATGTGATTAAATTACGGAATAAGCAAATGGTCCAATATATACGACAACACACACCACACCTTTCAATTGAAAAATAGACAACCATTAATTATAACAAGGATAAACATTTCACAACTTTATTCTTTGGGTAATTATTATAAGTTTTATCTGAGAATTTATATATAAATTGACCTAATTATATATTTAAGGTAGTTTTACATGAATTGAAAGCAGAGTTAATTCATAATGTAATACTTAGCACCAACAAATTAATTCTAAATATATTAAGTAGGTACTGTATAGGTATTTTTTTGTGAATCATGAATGACACGTGGTGAATCCAGTTTAAATGGAAAGTTCAGCAATGTAAGCGAACAATAGAATGAAAGAACGAGTTTACGTTGCAGACATATTCAAAGATCTGTGGCATTGTGTGAAGCAAAACAATGTATAAGCTAATAAACATCACTGTCAACAGTTTCATTGTACGAGATAAAAATACAAGATTGAAAGGTGTACCTGTACAAATATAAATTATGTATTAATCACTGCCCGTACAATAGTACGGGTAGGGATTACGTTATACGTCTAATTCACGCACCTAACGGTCCTATCGACTGACTTCGTACGCGTTGATCCAATAACGCCCACCTAACCGTTCAATGCTACGTTTAATGTCACAACAAAATAGCATAGTCCAAGTTCATATTAAGTTGAGGACATCAACTACGCTGCAAGACAGAATTGAGTAGGAAGTGACAGGTTAGTCGATAGATCGCCGCCAGTGGCCTCGGAGCGAGCCGTGCTAGAGTCGTGAGCAAAAACTGCAACACCCTCTCTCGAGACGGCTATTGTACTAGTCTCTACAAACCGGATGCAGAGCGACCTTCAGATGCCTCAGGGATATGGAACTAGTTCCGAATTACAATAGAACAAGAGCAGAGATAACACTGAGTACACACTTTACAACTAGTTATTACCCAAAATGTTAGCAATGGAACCTTTTGGTGTTTAGTAAAGCGATAATGCCAAGCTGTAAATTCTTTAATATACATGTATATAGAACTTAACAAAATCACTCGTATTAAAACAATTCAGTACTCCTAAGTATGCTTACTTTCTATGAATTTATCAAGATCAAGGCTTGTTGAATTCAAAAGTAGGACGCAATCATTTGTTTCATCAAACTAGAGCAATCACAATATAACCGTAACAGGCGCAAATGCTATACTTTCAGAATATTGGATTACATTCTGAACGAACTATGAAACAGCGGGAATACGTAGCATTTTTCTTTATTAATAAAAATATTAGAGCGTAAGGTAACGCTGCTAAAGTAAGCGAAGCATTGCGTCTTAGGCTTATAATGGTTACTTGCACTACCAGACAACCGTACTGGCTCCATTGCATTATTACTGAGTACGTTATAACGTACTTAGAGACGGACTAACTTAACGACCGAAATTGGAATGTAGCCAATGTTGTGAACTTTAGTCACAATGCTTATCTACTACATTTCAGCATTATTGAAAGCTACAAACAATTTGAAGGTCGAGTTACTCTGAACTAAAATCACAAACGTGGAGTAGCTCGTAAACAAAGCTTCGTATGAGCAAGGGATTTTCATTGTTTGCTGTGATGTCATTAAATTTAATCAGTTCTTTGTCAAATTTCAGTTGTCTGTTTAGGTCACTCGAATAACTAGAGATTATTGAACAATCATTTACAGAGCACCTGTTCATTTATTATATATAATACACGGACGTTGAATCCTAGCGATAGCAATCAATTGTGTCGTGAATGTAACTAACGTCTAAGAGCAGTACCTAGAACTCTCGCAAAGTTCCTCCGAGGAAGTATTGCCACCATGCCCATTTCTGCCGCCGAGCAGTAACGCGTTCGCGTTATTGTGTTCCGGTTTGAAAGGTGTGGTTGCTGGTGAAATTACAGGTACATGAGACATTCCACCTACAGGTCTCATAGTTACGGGTGCATACGATGCGACTTGGGTCTTGTCGTACCTAGTAGGGGAGGACCCAAGTCGCATCGGTTGTTATGGGCCGAGGTTACCACTTACCGTCAAGGTATCTATATATACCATGACGGTCAGTACGAACAACGGTATGAGAAACAATGGTCGTCCAGCAGGAAGATGGGCCGACGATAAGTTCCAAAAAATTGACATTATGTTATGAAATGGCGGCTCGATGTGTTCTGGAATACCCCAGCATTTTCCTGGTACAGATTGGTGTTCAAATAAATTAAATTGGAGTGTCTATTTGTAATATTAAAATAACCGCTTTTTACTAAATGCATATGGATATATATACACGGTATATATAACCAACAATTTTTTAAAAAAAATTTTCAGTCTGTCTGTTCCGGATAATCTCTGAAATGGGTGGACCGATTTGGACAGGACTTTCACTGGCAGATAGCCGATGTAACAAGGAGTAACTTAGGCTACTTTTCCGAGGGGTAAAATAGGGGTGCGTGATAAAACCGAATTCCACGCGGATGAAGTCACGGACAACAGCTAGTTCAATAATAAAATAACACGTATAGTGGATTGTGCTCTTAGTACGCCATTCAGCCATCAGAAATGCCACCTTCATCGATGTCGATTTGACATTGACCGTGCATCGTGATTACCACACCGTTCACTCGGCCGTTTTGCATGAATATTTAACTTTGTTTACGCTATCAATAATGTTCAATCCGTTTTCTTCCACATTTTGATTAAAAGCTAAAGGGTATATACGACTCACAAGAAAAGAACGGATTCAATCAAGAGGTATATTATATACGAGTATATATCTACTTACTTAGTTTGGACATTTTATTTTTTAATATTGGGGACTTTTCTTACAGCGCCATCTATCCCCTTAGTAAGCTAAGCATAGCTTGTGTTATGGGAACCAGACAACTGATATAACACTTATATACTTTTTTAAATACATATTATAATACACAGCAACACCCAGACACACACCAAACATTCGTTCGTCACACAAATATTTGTCCTGAGTGGGAATCGAACCCACGACCTACAGCGCAGAAGGCTTACTACCAACTGAGCTATGAGGCCTGTCGATTCTCGTATATTGTTGGTGTATTGCAATGGATGCTTGTATATTGTTGATTCTATTTTAACGAAATCTGTCTTACATGTTCCAAGGAACACGAGCTACCGGCACTGATTATGAAAGATCGACTTAAACCATAAAAAAACCTTAGTTTGAATAAATAGCGACAAACTGTAGAATGGAACACCAATAAGTAAACATGGTAAATGTTTACTTATTGGTCAATGGATATAATTATTACTGTCGCGTTAGTGGTCTCATGAACGCCGATATTATCTCAGTGCCTATAAGAATGTAAATATATTTGTTGCTAATTGTGCACTGACTGAAGCGTTAATTGTTTCTACCCGCCGTTCTACGCTAATTACTTTGCATGACCATTACAGGAAGAATGATACCTCGTTTGGCAAACGAAGAACAGTGCAATAACTGAGAAGCTTTATTAATGCAGAATTCTCAATGGTCATTTAGCCTCAAACTATCTAAAACTAAAACCATAAATTCACTTTAGATACTTTTGCAGCCCCACTTTTAGACAACAATAATAATAAGTATAGGGAATATTCAAAATAATTTAAACGCGATTACGAAAATAGCTCTCAAGCAAGACAAATGACGATTGTTATCTTATTTACTAAAGTATTATGTACGGCATTATCAAAACAGCTGAAACTACTTTACATACCGATACTGTCATAGCTGTGGCTCCAAAATCTAGAACATAATTTTGCGTTACGGGAGACGGTCTCGACAGAAGCAATAATAGATATGTAATCGCTTATTGATCGAACACAATTGGGTCTCAATGTCATACATTTTTTTTAAACAATGTTGTTACGAGAAGGATTTTATCCGTTGAATTGTTAAAATGCTATTTATTGCTTTGTTCGTTCTACCCATAATAATTGCCGTTGATTGATTAAGGCACGTTCATCATTTGCAAAGGTTGAGGGGCTTTCACAAGAATGCTAATATTTTTCATCTCACTTTAACCTTGACCATCTATCTATATATCATGCTTGATTTATTTTATACTAGTTGTTGCCGACTTCGTCCGCGTGGAATTCGGTTTTATCACGCACCCCTATTTTACCCCTCGGAAAAGTAGCCAAAGTTACTCCTTAAATCAGCTATCTGCCAGTGGAAGTCCCGTCAAAATCGGTCCAGCCATTTCAGAAATTAGCCGGAACAAACAGACAGACAATTTTTTTTTTAAATAGTTTTGGTATATGTACCGTGTATACATCCCTATGCACTTAGTAAAAAGCAGTTATTTTAATATTACAAACAGATACTCCAATTTTATTTATTTGTATAGATATAGATGATAGTTTTTTATGAATGCTAAAAAAGGTGTGTGACATTTATTAATTTCGTGATCAATTCCTTTCTTCATTGCTTTCAATTGGCACCAATTGGCACAGTTTCATTTGATTGTTTTCAATTACCTACTCGATTCCAGAAAGATTGTATACAAATTTAGCAGTGATTTAACAATACAACAGCTGTGTGCAACGTTGGAATAATTCAGGGCATGCTAAAAAATAAAAATTACTATTTCCATAACACAGAATGTAATTGTACTTTCCTCTTATATTCCACGGCTTGCCACTCAATATTGCGAGAAAGACCTAGAGATCCGTATCAATCATGATTTGGAACTGAAATTACAGGCACATGAGACATTCCACCTACACGTCTCAGAGTTACGGGCACATAAGATGCGACTTGGGTCTTGTCCTTCCTAGTAGGGGGGGGACCCAAGTCGCATCGGTTGTTATGGGCCGAAGTTACCACTTTACACCAGGTGGGCCGTTGGCTCGTACCGTAACTGTATCAAATAAAAAAAAAACTCAATTATTACCGCTCGCTCATATAACCGTTCGAGGAATCTCGCATCGAAAGCGTGGTGGGCAAGTAGATACACCAACCACGATTTCACTGAAACGCTTAAATTACTTCATTTTCAATCCGAAGGTCGCTGGTTCAGTCCAGGCGTGAGTTCAGAAATTCGTCGGGCCGATTCGTAAAGATATTGTGACACCCAAATAATATTTCAGAATATTTATTAATGTGTGTGGCACCTAGTCGGGTAACATGAAGAGCGTAAATTAATTTTGTAAATCGCCTCGTTTTATATGTTGGTTGATGGCAACGTTCTTAGTTTATTGGCCACATAAGGTCACATTGCCCAGCCCGAGTCGGAGCACGCAATTAGTACGTAGTTCTTCCATGTAGCTTCTTATCAACAGTACAATGAGCTGGTAAACTTTCTCTTTTACACTTTACACAATTAATTTTATTTTGGCCTCACAGCTCAGTGGGTTATAACTTTGCTTACTGCGCTGTAAGTCGTGAGTTCGATTCCCACCCAAGACAAACAACCATCTATGTTCGTCACACACAATTATTTGTCCTGGGTGTGAATCGCTATAGCTTAGAACGCAGGGTTACTACCAACTGAGCTGTGAGGCCAGTCATGTATATATTTATAAAAATATATAAGTAAGTATTGTTTAAGTTATCTGGTTCCCATATTACAAGCTACGTTAAGTTAGGGGCTAGATGGTGCTACGTGAAATGTCCACCAATATTTATTTATATTATTATTATACTGTTCCATGCTACATAACTCGTAAACTGAAATTTGGTATTAACAACTTAATGATATTAAAGGTTTAAAGGTAATGTCCTCGGGATAAATTGGTTATGGTTATGACAGGAACTCTCCGACCGTGAACAGCTCCGTAAAATTGTGTTTATCGTAAAATTGGGCAATGCGGAATAAAACACTGACGCATTGTACTCGTCAACGAGATTTGAGATTTAGTGTAACCGAAATAAAGGGATTTTCTACACAAGAAATGGGTATCCGAAACTTATATAATATACATGCAAACGTACATAGATTCACGCCTTTATCCCCGAAGGGGTAGCCAGAGCTTCAATGAGCAACTCCACACCGTGTGAGAACGTAGATGTGGAGGAGTGAGCTCGCGATAATCCTTTTTTGGAGCTTTTAGATTCATATCACACTCCCGTCCATAAACTACGTACATGTAAAATATCACGTCGGTCCATTGTTGCGTTGCTGCGTGTTTCTTTCACAAACCAACAAATACAATTTCGCATTAGTATGACAGAGGAACAAACAAAAAGGGTGCTAATCGAAACGTTCTCCAAAATCTACGATGATCGATAAATCAAAAGGTTAAGATGACATCACTATAAGTTCTGTTTGTTTGAACTCTTGCAAAACACCGTGAAGCAATATTTAGATTGACACGTGCCTGACGTGATGTTGAAATGCCCGGTCAAGTCAGGTGCCTCTTACCGTCTGTTTGTATTATCTTTAATCGAATACTTGGTGTCATCATCGACCCATATCGTCCACTGCTGGGCGTAGGTCTCTCAAGTAAGCTTATCTTGGCCGATTCATGGCCCTTCGCATTTACTTTCTGCCAGCCATCTTCCGCAAGTCACTATACCTGGTCAGGGGATCCTAAGTCCTAATTCAATGTCCTCAAACTTGATTTCTAATCCAAATAAAAATATTCTGCTCGTTGAGCCGAGCAATGGGAATAAACCCCCATTAAAACCTAAGTTAAAATTATCTTATTTTAAGAAAACGGTTGACAAATGTAAAATTAACATGCATAGTTCTTAAAAAAAAGGGCTTCAATTAAGTAATGTCTCCTTTTTTATTCAAGTCTTGTATAACCTGTCTATCATTAATTTGTCATTAATAGGGTTAGAGTAACAGTCTCATTACGAAAAACGACATTTGTGTGCATTTTGGTTTTTCTTTTGCATGCGGTGGCTCGGAATTCTCTAAGATCTAAGCAGATGAAAGGTAAAATAGACAAGCTTGATATGTGGCGTTGCGGGATTAGTGTTTATTCCATAGACTATAAAAAGATCTACCAAGCTGACTAAATAAGGCGCTCACTAGGCTTGTTACTGTGCCCTAAGGCAGGCAAGCAATGCACCTTCTCCATCCATAGACTAAGCTTTCTATGACAGACACTACCTTCAGTGTTGAAAAACGCGATAAAAAAGTAAAGAAGAATGAAAATAAGTGTAACAACAATTTGACGAATAAGCACAACAACTGATATCGTGTATATTTATCGTGTACTAGCTCTCTCAAATCAGTGTGCTGAAAGAAATAAAGTAAGCCTCAAAGAGGCTGCTGAATCGAATGTATACTCTTATTCTCTATTCTTATTGCAAGTAGGTAAGTGGTTATTAAAAAAAAATAGATTGCGTTTGCGTACTTAATGCATTCTGATATTGTTTTAAAAAATAACCATGTGAGCGCCCTGAAGTTTAGAAGCAAATAAATTTACTTAAAAACATTCGCGAGCCATGATTTAATGTCATCAAGAGTTTGTATATCAGTTATCATTTCCCGTTCAGACGTGCAATCCGTAACGTTTAAACGGTGAAAAGCTTCAGGTAGGACTTTAGTAAACAATGTAATCCGGTCCCAGCTCTGCATAGCATTGTGTGACATTACGGACCTTGGCCCACTTCTCGGAGTTCCGTCCGACCCCAACTGACACCTCACTCAATATTCATGCGGTACGTCATTAGTAGAAGTAAGTAAACGCTTTCCAATAACAATAATCAGTAAAAAATATGAGTTCCGCAGCAAAATATATACAATTATCGGTACCTAAATATCTATAAAAATGTATAGTTAAATGTTATCTACATCAAAAATTAGGCGGGTGTTTGCGAAGTGAAGCAAAACATTTTTTTTTATTATAAACTTTTGGTAAGACTAAAAAGCATGAAAGCCCGACACATTTCTTTAAAATACCCGACCACCGTCCGACTAGAAGGATACGCCTGTATAATACAGTATCTAAAAAGCATAATATAAAAAGGTAAAAAAGTGTCCTTAACTATACTATTTTTTACTTACTACAGGGCTGATGTTAAGAGACTATGTAAGCGATGGTGGCGCCACGCAACGCCTGGATTGAGGACTATATCTCAAGCGAGGCTACCGGAACACACCGTTAGGTGCTTGGCGATCTATAACCGCAATCAATATAACCAGCTTTAACGTTCTTTGTTGAGACGGGCACATTCTCAACGAGTAATTTAGTCTATAGCGTATCATCACAATGAAAATCTCATTAGTGCCTTCCACGGGAATAGGTAAACTCAGAATTAGTCATTTTAGTTCGTAAACTATAGTCCCATCCATTTGATAGTGAACAAATATTAATGTCAAACACAATATTAACGATATTTCGAATATGCTAATTAACTTTCAATTGCATTAGAATACAATAAAAATAGGTAGCGTTATGTTAACGAGATTACACATAAGGGCAGACTACCTATGTAGCCATACCGCAGGCGAAGTGTTATCTTCGAATCTTAACATTACCTCATGTTAGTCGCGCCATTACTACGACCAATAAAAAAAAAACATTTTTTTTACTGCCGACTGCCCAAAAAAGGAGTGTAATGTTTTCAGGGTTCATGTATGTGACTATATTTCATCATAACATTTAAATGCATGAACAGATTTGGATGTATGTGGTCGTTAGAATCCTTACATCATCCTGTGTCACCGGATAACTCTACTATATCTCGCTTTGATATTATTTTAGTGCAAAGTGGGCGAATTCAGACTCAATAAGACCCAGCGGGCGAACTAACTTCGCATTAGACTTAAAAAAAAAGGTAGTTTTTTTTAATGTTATACAGTTACGGAACGAGCCGACGGCCGACCTGGTGTTAAGTGGTAACCTCTGCCCATAACAACCGATGCGATTTAGGTCTTCCCTTACTAGGTACGACAAGACCTAAGTCGCATCGTATGCGCCCGTAACTCTGAGACTTGCTTGGCGGCAGAAATGGGCATGGTGGCAGTACTTCCCCGGACGAACTTGGCGAGAGTTCTACTGTTCTTCGAAGTTAGCGGAATACGTGTGAAAAGCTTAACGCTCATTCTTTTGCGGCCAATCAGTAGGGTTTTTACGGTAATGCACATAGGCAATCGACAGCCTTGCTGTCGTGATTCGCATTACATTACATACGAAAATAATTACCCAGAAGATGGAAAGGTTCTGGATAAACTATTTATTACAAATGTTCGAGGACGCTCGTGTAATTTCCTACCGAAGTGTGGAATATTTCACAAGCATCGATCACCCGCCCGGAATGACGAGTACCTCAGCAGATTTGTAGAGCACCATGATTCATTACTGACGTTAGTCAGGCATTTAAACCGATAATGTCCCTTCACATTTTATTAAAAGGCATAAAGTGTGCTTACGTGACGATTTGAGATAATGTAGCCCAGTAATCTCTACAACTCACCTACCTACAGGGTTATTGGAAATTAAATTACCTACATCCAGCCAGCTCGGCAATTTTCATCACTAAGTGTATAATGGTAATTGAGCCTCACGAATCTGTCATTGAAATGACTATCTTCCAGCCCTGTAAATCCAGCAAAAGGGACGAGCAGAAAGCCTTTTATATATTTATCATCAGCCTGCATCGTCCCACTACAGGGCAAAGGCCTCCCTAATCCCCTTCCACAATGAAGATTAAAAAAGCTTTCTCTGCCTATATACATATTACATATTAAACACCCAGACATAACAAACATCTATGTTAGTCATACGAATGTTTGCCCTGGGTGGGAATCGAACCCACAATTTACAGCGCCGAAGGCAGAGTTACTACCAACTTAGCTGTGAGGCCAGCCAAATATATATCCCTAACTAGCTAGCTGTTACGCTTAGACTAAGGAGTCTTCACCTATTAATTGTAATTACATTTAGCGAGTATCTTTTATATTATAGTTTTCAATTTAATATTTTAATGTATTATATTATGTTCGTGTTCATTAATAAATAAAACAAATAAAGCATAGCACGATATAAAGGTTTACGTATGAATGATGAAAGTGTGACCTATGAAAACTCAATCAAACCAAAACGATACCTGCCGCAAACATCATAAATAAAAACACGATATAGGAGTGGAGAAGCATGCAAACATCGTAACAAATTCACGGGCTACGGGCAACCCAATTTATTATGCTATGTTCAAGGTTTCACTAGAAATTAACTACTAGCAATTAACACCCAGACGAAAAAAATACAAAAACGCGATGCAAACTATTAGACAGCTATCTATAAACATTTTATTTCCATAGAATTAATAAACAGCTTGGAAACGTAAAAAATATAAGGTCACGTGTATGTATTCCAAGTTTGAAGCCAAATCAAACTCTTTCAACGGGAAAAACCAACAACAAACGTGATAAGGGGATGCTTAAGATATTAAACGATATTTTGGTATTGATATTTTACATCAAATCATGGGGATTTATCATTTAAATAATAATTTGCATTGTAGTAGTATGCTATACTCATTAAAATGTTCTTAATATGTGACTTAAATTTTTGGGTCGGAAGCTTGGTTGCATTTTCGGGATATTATGATTTACCTATAGAAGCGTAAACAATTACCGAGTGTCTTTTTGCAATTGGAATCTTGGAACGTTTAATTTATTTTCGTTGCCAGTGATACTATGAGCATTTTTTCTTGGTGTTAGGTACTTGTATAGTCTAGTCGTTAAGTTTATATCTATCTTCTAATTAATTAAACTATTAAGACTAACGACGGGCACATAACGCACTGCTTAAATCAGTGGTTCGAGGAGCATGAAATTTTGCACAGGAAACCTACGATAACGAACTCCTGTTCAAATACAATTTTTTAGTAGGTAATAATTTTCATGACAACTTCGTTTACAATTTTTACCTATCTAATATACCTGGCCTATATATCTGGTAAAACATTAGCAACCTTAATAGTTTAAAACTTGTTTTAATGTGTTGCAGGTGTCGGAACGAACTTATGGCCCATCTGATGTTAAATGGTAACCGCCGCCCATAGACAACAGCAATACGATCGCCATCAAAGTACGAGAGAACTCAACTCGCACTGCGTTGCGTCTATCACCCCGAGACGGGGACGTAACGTCTCATGCGCTAGGTGCGGTGGCATACTTCTCTGGGCGGACTTACTACAAGTTCTACTGTTACATTAAGAGCGTAGAGCGTTGTCGGTCCGATGGATATGCTGGCTCGCAGATTTGCACGTTGTACAAATACTACCTCAGTAAAAATAACATTATTTAAGGCATACTGCCAATCTTTGTACACGTGTAGCCTGTGGGTTCGCTGCACACAGAAAGCCTACAACGCCTTACGTATCCAATACAACAACGGTTTCAGAATGCTGTTGGGGCTGCCTCGATTCTGCAGTGCGTCAGGTATGTTTACAGACGCAAGCGTCGATTCTTTTCATACAATAATGCGCAGGAGATCAGCTTCATTGAGGCGCCGCGTGCGAGGCAGTGCCAACAGTCTACTGGCAGTTGTTGCTCAGGACTTCTCCACTCCCATTATGCGACACTGGGTAGCTCTTCACCAATCTCCGGCTACTTTGGTGTTAAAATAATGGTATTTATATTGTTTCTTTTTGTTTTAATTTTTATTTTATAGTTTCATTTTGTATTTTAAAACTAACCATTCAATTCATTGTACTACTAACCTCATATGGACAAAAATAGAAGAATAATAAAAATAAAAAAAAATAAGAAGAAGAAATAAATGCTGATTATTATTATTATTATTATTAAGTTGCTCCTATCGCACCCTCCGGGGATACGTGTAGGGATTCAAAGGGTCACCTACGGCCAACTCGTCACACCGACCACCCACGGACGCGAGCAACGTGGGCGCTACTCAGCGACTGATTAGTTATTCAGTGTAAGTCATTCTTAATCACAGGTGTTTTGAGTTAATTTGAAAAATACAAAACCTACAAAGCTGACCAATCGTTGAGTAACGTTTTTAAAAGGCCTTAAGAGGCTAGTGGATAAATATTAAAAAATATCTGGTCTTTTCTTTAATAAACAAAGGAAAATTATAATAAGGTCAGACCTCGGATTCACAATTTCAGGCTTTTATCCAACCATTAAGGCCTAGCCATCAATACAAATCATGAATTATGGGCACTTCCACTAATGGACTTCCTACAGTTCCCACTAATACTATAAATGTGAAAGTTTTAGTTTGGAAGTTTATAATTCTTTTATGCTAAAAATACTGAACAGACAAGTATGAAAGTTGAATTTTGTAGATGATACAAAATTACAAGATACATTGGTAGATGATGACCTGGAATAAGTCAATAGTTGTAACATTATGATTCAAGTACTACTGGAATTGTATTATTTATATCGAAAGTTTTCAGCCAGATTATTGAAAATTGATATGGCAGTGGAATGCAAAATTTCAATACAGTATTCAAAAAGAGAATACTTACTCGTATATATATTTAAGAGCAGTTGAACTATCGCCAAGTTCGTCCGGGGAAGTACTGCCACCATTCCCATTTCTGCCGCCAAGCACTAACGCATTGGCGTTACTGTGTTAACGTTCCGGTTTGAAAGGTGTGGTTGCCGGTGAAATTACAGGCACATGAGACATTCTACCTACACGTCTCAGAGTTACGGGCGCATACGATGCGACTCGGTCTTGTCTTAGTAGGGGAGGACCCAAGTCGCATCGGTTGTTATGGGCCGAGGTTTCCACTTAACATCAGGTGAGCCATCGGCTCGTTCCGTAGCTGTATCAAATATAAAAAATTAAAAATTAAAAAACTTGGCGAGCTATTAATTTCAAACTTTTTAGAGAATTCCTATGCTACTTTCTAAATATCGTATCTGTACATTTGTCAGGGTTTCTATACGTTTTATGTTTTACAAAATATAATTCCTGGCTAGTATTTACCGCCAAACTATTCTTTCATTTATCATCGCCGCAAGAGGGGGTGTGGAATCTAATTGCGATATCTTATATATTCACTTAGTTGCGGTAAAAACTATGCGTATCTCAATTTATACGCAAATGTAATTTATACACTATCGACTTGTGAATTGGATAAGGAATAAAATTTTCGTTTCTGAATTACATAGCATTCGTATATAATAATAATAATAATAGAAGTACAAAACTGAACATAATGTACAAACTTTACTTTGTTATAAAATCAGACTCAAATGGTTATTGCAGGTTGAACGGTGCATCCACAATGAAGATAGTTTTTGTGGAGCAAAGCAACACTACCTACTTCCCCCTGTGCAGGTAACCGCCTCGCCCTACGAGGCTACTCTGCCACTGCCTGCATTTTGTCGGTCAGGCAACTGAAGCAACCACCCCGAAAGGGCAGACATCGTTGAAGGTTGCTATGCGAAAGTATTATCACTTATTAGCACTTCGCGAAAAACTGCAATCTAAATCGGTCAAACCGTCTCAGGCAAAATGAGCTAAAACTTATTTTAATGACTGAAAAATGTTAAAAACTTAACAGCTGTCTAAGAACCATCGCCGATGAATTAAAAACCCTTTACAGAAAAATTTACATCAACTTCTCATCGTAAAGGTTTTTTTTAAATATCCATACCATCTTGGGTTAAAAGTAAAAACAGGTCAGATTACTCAAAATAAATTGAATGGAAATTATGTTTCTTGATTAGGCCCTAGCCTGATTTTATAGTTTGTAATCAGTTTGAGTTAGGTTTACTGCTATTGGTAAGGTATATTTTAAATTCACTTTGAAAGAGTAATAGCACGTGATAAAAGCTAATAGCTAGGTACTCACTTTTTGTACACTCGACAAAATGAGTTGTTTATCCTTTTGTCTGACATGTGCCTCCTTCTGTCTTCAAATAGATCCTTGATAGCAGTCACTCCAAGCACAAACAACACAGGCAGCATAGCCACTTCTTTACCAAATGCACTAATAGTTGGTACCCAGTTCAACAGCACTATGAAAATGAAATACACATTCGCTATTCGGTGGAACTGTTCAAATAAGTTTTTAGGAAGAAATGACAGTAATGTGTACTTTGTAGTCCTGATTTTATTGTCACATCTGTGTCCATTAGGATGATCTTTAGGGGGAGTTTTGTCAGGCACTAAGTGGTTAGGTATAACTATAAGGTGACGATTATCAACAGCGGGCTGCTGGCGACGCATGAGCCAAAAGGCGGCTCGTCTCCATGGGCCAACAACGGATGTTCGCCGGATGGTGTAGATGGAGTCGGAACGTGAAGCTTGTCGAGAGTGATGGCCACGCACTGAGCTGTGCCGGACCGGCGCTGCAGCACCGACGGGCCGGGGCACTGCGGGCTCGCGGTGACCCGGCGGCAGAATGAAGTCGGTCCGACTGCCAGTGCGGCTGTGTCCGGAACCTGGTGCTCCACGCGGCCCTCCCTCTCCGATCTGCCCATGTGACAAAGCGCGCTGATGCCCTCGCAGTGCAGATTTGAGTGGAGGTCTCCCCACCGCCACGTTGCCAGCCAGCATAGGGGTTCCTCCATGACTTACAGATCTCGAGTGCCCTTTCCCCTTTGGAAATAAGTACGTTTGCTCCGGTGCCCCCGGTAAACACGGGACGGTCGGTGGAGTCTCTCCGCTTCCTTCTGTTGACATTTTCATACATTTGAACAGCAAGCAACCCGCTTTTCCCTTTCATTTATGAGTGCGTTATCTTATTTGTTACACTACTCCGTTTGTCGCAAAAGGTAATAGTGAGATTATGTGCCATAACAATTGGGACATATGGTTAGAAGTAGTTTACACAAAGATTTCACTTCACCAGTGCACTTTTCGAAGTCAAATTGTAACTGTACCACATACACAAACGTTAGGACCAACAACTAATGGTATCATTAAGTTGCCACGGCGCGCGCAGAGCAACAGTTAGCACTTTCATTCGAAATTTATTATGATTTTATGAAAGATCGCGATGAATACCACCCTACCGACGAGCTTTAGTTGCTGTGCTGACTGACTCAAATTCACATTCACACACTATCACAACCTGACAAGACAAAATGAAATTACCTTTGACAGTTGACATGACATGAGAGGAAGTTTACAGTGTTACCAACTAGATATTTTTCATAGTCATTCATAATATTATATCATCTCTACAATTTTACAGTAGTCTGTTTGTTCTTCCAAACGTAACTTGCTTGACCAATTTTTATTTTTATTTATTTTATTATATTTTTATGAACCTTGTAATGTATTTACTCATTTCGAGTTGTTTAATAAGCTTTGCTTACCTATTTCCAATCATTCTCTCTATATGAAATTCGCAATAGAAACGTTTACAGATTGAATACTAATAACTCAATATATCATAGTGTAATAAGGTGTTTAAATGGGAAAGAACGCGCTGGCAATACTAGTTCTACTCTCTATGGTAGGTCAACTCGTCTTGCTTATCCTTCTGTCATCACGTCATCATCGACAAAAGAATTATTTCTTTCCGACATTTTGACACTTTTCCCGGTGATTTCCATAAGCGAAGTGTGTTCCATTGGTTTTCTCCACATTTGAGGTATCCACCATGGATGAAGAATACGACGCAATCGTCCTGGGAACAGGATTGAAGGAATGCATCCTCAGTGGGATGCTTTCCGTGTCCGGAAAAAAGGTGCTGCACATTGATCGTAATAAGTACTATGGTGGCGAATCTGCTTCAATTACCCCGTTAGAAGAATTGTTTGCAAAGTTCAATGCTCCAGCCCCCGACGAGACGTACGGCCGCGGCCGCGATTGGAATGTTGACTTGATTCCTAAGTTCCTGATGGCGAACGGGTTGCTTGTCAAACTGCTCATCCACACGGGCGTTACCCGATATTTGGAATTCAAGTCCATCGAAGGAAGTTATGTTTACAAAGGTGGTAAGATTTCGAAGGTACCCGTTGATCAGAAGGAGGCGCTGGCGTCCGACCTTATGGGAATGTTTGAAAAGAGGCGTTTCCGTAATTTCTTGATATACGTTCAAGACTTCCAAGAGGAGGATTCAAAAACGTGGAAAGATTTAGATGCCAATACTGCTAATATGCAGTCCCTCTATGACAAATTTGGTCTTGATAAGAATACTCAAGATTTTACTGGACATGCTTTGGCTCTTTACCTTGATGATAATTATCTGCAGCAACCAGCGATCCAAACGATTCGCCGCATCAAACTCTACTCTGATTCACTTGCCAGATATGGTAAATCACCATACCTGTATCCCATGTATGGCTTGGGGGAGCTGCCTCAAGGATTCGCTCGCCTCTCTGCTATTTATGGAGGCACCTACATGTTGGATAAGCCAATTGATGAAATTGTATTGGGAGAAGACGGTAAAGTTGTGGGTGTCAGATCAGGAAATGAGGTTGCCAAATGCAAGCAGGTGTACTGCGACCCCAGCTATGTGCCTGACCGAGTACGCAAGAAGGCCAGAGTGATCCGTTGTATATGTCTTCTAGATCATCCTATTGCTAATACGAAGGATGCTCTTTCTACCCAGATCATTATTCCTCAAAAGCAAGTGGGTAGGAATTCTGACATCTATGTCTCCCTGGTGTCGTACACTCACCAGGTGGCAGCTAAAGGATGGTTCATTGCGATGGTTTCTACCACTGTAGAAACTAACGACCCCGAGTCTGAGATTAAGCCTGGCCTAGATCTCTTGGGTCCTGTGAAGCAGAAGTTTGTGCATGTTTCTGACTACTATGAACCAATTGATGATGGTAGTCAAAGTCAGATTTTTATATCTGAATCATACGATGCCACTTCCCATTTTGAGACTACATGTCTTGATGTCCTCAAGATTTACAAGAGGGGCACCGATGAAGACTTTGACTTCTCAAAGGTGAAGGTAGAGTTAGGCGAAGAGGATCAGTAGTGCCGCTCTGTTCTCAACTATCTGCTTGTTAATTATGTATGTAAAAGGACTTCTGTCAAGAATAAAATAGCAATTATTAGGGTTTATGGTAAATATTTGAAAGCCTAGTAGACAAATATAACAATGTCCTTTAAATTATTTAAGCAAGGTATACTTTATTGCTATATACATATTTTATTTAAAAGATTTTTATGTCAGAGGTTTCATTCATTCTAAGGTTGCTTTTATTATTTTATAAGTATACAAAGATACATCATCTGCACAAGTGAGGTTTACAGTTTTATATGAGAATATATTGCAATGCATTCCATTCGGATTGATTCATCGGTCTATTACCATATCAAAATAATAAGTTGTCTAAATTACGAATGCTCATTATACCTGTATTCTGTGTAAGATCATCATTAAAATAAAGTTACACTGTATTAAAATTGTTGACTTTATTTTGCCTCCCCTGTATTTGTTGATTTTTATTGGATTTGTTAATCTCTTACCCATATGTTTTGAAATGGCTGCAGTTTTTTGTCTGTATTCTGTAGTTCTTAGCGTCTGCAATGAAAACCATCTTATACCGGTTTGTTTATACAAACGCTATTGCTCAGTTGGCCAGCGCTCGAGCAAGAATAATTGCGCGCCCAAATTTGAAAATATTTCGTTGTAACAATTTACTTTGGGTTTTTTAAAATTATTTTTGGTGAAAATTATGAAAAACGCCATTTTTATATGAAATTGCATGGCAATGCAAAATTATAATCTATACCTGTGTTCGAATATTCCTACTGAATGATCGCAGGCCTAGTTTTATCGTGCGAGTTACCAAGACGTTATCTGGATTTCTAGTTCACCTAATGACAGTTCAGTTGGCAGTAACTAGTAACCCGGCCTGCGCTGTAGGTCGTGGGTTCGATCCCCACCCAGGACCAACATTTACGTGACGAAAATAGATATTTGTTCTGTGTCTGGGTGTTATGTAGGTATGTACTATGTTGTATATAATTATTTCCAAATAGTATATTATGTATTATAACAGTTGTTTCCCATACATCAAGCTATGCTTATTGTGGGGCACTGTGTGAAATGTCTACCAATATTTATTTATTTGTAATTACGTAGTTATTAGTAGGTATCATACATGCAGGCCCAACACGGTTGCAAAACGAGGGATTCTCATGCTTTGGTTTATCACCACTCTTGGACTACTACTACTTATCGTGTTAGTGGCTCTTTCGAGCCAATGCAGTGAAAGGATTAAAGTAGCCTCGAAGAGGCTCCTTTTGTGCACTTAATTATTTCGTTTTAGGTTACGCCGGTTTCCTTTCGCTGGTTTCCTTCACCTGAGAACATGACACTGCGCACAAATGTTATCAACTGAAATAATTCGTGCACCTCAGGATTTGAAGCAGCGACCTCCGGAATGAAACTCGATAACTCAACTGTTTTCATATTTTATTACATATTAAATAGTGTACACTTGATGTTAACTCACTAAGGCTGGTATTTTTTGAACATTTAAGAATTTACACGCTCAAAGAATACTTGAGTGAATAAACATGATCATTTCTGCAACCTATGAAAATATAATCACCGTGCACAGCCGGGGATGAAAAGGTTTCATTAGGTAATGAGTGTTCAGCTATGACTGTACCGCTATCCGATTCAATAATACACAATTTGCCAATGTTTGAAGCCGCTAAGACGAACCTATCATCGGTCAAACCACACGGCGTTGCGTACACGGGTGAAGACAACGTGGCTTTCCAATGTAAGCTTGGTTGGAAATTCTTTATGTTTATACTGTACACTTTGCTATCATGACATCCGAATATCATCTGCCATTTTAATTTATCGACTGCTTTTATGTAGATCGATGAAAATATATTTCCTTTTGCGCCTTGATACTTCCATATCTGAAATGAAATCAAATGTAGGAATTATTAAGTTGCTGAGATATCAAAACTGACTGATGCCACAGCTCGGGTGGTGATTACTTTGCCTGCTGCGGTGTAGGTCGTGGTTTCAATTCCCACCTAGGACAAAGATATTTGTACTGTGTCTAGGTGTCAATATTAATGTATTAAAAAATACGATACATATATATTCTATCAGTTGTCTGGTTCTCATAGTACAAGCTAAGCGCTGTGTGAAGTCAAAAAACATTTAATAAGGAATTTTTATTTATGAAATTTGACTCGTTTTCAGTTCTTTTACGTGATAATGTGAGCAACGAGCAGATAGCATATCCCATGTTAAGTTGTAACCTCTGCCCATAACAATAAATATGACTTGGGTCCTCACTTAGGTACAACAAGACCCAAGTCGCAGCGTGGGCGCCCGTAACTGTTGAGACATGAAGGTGGAATGTCTCACGTGCCTGTAATTACATTTCAAAAGTTTATAACAGATTCTTCGTAGAAATAAACTGTATTGTATGTGGAGTCTGTCCTACCTACATTACTATTATGGGGTAGATAAAACCACATTGCAAAAAAGATGACCTTAATATTAACATTAGCTTCAACTGTTACAACTAGCCTTGCTACACCAAGACAAGGTATGGCTGAAAATAGTTAATTACTGAGTTATTTTTTAGCATTTTACTTATGTATATAACTTCTAAAATTAAATAACATAATGTAACACATACATATGTCACGTCTAATTGGCTTTGAAAATGTCGTTATGCAAGTGTTGATGCGGTAACTACTTATAATTTATAAGGTAAGACTGGCCTCACAGCTCAGTTGGTAATAACTGCCTTCTGCGCTGTAGGTCATGGTTTCGATTCCCACACAGAAAAAAAAATCTGGTGTTAATATGTGTGTATTTACAAAGAAAAAAATGTATATTTAAGTATTCTATCAGATGTCCGGTGCAAGCTATGCTTAGATTGGGGCTAGATGGCGCTGCGTGAAATGTCTACCAATGTGTATTCAAGACGTCCAAGAACATAACATTCGAATGAACGTGGATAGAAGAAACAAGAATGTTCACATTAGGAGATGCTAAATAACAGCGAGAAGTTGCTATAATCACAATTAGCTCCGTAAGCCTACAGAGAACAAAAAATTCATGACGAGCCTAATAATTAGGGACTTTCTAGACGTAGCGACTATGAAAACCAGCGCGCCAGAGCTGCAAAGTTGTTGCAGCATATATGCTGTACATATGACTCTACAACGACAAAATTAGTCGCCCCTCAGCATACTGATGGGCAACTAAGTTTGTCGTTACCTTAGCAGCCATTTTTATATATCTCTCTTCTCTCTTATTATATTTTTGGTAGAAAATAATTAATTTCTACTATACAATATCATCAATAAATGAATACAAATTATAACAGGATCCAATATTAGTTGATTATAATAGTGAAGTAGATTTAAATTTGTTTGCAATGTATGGTTTAATTTTATAAATTTATGTCGTTATTTTAATTTCAATTATACTTTAAATTTCTATTGTACTCTGTTAATTTTTTAATGTAACCTACTGTATGATGTGTAGGTACTGTGCTCTATGGAAAGTTTTTTTCTGATATTATTATTATACTGTATTTACTTGCTCTAAATAAAAAAAAAACAATAACGGGTAGTCAAATTGAGATACCTTGATCCCCTTTTCAACAGTCCTGCAATGTATTTCCCCGTTGACTTCAGCGAACACGACGTACTTATCGGCGTCATAGAGCACCGGGCTCGCGAACACGGGGCTTCCAACAGTGCCGCGCCACGCCACCGAGTTGGTGCCCGCGTGGAGGCTCGCGCACACCCCGGACAGGGTCCCCACCAGGATGTACTCCTTCTTACCGACCGCCAAATCTGCCGATATAGCTTGATCTGCCACGTAAATGGTATCTCGTATATCGCCATTCTGAAATAAAAAAAACAAAATTAAAGTTATGTAATGAAAATTTCATGTGACGACAATGTGATGAGACAGTCTCTCAGTGCTGAAGGCCGTGGGTTCGATTCCCATCTAAGACAAATATTAGTGTGACGAACATAGATGTTTGTTCTATTTCTGAGTGTTAATATGTATGACATTCACAGAAAATAAAACATAAGTATTATATCAGTTGTCTGGGTCCCATGATACAAGCTATACTCAGCTTACTCTGGGTCTAGATGTGTAAAATGTCAGCCAGTATTTATATAATACTAGCCCCTGTGAATAAGACATACCACGGGAACACTGCGCAGTTTGTCGGGATAAGCCAATGTGTTAATACAGGATATAAGCTATCCTGGTGCCAAATTTCAACTAGATCTGTCCAGCCGTTCAGAGGTGATTGCGTAACAAACGTCCATCCATCCAAACTTTCGCATTTACTAATATTATGTTGCTAATATTAATTGCATGTTACTAATATTAATGTAATGTATAAATGTAAAAAAAAAACTGCACAATTTTGTTATGTTACGGAACGACCCGTCTGATTACATACGATGCTACTTGGGTCTTGTTGGACCTAGATAAGGGAGCACCCAAGTCTTGTTGGATGTGTTGCTTGTTATGGGTACACCCCTTAACACGAGGTAGGCCATCTGCTTGTTCCTTAACTTTGTAATGTGAGAAAAATTACCGATATGTCTATGCATCGTATATTTCCATCATACGAAGCGACGTATACAGCTCCATTGCAGCAGGCCGCTTTGCTTTTAATCATAGACCCGATGTTTATCCTCCAGTGTTCTTTGCAGTTTTCCAAATCGAAGCAAACGACAGTTCCGTTGTACGCCCCAACCACACCGCGGGGGGATGTCACCGAGTCGGTATAGCACATCACAGACGCCTCCACCCGGGATTTCATGGAGACTAAGCCTTGCAGTTTGCCTCCAACTGCATCCATGACAATCACTTTGCCAGAGTGACTGCCCACAGTAACATACAGATTGCTGAAAGAAAACAACATTTATGAGACATACTTTTTTATCGATTTGTTGGCAACTTCATTGGTATAAGATTTGGCCTGGCTGTCGAGTTGCTGAGGAATGAATTACTGGAAAAAAGTTTAGCTGAGTTATTCGTGACAAAAACAATGGCGGCGCCGGCGGCTAGCTCGAGCTCATCCCTCGTCACGGTGAAAAGGCGTGAAAAGTGAAAAGCGGCTCACCGTAGCTATACGTACCCCATCAGGGATAAAGGCGAGAATCTATGTATGAAATTACCTACCCATAAATCATTAGGTAAATGCAACTACCTAACTAATAACAAATGTTAACGACTTTTCCCTGGATTTAATTACTCATGTACCTTCTAAGTTAGTTTTGAAATGAAAGGTTTGAAATTTTATTAAATGTTGTCAATTTTCTCTGCGACTATGAAACAGCAGTAGCATATTAGAATGTACAATCTAAAATGTGATGACTGCTTTAGGTGGCAGGTACTTACAAGCCTGCTTGAAACAGGGTGGGTGAAGCATCTACACATTTTCCAGTATCAAATGTCCATGCCACAGAAAATTCCACAGGATTATACATAATTTCATTGGTTGTCTTTTTAGATGCGCAGTCATTAAAACTTTCAGTGTTTGATCTACATCTTTTCGTTCGTTTTTTTGGCTTGGAGTCTATACACGTTTCTTTTTGAGCCAACAGTAATATTTCTTCAATACTATGCCTTTGAGACATTAAATATGGCAAAATGAACTTTCCAAACTTAATATTTATCAAAGAAAGCTTATTACACAATGATAAAGCAAGGAATGATGTACCTCCAATTGAGAAGAAATCTTTATCTTTTATCTGGTCATAGGCGAAATTTCTACACAAAGACACTTTAAGTTCTTTCAGAAAAATTGTTTTCAGTGAGGTCAAATTTTGTGGCATTTCTGCACTCTTTTCAAATAACCTAGATATTAGTAGTTTTGATATCTTTCCATGTGAGTTTGTGGGAAGATTGTTTACCCTTATGACCTTGTCAGGCCAATGCTTGTCATCTAATTTACATTTGAGGAAGTCTGATAGTTCCTGACTGTTGAGGGTTTCAGAAGAGAAATACACAACAAGCAGTAATGGTTTTGGTATCCAAACACATGAACATGTTTTTACCCTTGGACACTGCATTATAGTTGATTCAATATATTGCAAATTGACTTTATGGCCAAATCTTTTAATGACGTCGTCTTTACGACCTCTGTAGTAAATGGTGCCATTTTTTATTTCACCAAAATCTCCAGTGTCTAAAAATTTTATAGAGCTTTGTTCTTCTAAACCTTTCGATTTGTTCAAAATCATACATTTTCTCGTTTTGCTTACTGAAATAACACAAAGAATCTATTATTATAAAAGTAATATATATATGTATATAACATACATTTAGATTTGTAAATAATAATGTCCATAAACATACCCAGTACAATTTTTCCACAATTCTGACTTTCCCTCACTGGTTCTATCTTTAGCTCAGTTTCTGATAGGCAATTTCCTAAGGGCACTTCTCGATCAGTTAATGCTTTGTTTAAATCCAGCTCGGCGATACAAGCCCAGCAGGACATTTCAGTCACTCCATATAATGTAAATATTTTTGTTTTATTTTTGCAGTCCTTTAATTCTCTCAATCGTTTAACTCCATTGAAAGCTTCTCCTCCGAGAGCCAATATCTTAAGTGTGGAACCAGCGCCCAGAATCAAATCTCTGATATTATTATTGGAAAATTGGAAAAACTTTGATGGTGTAGTCTGCCAAATTGTAATTGAGTTTTCTTGATTTGCCGGGAATAATACTTCAGCTTTTTCAGGTGCTATGAGTAGTGAAGCTCCATTTATGCATGCCAGAAGTATTTCCACCATAGATGGGTCAAATGTGAGTGGTGTGGAGAAGTAAATTATATCTTGATGAGTAATGTTAAATAGTGTAGTGAGATCATCAATGTTTGGTTGAATACACTGTATAGGGACTCTGATATGCTTTGGCTCCCCAGTGCTGCCAGATGTCATAGCTATGAAAGAATGCTGGATCACATTGCTATTGACTTGGTCATCAGCTTTATCACAACAATAGAAATTGATCTCCAAGCCAAATACCGATAGAGTTTTGTCTGGCTTTTTGCCAAACAGCTCCGAGCTGGCATCATTGTCTTTGGTTTTGATAGTGACTATGATTGTAAAGGAAATGGAATTAGTTACAGCCTCTAAATCTTGAGATGGATCAATGAACATAAATGTTGTACAGCATTTGTGGGCCCTGAAAATGGTAAAAGTATAAAATTTATACAGTATACATTAGTAGTATGCAGAAATGGACAACACAGCAATACCCTTCAATTTACTGTAACATACAGCTTCTCTACTGCAGTTTTTCACAACCAGCGTAAATATATGATACTCACGCAGCAATAACACAAGGAATAGCGATATTTCTTTCTGAAATGAGCCCAATTGTACCCTTGTTGCACTTCAGTTGCTGAAGATTCTGGGATATGTATTCACAAACGCCATACAACTCGGAATAAGTGTAGTGTTTGTATATGCCATCATCATAATATCTCACAGCAATACTGGAAGGGTATTTGGCGCAGGTATGGATGAACATATCATAATAACCACGTTTTAATCTCATGTTTAAGAAATGTTGGTAAATCAATGATTATGTTCGGGTTTGTAAGATTTTCCACCTACTATCTATGTGCCACATTGTTCATTGCTCTATCTACAGATAGTGTTAAAGAGGGTATTAACTAAATAGTAAATCCCAATCACAAATTAGTAAGTACAATAAATTATACTGAATTTTGAATAAAAATCACGAATGTTTTTGTTTTGTTCCAAAAATAAATTGATAACCCCTGACATTCACTAGCTCAGACAACTGACGTTGATTGTTGCAGATTTGACATTCCACAACTTTCGAACAATATCGAGTCGGCGATCGTGGGGCCAATTTCTTTGCGAGCTTTGCTTTGAGAGCTTTGCTGTGTATCTTTGGCATCTTTTTATTAGACAGATTTTAATATAGCTAAGAAAAGAGAACGGAAGCTTAGTTGATGATCATAATGTAAAATCCTGTTGTAGTACCTGAAGTACACAACGCACTTTGATGATAAAAATTTACCTTTGAATTTACCCATATCGCAAGCAACGTTCGACCTGGCTCGTATATATCAAATAAAATTAGGTCTAGACCATGCTCGATGGTTCCGAGGTCGCCTTCGTTGTGTGAAGTGCCTGTTTGCGGTTCGGTATGGTATGGTTTGGTAGAGATGAATCGATATGTGTAATTTACGAAGAGATTTAAAGCGTAGGTAGTGTAATTTTACGCAAGTATCTATACTATTTTGTAACGTCGTGTATAACTACTGTGTGGGCCCTTGAACAAATGTTGAGATGTTGTGAGACTTACGCAGCAGCGCACGGGCGCGGCGCCGGCAAATGCTACGATAACCGAACGCTAACGAAATAAAGAATAATAATAAAATAATAAAAAAAAAAAAAAAAATATTATTATAACAACATAAAATATATTAGGGTACGCACGAAAGGTTTTTTAATTGAAGATCCTGCGAGAATTTCATAAGATTGATAATATTGTTGATATATATAATATTTTAAGACATCTAAGACAGAACGAAATAACTTTCCTAAAATATATTTTATTTTTGCACCCCATTTTTTGATACATCAGATTAATATATAAAAGATAGAGATTTTTAAATATTAATTTCATGTCGTGAAAGTATTTCATATACGACAAAATATGCTCTACTTTCTGAGTCACTTCATGGGAAAGGACCACTACTCCGCACTTTCTGTTATAGATTACCCCATCTTTGCGGTCACACGTCTGAATTGACAGACTATGGATAGATTAACATCGCGACTGCTGTCTTAAGTTGTGAGTAGGTATTTTGATTCCTACCTAAATAATTCAAATATAGCGAAAGGAACTCAGCTAATATTTAAGCTTCCGGTATTTCTTCCTGCCCGACCACAGCGAATATTCGCTTTGTGTGACCAATTTAATATGAAGAAGCTTTCGGATGGGCTTCAATAAATATATGCGCCTTTCGTACACAAGTCTACTAAAGTCTACAACCGACTACTTCAAATTTAAATGTCGGGGACGTATATTGTGTTTAGACCTCCATAGTATTTTGGTTGTCATCTAGATACTAAAGCTGTTTCGTTCAGTTGTTCAGCGTATACACGACAATTTTTAAAAGCACTTTATCGGGATATATAAATATAACTAACAGAATCACGATGTTAGTTAACCAGAGCCTTAATAGGTATATCTTTGCTCTCCATATTAATGAAATTATATTCCAACGTGGCCTCCATGTGGCCTCCATGAAACTATTTTAAGAATGCGGAAAATAGGTCGATTCTAAATAGTTAAACGGGAATTAATAAAAAAAAAAGTTCAAGTCATGTGTAGGTCCTATTGATGATTGAAATATAGTTTTATATTTTACCCTAGGTAGCTTAAGACTTAATTTCGTAATAGTTTATATTGTGTATAAATATCTAAATACAAGTAAACTTTTGCATAAATGCGGAGTGTTGATTGGCGCAGCGATTTTGGAGATGTGAGGGACCACGGGGAACGATACCCACCGCATAGAAAAATTTGTGGTATCTTGAAAGATTTGCCTCTGAATCGTGACTATACTCTAAGCTGGTGAATAAACTTGAACAGCAATGAGAGTTCTAATATGATCCTATCTAATCAAACAATTTAAAAAGGTTTTTTTTATTGTTTCATTAGTTTGATCTGCAATGTGAAATTACTTAGAAGTAGGAGAGCGTTACTCAAGCTAGTATTTCACGAAGCATTTGAGTACGCGTGGCTTTTGGAATACAGTTGTTTCATGCTATTAAGGTAAGTAGGTACATTGTTTATAATTAAAATAAATTATTGGTTTGCCGATTGAATTCACTCTCGAAGGTTGGCTACAACTTGCAACACACAGTCCGTTTATCCAGCCACATGTGACTTCCACCGGTTCAAAAAGTTTGAGACTGCGGCGTAACTGACCTAAAAGTTGTTCGCCAAACGAACAGGCCCAATCAATTAGGGGCGGTCAGCGTTTGTAGGAAAAGAGGCCAGCGCGCGCGCTCGTCGAGGAAACTCGGAAAATAGTGGCGGGGGGCGGCGGCGCGAGGGGCGGCACCGGGACTCGGGAGGGTGCGTGTCCGAGAGGCGCGAGCGGAGCGGGCATCGATCGTGCGGGCGGCAGTCCGCCGGGGCGGCCGGCGAGAGCGCGCGTGTCATGCGCTGCCTCTAGAGATGGCCGGCGCTCGGGCGCTCGTGGCCGCATGCTGGACCTGGTGGTGGCTGACCATCGCAGCCGGTGAGTACAACATAACGAAACTCGCTTCGCGTTCACGCCGCTAGTTCCGCCGGTCAGCTGTTCGCGCCGCAACCACCCCTGAAGCCTGACTTTCACGTTTTCGTGGCATCTGAAAAGAATACGACGGCGGTGCGTGTGTTCTTTACCCTCGACCCCTCGCTTAGGTGCTGGAGCGTAATGACGTCGAGGGTTGATGTTTGTTTTAATTGTATTATTTTAATCGATCTCGCCCTCGTGGTCGTTATACGGTTCAGTATTGGACGTGCGATAGTTTCTTAAATAGTTAAGGTGTTAGCGCGTTACTACGGGGCTTAGGATTTATTTCGCCTTATGTTTATGGATTTGTTTGTGAGTAAGGGACATCAGAGTGTTGTGAGCAGGGTGGGTGCTGCGGCGGCCGGGTTCGTCTCCAGCCGGCACGTCGGGCCGGGCCGGCCTCGCAGGAGGCTCGTCCTCGACTCGGCCCAGACTAGCCACTAAACAAACTGTAGCATTACGTAATAGGACGACCGGAGTGACACATTTGCGTAAATATTGATCATAATCACGCCACCGTGGCCCGAAGATTCCAAGATTACAGTGCAGGCATGCATAACGTAGTAACACCTGCCGTTCGATATTTACTTACGTTTGGGTACTGAGTACTAGTGTGTGGATTTCCAGAATATGATAAAATTCAAGTGATTTGTAATGTTTAATAGTTTAGAGGTCAGTCAGTCAAAAATTCCATAGAAAAGACATCAACGCGTTATATGTTATGTTAGGAAATATAATAACTTGACTTACCTAAATTGCACATAAGTAGATCAAATGTGAGCAGCATATTATGTCAAGTAAAATAAATTAAAATATTAAACTATAAACTATAGACAAAAATTATAGAAACGTATTGAAATATTTAAAAATTAAGAATTTATAATTATTAAATATATTGAGGGGTAAATATAAATATTAAGCTGTTTCAGTTTGTATCGTACTTTAGCTTAAATAAGGCGTTTCAATGTATTTGGATGTGTTCTCGGAATATTAGAACGATAACGTAAAATTTGCATAAAATTAGTTCTGGCTACCTTTTTTTGGGTAGTGTGTTTGGGCTGTAGATTGCTCTAAAGTAATTTGAACTCGCTAATGGTTTAGCCATATTTGAGCAAAGATGGCCCACAAGCTCATTATGTCAGGTCTACGTTCTCATGACAGTAGCTAAAACTTAATTCCCATTTTAATCCATTTTTTTTATATTGAAAATCGAGCCAATGAACCGAAAGTGTCGAGAAAAAGCTTTGTAAATAGACTTTAAGTCAAGTTTCACATACTGTGGTAAAAGAAGACAGAACACAGGGTTACTTAGAAAATGCTGTAATCAAAGTATGTTCATAATATGAGCTTGGGTTTTTCCTCGTTATGGGCCTCTAAACAGTTACAATTATCAAGGTTAGGAGGGATTTTTACAAAAAAGGTATATTTTCATATTACAGATAACCTATGTAGATGATATAATTTTTATATTAATTTTCTCATTGCCTCCAGGGCCCTTTCTCGTTTAATTAAATGTCTTCGAAACTAGAGACTTTTCTTAAAATTAAAACAATGAAAACAAATTATTTGTGTCCTTATTTTTTTAGTGTTATTCTACGTAGGCAGGAAATTAATTAAATGTTACGCCTGACCGGGAATAAGGTGGAGGCTTTGAAAGAATTCCACCTACCAAATCTAAATATTAGTGATCCCGTATAGCCTAGTATCGGCGACCAGTGAATTTATCAAAGTAGAGCATCTTCAGTCGATGTCGGGAAATACATTTGCTACAAACATTTATCATATTTTTCTATCGACGCAGGAAATAAGTCATTTGTGAATAAATCAAAGTGAAATTCACGTAAAATATTGAATTCAACATATAAATATAATATATTCGTGTACCTAATTGTTCTGAGTTTTCACCAACACCCTTTAGGTTAGTGCAAATTGAAAAGGTGGTGGTTCGTACCACTCGGCTACCACACTTCCGTTTCGACTTATTATAATAACTAAAATCACTTGAATGAACACTGAAATGAATATTATTTCCACAAATATTCTCCGCCCGCCTTACGTAAGCTCGATAGCCCCTCATTGAATTTTTATCGTCGTGTTTCGCTTCGATTCAATATTCTTATACTCATATTTAATTAGTCTATTGGTTATTTTTGTGTTTGTACGTAAAAATGGGAAAATAATTTAGGGTTCGAAATAGATTTTTTTACTAAAATGAACCACTAAACTATTGAGAAAAATTAATTCACGCTATGAATATATTTAGCCTAGTTCCTGGTTCCAGTTATATTCAAAAACCCTTAAACAAGTCAGGCATACGAGACGTTTTGAATTTTTTTTAAGCGTATAAATCACGGAACGGCCTTTAATATCTATAATATCTGAAAATCTTCCTGAAACTAAAAGAAAGTAAAAGAGAAATTCTCAAAAGTTCATAGGTGTTGATTAGAAACATAATATTTAGCCTTTTGAATTCAAAACTGCATGTCATCAGAGAAAAACAAACCACTGTTACATAATTTTCACATGATACTCTTATACCTAACTGTAGTAGGTTAGGTAGCGTACTAACCCACATACATTGCTGTAGCGTATTATAAAACACAAAATTAAAATGTTCCAAATCACTAATGGCGCACCTTACTGCGTTTTATTAGTCTTAAGTTGTTGATCTATAGAGGCTCATCTCAGAAAATAGTAGGTACAAATAGTGCTACTGTGCGCAACCGGTATTTATTTGCTGAATAAAACGAGACAAAAGAAAAAAAGTGAATGCGCTTAAGTAGAGATTATCTATATCTACATACAAATAAATAAAACTGGAGCGTCTGTTTGTAATATTAAAATAACAGCTTTTTACTAAGTGCATATGGATGTATACACGGTACAAATACCAAAACAACATTTTTTAATTTTTTGTCTGTCTGTCTGTTTGTTCCGGCTAATCTCTGAAATGGCTGGACCAATTTTGACGGGACTTTCACTGGCAGATAGCTGATGTAACAAGGAGTAACTTGTCTACTTTTCCGAGGGGTAAAATAGGGGTGCGTGATAAAACCAAATTCCATGCGGACGAAGTCGCGGGCAACAGCTAGTTTCAACATGATATCCTACAGTTCTATGACAATTTGTAGGCGATGGGAGTCAGTTTTTACGCGTTAACTGTTAGAAAACCCGTTACATATGTGGGAATCAAATTAAGAAAACTTTTATATTAAATTTACAAAAGGGAAACTATCTTGAATTATACTAATTAAACAATAGGTATCACATCACAAGCAAGCAATGTGGTATTTGAACGGATATCTTATCTATTAATCTGTTTATAGAGAATAATCCATATCATCCTGATAACAGCATTGTACTTGACTGGAAATAGTTTTTCAGGTGACTTATCAACAATGTTTTATCAATGCTAGTATGCCAAATCCTATAGTTTGTGCATGCAAATTAATTATTGATTCTATATTTTCATAGAGCCACATTTAATGTTCATGTTTTATTTTGATTCATCTAAGGTTCTTCTAAATGTTTAAATAAATAAATAAAAAATGGTTGACATTTCACACATCGTCATCTAAGCATGTATCATGGAAACCAGACAACTGATTACATACTTTTTTTTTGAAATACATAATAACATATGCCATCAAAAACAAATTGTAAAAAAAAATAAGTCTCGCAACTCAGTTCTTCTATCTTAAAAAGTTGTGAGATCCATATAATAGAGATGCTTAAAGATCCTTCTGTCTTAAGTTATTACGTAATTAGCTAACCTAACAACATCTTATAGTGACCATATCAATATCAATATTAAAAATCTTTTGTTTTTAATAAATAAATGAAATAGTAAATCCGATATTTTGACATTATGTCGTTAGACACTTACGTTGGAACACAAAATTGACAGATAATGTAGTCGGTAACGATTAAAAGCATCCATGATAATTACTCGAACTGAATCATTGTAAAATAATGGTTGTCTTTCTTTAAACAAAATTCGTAGAACTAAGCGGAAGTGAGAACGTTACTCTAAAAGAATAAATACAAATACTAAAACAGTGAGGTCTAGCTGTCGTACTATTGACAAGACTATACCTACAATATTGTAAAATTACATGGAACTCAACGGGCGGTGAGATATAAGAAAACAGTCTACAGGGTACAGGATACAAGGTTATTGGTAATGTGGTGAGGTTGTTAACCTCTTTGGGATAACTTATGTACAACAAACTAATAGCAGGATTTGGATTGATGTTGTTAAATATCTCTCGTATACAACTCGTATAGGATGTATCTTGCAATTTAAGATCATCACTCCCCAAGAGTTCTTATTTTTATAATAATGTAATAAAATTAAGGTTAATTGCTAGAACGTCCGCAAACAGCTGACTTTCGAAGAAAATCTCAAAGTTTTAGAAGAAAAAAGGATACCTAGTAGAATAAATATTTATCCTTATGGTCTACATAATTTACACCATTGAGATTGTGAGCATACCATCGATAAATCAACTCATATTTTCTACTCAAACAACACTTAAAAAGAGCATCTCGTATTTTGTTTACCCGCTAGAAATACTGTTTTTGTAAGTGCTATTTGCTGATGAAATATCTGTGAAACAGAAGCTTGTTAAATAAAATCTCTGAAGTTCATCGTTTCGTGGTAAAAACTTGTTTGAAATGATTGCGTGCTTTCAACCCCAACGTTGCCCTTGTCATTAAAAAGAAAAACCAATTTTTGATTTGAAACAATGCACAGAACAATAATTTTGCGCAGCAAAACGAAAAAACAGACTTCTACGTCGATGATTGTGATCACGAATTCATTCATGAACGAGAATGATTCCTCGTACTTGAATGACATATATTTTCAAGTTACTTTGATTGAACAACAATATTAGAATTTTCTGTGGAACCAACATGAAAGTATATCCTTTCAAATAAAAATAGAATTTTCCAAATCGGTATATAAATGACGGAGATCTCAAGTAACGAACATAAAAAATACAACTGAATTCAGAACCTCCTCCATTTCCTGAAGTCGGTTAATAACTTCAAATTTTTAGGTTGTGCAATATGAATCTCAGTGACACTGAAAAAAAAAATGGCGTCATTAGGGCATTTTTTTCACAGTTTCATTTATGTTCAAAAAAATATTCAATTATTATAATACGGGTATCATCAATTAAAGGTCATGATGAACATATTCCAAAACTTCTTAATTTATTGGCATAAAGTGGACATAGGGTGTCAGGATAGTAGCGTATTTTTTTTTAATTATAAGTATTCATTATCAGTTCCTAATGAGAAATAGACATATTTAGTGACATCTTCCAATCAAGAGCAGGCTGCCTTGGTACATTAAGTACATAATATGGTAGCAGTTGGTACATATTCTCAAGATCATTTAAATATTGCAGTTTAATATACTATTCCATTTCATTTTATACCTAATAAGAAATTTCTATTCGTGGATGTTTTTATTATATGGTTGATATCAATTTAATACCTTTTGGTACTTTCTTCAATCGAATTTAACTACATTTTTCCTTTATTATAATAATGTAAGTAGTTTGCTATATACCGAGGAGAACGATGAATCTAAATTAAATAAAATACAATTAAAAAGCTTTAATAAAAACTTCACGGTTCATTTCGTTTCGAAGACTCATCTCTATTTCCTTCGAAGATACACTGTACACGCTTCTCATTTTCCCGATGAAGTTGTGAAAGTTCAATAAACCCTGAAAAATTAAGTCAAACATTATCGGATTACTATTTGCCAAAGTGGGGCGAGTTACGGTGATCGGTTAAGCCAGTCGGTAGAAAGATGTGGGATTTATGTCAGTTATAGTTAATAATATTTTATTTTAAATTAGTGGAGTAGTGTTTATTGGATGCCTAATTAGAATGTATGGAATGCTTATTAGAATATATTATAGCTAGATGGAGCTTACTTTTTACATTATGGTGAATATGGTGTTTTAATTGATCTAACGAATTATCATGTTAGGTGATTTCACTTATTTTTCCATGATTTCCATAGCGTAAAATTAAACGTGGATTACAACACAGAAGAGCTCGTAGCAGTATCAATGTATAACTGTTCTAAAGATTGCATTCAACTCTTTATTGACTACATTTCCCGCTTTCCCGCAAGTTGCAGAAGTCACGCGTAAAAAAATTAAAATACATCCGTTTCCTTTACGGCAATATGAAAAACAAAACCGTAGTCCAATAAAAAGTTGAAACAAGAAATCATAACGTAAATGCGTATTCGTTCCATCGTTTTCAAACATCATATCGATAACTTTTTCCCATTTGACGTTGTTAAATATTGAAAGGTAGAGTCGGGGTACGGATTCGTAGCGTACGTAGCGCACAATAATATCGCAGGAGGTGATAAAAACTTAGTTATTTCCAGAATAATAGAGCTCAGTAGAACTGTTTCATTTCTATTTTACTATTGTTTCTTCTTGTGTTGCCTTCATAGCTTATTAATCGACTTTCCGTTTTCGTTATTTCGTTACCTCCGCTCTACGATAATATCTAGCTACGCTGCTGAAAAGTATGACTGACACGCTTATTAGAAGGACACGCAACCACTGTAAATATTTAAAGTATGCTTATTACGACAATTAAGGATTCCTGACTTAACATTTTATTCTTAAACGAGTTCATAAGTGTTTTGTAGTAAAAAATGAATGCATCAATTAAAATTTTTTACCGGTACTAATTTGCTCTTATTGCCATAGTCCTTGTTATACAATTGTCAATAGTTATACAATTATTAAACATAGACGGCCAAAGTTTCCTAACGTAGAGAAAACGTAAGACATTCTTTTTTTGCCGTATTTATTTAATTCAAACAACAATGTAGAAACAGGTGCCTCAGCACGTTACAAAAAACTTTTCGATTTGGTTAAATATTGTAAGTTATTCTAGTCTGGGTTGGCTGGCGTATTCTAGAATCTACTTTGCATCTCATCATCTCGGCCTCTGAATAGTCTGCAGGTGAGAGATGCAGTTTCGGGGTAGCCACTTAGTAACGTTTAACGAGAAATTTGTAACTTTGAGCATTGAGGCAGCTCGATAAATTAGCAAAGTAACAAAATCTTTCGAAGTGCTGACTGTGGATTTTGTTTCAAAACATCTGTTACAGCTAATACAATCTCGATTATATTGCAAATGTAATTGTAAAAAGGATTCTAGAAAAGGATTCTAGTATAGAAAGTGTTTATTTTCCCATTGATGAATGTAGGTATGTTGTGAGATAAAGTGCAGAGATATTGCAGGTGTCGCATTGGGCGCAATGCGGCGCTTCCACTAAATCTGCCCTGACCTCGATACACGACATTATCGAACAATTTTAAAGCTCATAAATCGTATTAAGGGACAAACGAAATGACACAAAAAGCTAGAAACCTCTTTTGTCTTGTTACCTAAAGTAAAGAGGAACATTATTGAAAGTTATTCTTTGAAGCCATTATGTTATTCTACAGTATTCAACTGCACCTGTTAGTTGCATTATTTTTTATTTTTTATTTAAGTATTATTGGTTGGATTATAGACTTTGCTATGCCGCATAAAGTAGTAAATCTAGTTTTAATGACAATTAAAACAGAAATTTTCCCATAGAGCTTATCTGAAGATCCATTACATTGATGAGTATTCTCGATGGGTTATATTTAAAAAAAATTATGACAAAATATTACTTCATACTTTTACTTCGTCTTTAGGTTTCTTTTAAACGTGTATGCCCACGTGGTTCCTACAGTAGAACGTTGCCCGGCAACGAGGGTTACGGGCACGTGTTACCAAAAGGACAATATCGACCAGACCAGCCGTATGTTAGTTCCGTACGCGTATAACAAGCAATTACTATGCCTATGTGTACGGAATAAGGATGAAAAGGGAGTGTTGTGTGAACACACGCTACGCGGCTTGTAGTTTGTGCTTGGGAATAAAATATTCACGCGTACAGGCCGCAATTAGGCCGTCTCGCCGGTCAACCTTGCACGGGTCTCTTCTCTGTAACCGTAATTTGTCAAAATTATAAAGTGACGGGTCTGACGATGTGATTATGGCTAGTCAACGAACATTTGGGTTTCAGGAAAAATTTCATATTAAACTACTTTGTTCCCATTCATTATTATTATCATTTATTTCAGAATAAATCTATTTTACTAAATAAGAATAAAAAAACAACAAATATTAGATTCAACGAAATTATGCTCGTCTTACTTTTTTTTTCTTTTTTTTACAGGTAAACGGACAATCTGAATATAATTTTATAGAGAATGGAGAGAATTCATATAAAGTAAAAAACATTACCCGTTTTTCCATATTTCTGGGAAAACTATTGAAACGGCAAATTAATATCACCAAATTGAATCGGGCGTCTGCCAAATTGGAGTAATTTATTCCCGGGAGGGTTCAAGGCCGGGCTTACCCTAAAGTATTTACGGTAAATTAATATTTCTCAAACCAATATCGCAATAAAATACAAAAAATATCCTTTCTAATAATAATAATAATATATCTTTATTGGAAACTACTATTGGTACTTAATACTAAGAGTACATTTGCAGTGGATCCAAAAGGCGGTCTTATCGTGGTAGACGATCTCTTCCAGACTACCTTAAACTAAAACTAAAAAAGAAAAGTAACTTATACTAACGCAAGTTTTTTTTTAAATATGTAACATAATCTTTTAGGTACAACGTTTGTTAACAAAAACAACCTGTTATGACTGTACGGGGTTTGGCTAAACAAAATTCTTGCGCCTATACTGTTGTTTTATGACCTCATGTTACTTTACCTCATCGCCCATACAATAATACTAACTCCTTAGTTCTCTTTCAAATTTATAAGAAGGAAATTAGAATAAAGTTTAAGAAAGGAGAATTAAAGTAAAACCGTTGAATTCACTCGTTGTCGCGACAATTTATTCGCGAAGGAAAATTCGAGCATATTAT
The DNA here is from genome assembly GCA_947359385.1 of Chesias legatella. Classification (NCBI taxonomy): domain Eukaryota; kingdom Metazoa; phylum Arthropoda; class Insecta; order Lepidoptera; family Geometridae; genus Chesias; species Chesias legatella. The sequence continues at coordinate 5,497,390 of OX375768.1, read as the reverse complement.
AATACCGTCCTTATTACTTACAATCGCAAATCCATCGATGGCCAATCGTCAACAGATTGAGGCAGGAAATAAATTTAGTGGATCACATCTTGTGCAGATATTTTCTTTAATTATCTTATACAATATTAATAATAAAGAATAAATAATTCTTTAATTATTGATAAAATAGCATAGGCACCAACTGTCACTTTTTAACATTTCATTGATTGCGCGAACAATGACAGTTTTCCAAATGCAAAAAGCGTCATAGCCAGTCTGGGGTGCGTTACCGGTATAACCGCGGCAGGTTGCGTCACCCTCGCTTCGATACCGTCCCGTATATCGGTGTGTCGCATGTTTGTTCAATAACAGCGTTTACAATCATTTTATTTGACGGCCAATAAATTGTGCAGACTAATAATGCCGTCTCATGATTTAATGTACACTTGGGGTTCTTTGAATTTATTTAAATGTAGTCGTTTAGGCGCGGATGGAAACGACTTGCAGGCGCCTGTGGTAACATTATCCCCGTTTCACATTTTCAATCGGCTCCAAAAAGAGAAGGTTCTCAATTCGTTTGTATTTATAAAAAAGTTTGTTATTCAATATCTCCGTCAATTGTTAAGCGATTTTGATGTTATTTTTGTTATTTAGGGTATACTTTCAGGTGACCTCACATAATTTTAACTAGTTGTTGACATAATTATTTAGAAAATTATTATTTTTTGCTTGAATATTTATGTGTGTTCTCACTTTCTCAAAACAGTGAAGTAAAACATCGTAAGTTAACTGAAATGTCAATAACCAAGAGACGGCGAACTTTAATACTTTTACCACACTGATTCGACACAGCGAGAAGTTAATAAAGTAGCAAGTAGTCGTAGCAGCAGAACTCTTCAAAAAAGTACTGCTCATTTAATATGATTGAAGAGTTGATTGGAGATTACATTTCTTAGTATTCCGTATTCAGAGTAACGTTTCAGGACCTATTTCATCTTGTTAGGAATTTATTGTCTGAGTTAGTATATAATGGGAGCGCCCGCTATTACCATAATGTTGTTCTGAGAATAATAAAATGTAATAAAATAATAAAATGTCTAACATTTTATTACCAATAGGGTGGTCCCAAATAACAGATATATTAATCAGCTCTAGCTAGGTTTTAAATTTAGATTATTTCTTTAAAATTTGGATGTCGCACTTAACAATAATTTTTAAATTTTTATTACTTTGAGTTACCGGTTACGTCTTGATGTTTTCCCTTCAGCGTTTAGGTAACGTGTATTTGCACGAATAATGTTTTCTACTTAAAATCGCACTCGTCTGGATTTTAACCAGTGAACGCCGGATTGAAACTCGGGATAATCTGTCGTCATGTAGGTAATCACAACATGCAAATGGTGTATTCCATCTCTAAATCATTTGTTTCACGATGTTGCATACAGAATGTCTCTCTTAACTTATGTAACTTATATTAACTTATGTTACAGTCTGTTAGAAGTTATATACGCTCCTATAACGTGATTCTTTTTACTCTTGTCATTTTATTACCAAGAGATAGGTTTTTGAGAAGGTGTAACGTAGTGGCGATTTGTTGTAATTCTTGTATTTGACCGCCAGTTGAAAAGACTAATACTTGTGAAGCTTTGTCAATAGATTCTTGTAGCAAACACGATAACTCTCAATAGTGTTCGGTACACGCGTGCGCAATGTCGTACGATTCTTATCTCTCGTGCTGTTTGCTCAGATTAGGCTTGTCTTTACCATCCGTGTGGCCCACTGTCAAGTTCAAAATGTCAAGAACATGTCCAGACAACTACTTTGAAGGTCAAACTGAAAGGGTCGTTGCTCCGCAAAATGAAATGAGATGTTTGCGTGAGTAAGAAATAACTCTACAGTCGGAGTTTCTATATAATTCATGTACCTAACTGCATTCAGGGTGGAATGAGCTGAATGTGAGATTCAAATCACGACATAATTTATAAAGATTTTTGTGGAGTATACAGGGTTACAGGAAAAGTCGTGCTAGATCCGTTAAGGGCGTGGAGTACCCATCATTTCTGACTTATTTCACTATGAAACACCCTACCCTAAACTTAACCCTTTTCGAGATATTCGACTTTTAATTTTTTATTGAATAATGCCGATTTTTAGGCTACGAAATTTATTTTTGTTTATTTTGTGTATCTTATTATTATTATTATTGCATTTTTACATGTGTAATAAGATGCTTTAGGACATCAATCATTAAAATAGTGCATAAGTTAATTGAATAGACCGTAGTAGACAAGTGAAAGTAAAAAAATAAAAAATATATTAGCAAGCTTATTTTTCTCTAAGGGATATCTAAAAAAAATATTATGACACTTGTTCGGCAGATATTTTTTAAAATATCTACGTTTCATCAGCTATCTAACGAGGTATAATAATCTAGGGTTTTATTCAAATGCATTGGAAAAAAATTAGTTTCATAGGCGACAGTGGAGAAGAAAATTTATACTTAGCCCTAAAAAGTAAAATAAAACATTAGGTATGCATGAAATGTCATTTATTAAAGGTTTTCACACAACTTTTTCTTATTCTACAGTTCATGTTCAACATGGCCGCCTCTATTTCTGAAACATTGTCGCATCCTTCTACGGAGACCAGTCTTCACTACTCCAGTGGTCAACGTGGTCCTCATTTTATTTGCTGCATCCACAATCCTTTCTCTTAAGTCTTCCACAGACAAAACTGGATTCGGCTCGCTGTACACAAGACTTTTCATGCACCCCCATACATGAAAATCCATGGGAGTTAGGTCCGGACTTCTTGCTGGCCATGGCAACGGCCCACCTCGTCCTATCCATTTGTTTGGATAATTTGTGTCCAGCCAGTCTCTGACACTTCTCCTGAAATGGGCAGGGCAGCCATCGTGTTGGAACCACATGTCCCTGATCAGGTTGAGTGGCAGATCATCCAGCAAATCACTCAAGTCTGCTCTCAGGAAATTTTCGTAGCTTTCCCCATTTAGATTATCCGGGAGAAAGTAAGGTCCAATCAAATGATTAGAGATAATGCCCATCCACACATTCACGCTGAATCTTCGTTGGGACCCTTTCACTCTTTTCTTATTGGGATTCCTTAGTTCTTTTGGGGCCCAGTAATGGACGTTGTGATAGTTGGTTATGCCATCTTTATCAAATTTGGACTCATCCGTCCACAAGATATTTCTTAGAAAATCTGGGTCTTCTACGTCAGCATTTAGCATAAATCTGCAAAAGTCCAATCTTCTCGCGGGGTCTCCTTCTTCAATAACGTGTACCGGCGTGTAATGGTACGGGTATAGGCCAGCAGTATGCACTGTAAACCACACTCTCCATTGCGAAAGTCCCAGATCACGGGCAACAATATTAGTGGAAGTAGTCGGATCCGCTCGAAAGCGTTGCACTATCTCATTGTCCTGTTCTTCGTCGTCAATTCGTGGTCTTCCCATGTCTGTATTTCGTCTCAAAACAGAGCCAGTTTCTTTAAGTCTTCGATAAACTCTGTCAAAACAGGCCACATCCGGCACTCGACGACCGGGGTAGCGAGTTATGTATTCGTTACGAGCTTGCGCAGACACACAATCGCAGTATCCGTAACAAACGTCCCAACTACTTTTTTCCACGAAATGTAATACAAACCCTAGATTGTTAGACCTCGTTAGATAGCTGATGAAACGTAGATATTTTAAAAAATATCTGCCGAACAAGTGTCATAATATTTTTTTTAGATATCCCTTAGAGAAAAATAAGCTTGCTAATATATTTTTTATTTTTTTACTTTCACTTGTCTACTACGGTCTATTCAATTAACTTATGCACTATTTTAATGATTGATGTCCTAAAGCATCTTATTACACATGTAAAAATGCAATAATAATAATAATAAGATACACAAAATAAACAAAAATAAATTTCGTAGCCTAAAAATCGGCATTATTCAATAAAAAATTAAAAGTCGAATATCTCGAAAAGGGTTAAGTTTAGGGTAGGGTGTTTCATAGTGAAATAAGTCAGAAATGATGGGTACTCCACGCCCTTAACGGATCTAGCACGACTTTTCCTGTAACCCTGTATATTACGTCATAGGGACTGTTTCAGAAAATTCATTCTTCGGAAGTATCATTTATAAAATGAATACTCAGTTAAAATATAAATAAACGTAGGATGGGTTTATTGATATTTATATTTTTGGGGTTGTTCTTATAACTCATAAATTGTACGTATATGATAAAATTAATTAAGGATTATGCAGGCTAGCTTTTACCCGCGGCTCCGCTCGCATTAATGTTGATTTTGACAACCAGCTCTGGTTGTCGATCGATATAGAAATCATTGACGAATAATTTTTTATTAGCATATCTTCTATCGTTTCAGACTTACCCATACTGATCCGTCTTAATGGATTCTACGTATACTTATTTGTATGAATAATATTGACTACTGTATTACAATGCCTTATTACAAATGACAAAATTTATATGTTTCGTATTAATCTTCGACGCCATAACCACTAAACTGATTGAGCTGACTTATTTAACTTGAAGATCACATTCTACTTTGTATCCAGCGAAGCCGCGGGCAGACGCTAGATATTACTTAACGTTATCACATATTGCGGTACGTGAAGTAAGTTTTAGGTGCGCATAGGACGGTTTATATTATCTACCGGAAATTATATATTTGCTATCTAAGGTAGGTTAGGGTTATACGTGAAGGATAAAGCGACATTGGAAATTCTAAACAGCAGTTCAATCATGAAATATAGGTATATTGACATACGAGGATGTAGTTGTAGTTTTTATAGATATCGCACTAGGCAGAATAATAGTCATAAGAATCAACATTGGTTATATAAATTACATGTACAAAGATATATTATACAAAGTGTACCAATTTCAATAAATAACAGTAGGTAATTCCATAATAATCATAATCCTACATTACAAATTTAAAAACTAAACTAGGAGTAGTTTTTTAAAACCTATGAATTCACCGTAGGTATAAAAACTGGTCAAAAAGCCATTTTTTAAGCCGGCGCTTAAATTCAGAGAGTTTCAGTGCATTTCTAATAGCGTCAAGAAGACTTATACACATAGGGCCCCGTAACAAACAACAAACAAATAAACAAATACTGGTGGACATTATACACAACGCCATCTAGCCCCAAAGTAAGCTAAGCATAACTTGTGTCATGGGAACCAGACAACTGATATACATACTTATATACTTTTCTTTTGTAAATGCATACATATACTACATATTAACACCCGACACAGAACAAACATCAATGTTACAAATGTCACATAAATGTTTGTCCTGGGTGGGTATCGAACCAACGACCTACAGCGCAGAAGGCAGGGTTACTACCAAATGGGCTGTGAGGCCAGTCTGTATATGTCAGGGTGTAGTCTCACGTAGACTGCTACTTGGTACACTAATATTGGGGTCAGCGTGAGGATGCTAAGGCTTTTGAAGAGCGTCTCGCTGCTTCGTCACTTAGAATTTTTATAATGGAGCGTACGGCCCTTTTCTGCATCTGGAATGAGGCGCTTCGGCGCCGTACAGCAAAATCAGGTGTACCGTAGCAAAGTAGCAACCACGCACCACATCAGCTGAGATGTGTCAGCTTATAGATGTCGTGGCGTGCGGCCTGAAAGTGGAAACTGAAAAAAGTGAGTTTTGTTCAAGTTTAAGACGAGGCCACTGGCAGATAGCTGATGTAACAAGGAGTAACTTAGGCTACTTTTCCGGGGGGTAAAATAGGGGTGCGTGATAAAACCGAGCTCCACGCGGACGAAGTCGCGGGCAACAGCTAGTTGTAACTAAATGCAGGTAACTACAAAATCAAGAATTGTAATATTGCCGGTACGATATGGCCGCGGGGAGGGCGGGTGACCAGCGGCGCGTGTCCACCACCTGTCGTAGATACCGCGCACCGGTCGCCACCCCGGCCCCGGCCGCGCGGCCCCTCCACCGGTGCCGGGAGCTTATTAACCGACCTCATATTCCTAAATCTTGCATGCATAATGCTACTTCTACTCCAAATTTACATTAGCCAGTGATTCACTTTGCATACTTTAACTTACCAAGAGATTCAGTAGCCTAAGAATAATTTAACTTGATTTTGAAGTCTAATTAGACAGCGTCCTTTCAAAGTAGAATTATGTTGTGAACATCTCACAGTGCCAAATCGCGAAATCCTAAGCAATACGGCAACAATAAATTAAACTAAAATATTTTTATTTTCATGTGTATGTTACATGTGTTGAAATGCATTTCTCATAAGAGATCGTAATTATCGAATGATCAGCTGTAATGAGTCATACATCGTACGATGTGTTTTGCTGATAGGAAACAAAAACAAGCGATTGTATTTTGTAATATCGCATGTTCCGGATTTAACAAATTTTCTTCTTTTTAACATACATAGGTAAAATATTGAACTAAACTTGATTAATATTTATCCCTGTATGTCTCAAGATTTGTGTGCGTTCATAGTTATTAATTTTAAGTTCAGAATATTTAAGTACAATTTCCTCTTCTGAATTTTTGTTGTTAAAGTAGCTTTAGTATTATCAAAAAAATGAAGTATTTGGAATCAGTTACATTTTTTCAGAATTCAGAATATTATAGGACAATTTCCTCTGCTTTTGTGAAGGTTTTTCTTAAATTTTCATAATGATTTTGGTAGAATTTCGACCACTTGGACGAACACCAGTTCAAATAAATAGCATCCTTGCGACTAGTCTGATCACTGGTTCTCTCGAAAAGTTGTAGTGAAAGGATATCAATGCACCTCAAAGAGGCGCCTTTCGTGTACTTGACACATATCTTCGCATTTTAAATTCTAAGACATGTCGGTTTCCACACGATGTTTTCCTTCACCGTTTTGAGAACGCGGTACTGCGCACATAAATTTTTCAAGCAACAAAACTCATTGCGCACATCGGGATTCAAACCATCGACCACCGGATTGAAACTCGGGGTCAGTAACACTAGGCAACCACGCATTCTAAATATCATTTGCAGATAATAATATATAATATTGGCTCATCTCGTACTTTGGTGGAGAGAACTTAAGTCGTATTGCTGTTGTCTATGGGCGGTGGTTACCTCTTAACATCAGGTGGGCCGTCAGCTCATTCCGTCGCCGAAGTCACATAAAAACAACGAATACGTTATAGGATTCATTTGGTCGCACGACAGTAACCGGCGCCCGCGTGACATGTGGCATGTGTAGCCTGGAGGGTGTCATGCAAGGCGACGCCCTTTACTATTTCTTATACTTAAAGCGCCACATTAGCGGATAATTTGGCTTGTATTACTGTTTCCATTTCAATGACCAACCATCAACATTTGTCATAGTTAAATAGTACAGTTTATAGGTCTTACGAAAGGATTACGGGGGAATTAGAGTAGTAGGGGCGTCGTATATTTTGTTGCTTAAGTTTTACATAGAGAGAGATGATTAAAATCGGGCATATTTATTGTAGATGTAATAGTTAAGTATACATGCACTGCTTTATTTCATTGATTATACTTCTAATGGCAATTATTTTAAACTTTTTCTGCTGCCAAGCAGTATAGTTATGCTAGAAGGACATTGGAGCCGGTTAGATAAAACATAACAGTTTATATCATTATCTATCTTCTAAAGATATATTATCAGCATAAAAGTGGATGTCCTGTCTGACTGACTTTCAGACAGGGTAGATACAGCTTACCGTTTGTCATAGAAATTTGAGACGTATGTTCCTTTTGTAGCCTAATTTGGGTTCTAATTCCCTATTTCCCGGACGAACTTCGTAGAAGTTCTACAGCTACTAAAACTATTCGATGTAATCACAAAATTTTAAAAACCAACCTGTACACGTGGAACCTCGGAATTTCACCCGAGTTCACAATTCCTACTTCGATCAAGCCATGTGTGGTATGGTTCATAAATGTTACCAACAAACGAACTCGAACAGTGAAGACAGTTTTCAGTAATTATCCACCCTTGTTTTGAGGTAAACATAAATTGCCGTCATTATCATCCAGATGGGCAATTTGACCAGTCTGCTGGGCAGGCACGCGTCGTCTCAGGTTGCACTCAGGGACTTCAATTAATTGAAACACCCTGTACAGTGTTCCGATCGAGTAAGCAGTGTGTTCAATTTCACAGCTAGTCAGGTTTCGGTGACGTGAACCCTTTGAGTTTTGCAAGTTTCGAGAAGTCTAAGTTTCAAATTTACCGAGGGCTTAGTGTTGTGGACGTTTGGCTGTTTTTACAAACGAGCATAATGGAAATTAAGATTTGTAGGTAGATTAAGCTAAGCCATAAGTAAGATTGGCAGGTTTATTTTTAAAAAGTACTAACTTTATTAATTAAGGTATAAACATAAAATAACATCAAAATGTATAAAACTAATCTTGTAAATAACAAAAAAAATTGTATGATAAAAATAAATAAGTAAAAAAAACTACAGATACATATTATATATATATATTATATATTAGTTTACTGCAGACAGTTCCCCTATGCCATGCATTTCACCTACATTTACAATTCATCAGACAATTAAAAATGAATCACTCAGGCATTTCAATGACAAATGTATAAATTAATAGCTTAATTCACAATACTGCTAAATCTAAATGTTTGGCTTACCTAAGCTGTGAACCGATCGATCTTAGAAAACCTTGAGGGTTGAAATGATTTCAAAGCTTGCCATAGAAATTCTATAAAAAGATAATAACAAACTTGGTCTTTAACGAAGTGACCTTCAAAAATCTAAATTCCATTTCAATGAGCGTCGCTACGTCATCGACCGTTTTTCCGATACAGACGACGGTTCGTGTTTCACAACGATAAAACGCCTAATACAATAAATGAATTATAATTGAAGTCGTCTGCATACCAGCTGTTTCCACGAAATGTAGAAACGAACGTCTGAGACGCAGAATAAAGGTTTTCTCTGGTTTTCTTTGGTTTTTCTTCTCTGTATTGTACTGTTATACTGGTATTTGTATTAGTATTGTGTTGGTACTGGATAAATGTGCCGCGTTATCGCTATATATGACTACTAGTGTTCGACTAAGTGGACTAAGTGGTGATGAGCGTGGTGGTCTAGCGGTACTGACCCCCGAGTTTCAATCTGGAGGTCACCGGTTCAAATCCCGATGTGCACCTATGAGTTTTTCGATTGAAAGATTTATGTGCGCAATACCACGTTCTCAAAACGGTGAAGGAAAACATCGTGAGAGAAACCGACATGTCCTAGAACTAAAAATTCGAAGACATGTGTCGAGTGCACGAAAGGAGCCTCTTTGAGGCGCACTTACAATCCTTTCACAAATAGTAAAGAACATTATCTAACTAATTGGTCCGTTCTATTCTGTCTTTGCCTATTTATATAAAGTTGAGGAAGGTAATCTTAACTAACTTTAGGTAACATACTGTACCTATTCAGTATACAGTATGTTACCTGAAGTTCGTTTATTTCATCCACATGGTTTCAAGTTCGGTTACCTTCATATGTTGCAAATACGTTATATCTGCTATTTTTTCAGAAGTTCACATTTACGGGTGAGCTCAAAAATATAAATCTGTGTGAAAGCGAAAAATGCTATAATATGTAAATTATGTTATTTATATTATGCTTTATAAAAAACGCTGAAATATTCTTAGGCATTTTTTTTTTGCGAACTTAGTCAATAAATTTTCCACTAGTTTGGCTAAGCTAGATGGCATGGAAATATTTCTTTTTTATGCGAATCAGTAGTATATTAGTAGTCAGTCCAGTGGTAACCTCTGCCCATAACAAGCAAAACGACTTGGGTCCTTCCCTAATTGGGTACGAACAGACCTAAGTCGGATCGTTGCGCCCGTAACACTGAGACGTGAGGGTGGAAAGTCTCATGTGCCTGTAATTTCACCGGCACCACACCTTTCAAACCAAAATAGTAACGGGAATGCATCACTGTGTACGGCAGAAATTGACATGGTGGCAGTACCTACTTGGGGAAGTTCTACTGCTCATAACAAAAATTACGAAACTCTACCACAAAAATTTCTTTCTGGTGGTCCAGAAATCCACTCTTTAAGCGTAAAAAGCTGTATGGTTTTTGTTTGTGATTGATTCCTAAATCCGTTAGGACACTTGAATATTTCTGTTTAAGCTTAAGACTACAGTCTAGCTTACAGTATAGGTGAACTATATCAACGTAGCGTCTAACAACGGAAAGCCATTAAATTCGAATGTGGGAGCTTACGATCGCGTGGTTGCTAGCTTTATGGCTTTCAGGCTGTAAATAAGGCCCGTTAAAACTTGCTGTGGCAAAAACATTGTATGAAATTTGTAATTGCTTTTATGTGTATTGGATCCATATTTAATATCATCATATGGTTTTCATTTGCTTAATAATTAATAAAGAATATAATTAGTCTTTCATTATTTAAAAGCCTAAAATTTTTTGTTTTTTTAGAGGAGGGCAATTTATACAGGACTACCCTTATAAATTGCCCTTCTCTAACCTCAAAAGTTTGCTGGAAAAGAACTCTTCTTAGGGTTAAGTTCGCCTTTATGTACATGTATTACTTTATCACCTTTTTGTATTTTGTTATCTGTTTGTTATTAGTTTTATTATTTACTGCACAGTAAATAATAAAAAAGTCTTTGACAGCAAAAATAAAAAAAACGCTTACAAAATTGTACCATTGAACTCTAGGATTCCCCAATGGAGGCATGGAAAAAATGGTGACAAATCACGCTGATATCAAACAATTTACTAACCACTCTATAGAGTGCATTCACGTTATATACATTCAGGTATTGGTGGCCTAAATGCACAATACAGTGTGCGAGATTATCTCGAGCCTTTTATTTGTGAGGGTTGAGACAGCTGACGGGAAGTACGAGACGTGGTGGCGTCGACGCGCCTCTCTACTGGCGCCAGTATTTTGTAGGGTTGTCACTTTGCAAGTTTCTCACGTGACATTGTCATTAACTAGTACTCAGTATCAGACTTTCCAATGTCCTGCAACTAAATGCAAGAAAAGACGAGGCAACAATCGTTGTATTACGAGGTGTGACACTGTTGCCAGAGAGCAGACGTAGTGACGACAACACATCCCACTACCGGCGCCGCTCCTTCTAGGGTTGCCTCAAGGCGACGTCGCTTTGTAACATTTAGTGCGCGGAATGCTGCCTTTTTAATTTTTTCTACTCGAATAAAGACAGTTGAAATCTCGAGAATTTTATTTTGTCACCGACATGACAGACGGCACGCCGACATCTTCCCTAGAGTACTTACTAAGTACTAATAATTAGTACTTAGTAAGTACTTTGTGACGTCATATATGGCTGAAAAGTGTCATTATTGTTGCACATGCATGTAAGTTTTATGAGCCCAATTTATACCGTGGATATTCAAAAAATCCTATATTTATTTATTTACCTGATCAAAATTGATTTCTCAGTCACTTGACTCCAGAAATTTAAATCATTATTGAAAATATCAGATAGGTATTTTGCTGAAGGTCTAATAATTATATGGAGTTTTTCGCAGTAAATGTATAATATGTTTTTATAAAACTGCTACATGCAAAATACTTATAAAACAGTTTTTTGTCCTTACCTTTGGTGATGACCATCACACGAGTACTAATGACTTCACAGATTTTGACAGCTTAATTACATCCAAGCTCAAAATAACCAATAAAACAGAAAAACTAGAATATATATGTACATTTTGATAATAAATGGTGATACTTTCACTGAGAATTAAACAATACATGCTAAATCCAAAGTTCAAATTGAAATCATAGCATGTATTTGGCAAGTGACAACCCTATACGAAGTTTTGTGAAACACGCTTGTAAGGTATAGGTGTTGTGAATTGGAACTTGTTCTCTTCCCGAGCCTCGTCCCGAGGGCTCTTGACACAATCTACATGTTTTTAATTGAAGTGAGTGGATAGACCTAGACACTTACATTAACTCTCAAATACTTGTTAATTGCTATTGATCCAAGTGCTTAATAATGTCATCAAAAGGGTGGGACATATGCTGGTCATGTTGTGATACCGACGGGCGAATGTTTATTGAAAAGATTGCAAACAATTTTAATAAAATATTATTATACATATTCCATTGGAAAATCCTAATAACAAATTACATCCTAATAAAATTTTATATGTAGGTAGTAAATTCAGCCTAACGCCTTAATTATATGTTATTAATTATATTTATGACTATGCACGATTACTACACTGCTTTACTGCCATCGCAGTGCAGTGTTCTAACACAAATATGAGCAAAATTTACTGGCCCGCAATTCAAATTCAGCTTAAATAAGGCGACGGTTGGCCGTTCCTGTAACCTAGATGTCTACAGGCTGCGTATCGAGCCGCCGCGCCGCGCCGCCAACGTCGACACACTTCCAAGTAGTAACGATTCTTCTCTGGCTATATTCGACATCTTTGTCATCCACATTTATTAAATGAAATTTTTCACCCTGATCAGAGATTGGTATTATATTATCAGGATACGATTAATTGTATATTACAAAACTAATATTCAAAACTAGCAACGCCATCTAGATATGATTTTGGGTACTAAAATTCATTGAATTATACCGTTTTTGGTATCAAAAGATATTGAAAAACATTTATTGAGTTCTGCCATCAGCTGTGTCACAAAATCTGAACGCATGCTAATTTTCAGCGTTGTAGGTTAGTTGAAAATTATTTTAATTTATCATTTTGGTGACATAAGTACAAAGGCTGCATCTCAAAAATGTTTGAATATTATATAAAAAAACATTAATATGAATTATTGTATCAAAACCCTTTCACATGATACCTGTCTCGATTTGATTGAATCACTTTATTTTCTTACACCGTTTTGGCCTCGAATGATTTAGCTTAAAAACCACCTCTGTAATACAGACTTATTTTTATAATTTTGAACAAGAAGTTATTTGAAGTCAATAAATATTAGGCGAAGCAGGCTCAAACCCGTAAGTAGATACAGTCAAAAATCTTGAAAATATTTACTCTGTGAAGCAGCACTTATAACAACGAAATAATCTGTGGCCAAGTTCGTGACCGGGTTACTTCCGATGGATGTTGCTCCACCGGATGTACTTACTCGTTACACAGAATGCTTGGAAACCTGGGATTCATGAGCTTTCTTACTTTTAAATGTCTTGTTGTGGAGGTTTGCTACAAAGAAGACAAATTTTCTGAGAAGTCGATTTAGTCTGTATCAAAGTCCTACTGCAGAACTTTAACCAACTTTCGTGAAAAGGTATTTACTTCGTGTTTTGTGTATTTTAGCAAAAATATATTTGACTGCTGTTACTGTAGTGTGGTGTTAGTAGAAGGTTCTTTGACTCAGAAACACTTTGGTCCTATATTTCACGTTTAGGAAACAATTTTATGAATGTTCTCATGGACTTGGACACCATCATACACATTTTGTCACTCTCGCTAGGCTCGTCACAATGATAACAATTTTTATTGATTGAAAGTGCGACGAAAAGCTTCCAGTAGTATGCAACGCGTTTCAGCGTTGCTTTTTCAATTCACGATCTACGTGCTCTTTTAACATTGGATTGTTGTGTAATATAATACAATTCAACGATATTCGTTTTCAAGGCATTTTTGGAGGCACTTATGTTGTATTGATTGATGAAATGTAGGCCACTACCATTTTACTGCGTCGTAAATGTTTATTGCATAAAGAAACAATAATGTGCCGGATACAGCTTAGCTGATGAGGATAGGTTCCGGAGATAATTTTACATGAATGACTTTGGCCATAATTTTACACAGATACAACTCCCATTAAATATGTTGGGATTCCTCGACCTTGGACTTAAGAGAAAAATTAATTAAACTTTCCAAACATTTCTCCTCATAATTGTGTTCTAAAATATGTACTGATGTGTACTGCACATCAGTACATATTTCCGAACTAGTTAATCGTCAATCAGTATTAATAAATAGTGCAATATCACACGAACTCTTACATAAATGTAAATTTTAGGTAAAAACAATGGTTACAACAATCGTTTGAGCAAGTAAAGTTTTAAAATACCACATTGTGTGTAGCGTAGCACGTCTACGGAATGGTAAATACGCTCGTAGCAGATAAATAATAGCAACGAGACGTCTTATGATGTTTTACTGTAAAACGCAGTTTAATCACAAAGTACCAATGGCAACTGCCACTTTACAATTTACCACGAACTTAAAATTAAAATTGTATTGTTACGATTTAAATTGTACAAATACCTTATTTATATCACAAATACCTTTATTACTTTTTGGAATAGATATATTTAATTTATTTACAATTAATACGCACTTACGCCATAAAACAGTTCACTATTAATGTGTAGTAATGTGTAGACGATTTTTGCGCCCATTTTGACTCATGAAATTTCGTTCTTGGTTTATAAAATAGGCAGAATGCCGGTCGTCCTGGCCCTTGAAATGTTGCAGACAGTACGCGATATCTAGGTGTTTATGTATGACTAATATTTTAGTTTAAGGTACATATTTCTATGGGTCCTTCTATGTATATTATTACGACTGTGCCTGAGTTAAATAAATAATAAAAATATATTTTGTATTGTTGACAGCCACCGAGCTAGACCTGCTGGGCGCGTTGTCCCTGCACAACACGTCGCGGACAGGCGTCTCACTCTCACCAGGAATGCAACCACAGCGGATAGCGTATACGTTAACAGGTAAATTCATTTCTATTAAGAGAACTAGGTAAAGGGAATTCATAAACGTATATTAGCGATACATATGATGGTTAAAGTTTTGTCTTTGTATGTGACCGTTATTTTTAATTCGGTCGAGAAAAACACAACACAAAGTAGCTAATATCGCATGCCTTAATAGTCTTTTTAGTTAAAGTCTTTGTATTTACGAAATTTCAACAAAGGCTGTAATTTTAATGTTCTCTTATTTGATCAAAGGTTGACAGTTTAATGGTGCGGTTAGACTGTTGTCCAATATATGAGCTACTCGTCCAATCTCCGATATTGAAACGGTGGTTCGAGAACCATCCGTAGTGCAGACTAACTCATAAAATGGAACGTGAAGTTATGCCCGAGCTGAAGAGGGATAGAGACGAGGATCGGGAGAGTTCGTGAAAGTTCACCAACTCTCAGAATTTGGACGATAGTCTAACTGCAGCATGCTTCAGTCCAAAATTATCTGATTTTCTGTTGCCTTTATTATCGTTATTATTAAATATGTAGATACTATGGCTAGTCACCCAATATTTTTGCAGATTTAGGGTGGGCTTTAAACATGAGGTCAGCATTGATTTGGTATTATGCGAGAGTTATTTAGATAACGTCTTCATAATCTTCACGCCAACTTATTATTATTGAAGCAAACTAATAAGGACAGACACACTTGCGTTACTGTGTTCCGGTTTGAAAGGTATGGTTGCCGGTGAAATTACAGGCACATGAGACATTCCACCTTCACGTCTCACATTTACGGGCGCATACGATGCGACTTGGGTCTTGTCATACCTAGTATGGGAGGACCCAAGTCGCATCGGCTGTTATGGGCCGAGGTTACCACTTAACACCAGGTGGGCCGTCGGCTCGTTCCGTAAATGTATTACATAAAAAAAAAACGCTTTTGGAAAAGTTACCACCACAATTCTAGCTAATTTTTTCGTAGTGCATAAAGGTTACTCAATCGATTTATATTTTCCGTTTCCGACGAATAAGTATCATTCCACGTTAATGGATATTGCATTGGAAGTGCAGTAAAGTTTAGATTCAGTTCGATTTCACTGTCGGCTCTTCCATTAGCTGAAGGCATTATGCGCTAACTTAGGCGGAGCGTTAAGAATAGCGATAACCATAGAACTACTGGAAACTAGTAGCATCTATTAGAAAAAGCTTTAATATGGGAGAGCTTACAATGTTTTTAGACGAAGAGTTTTTAAGAAGATAATTCATAAAGGATTTAATAAAGATCGTTTAGGCTAAAATATATGTGTCACTATTCCGATAATTAATATAAATATAAAAATTAATATGAAAATAATTAATAACAAGTGTATAACCTATCATTCCTGAATGAGTCTCTATTTACACGACTGTCCAAAGGAATGTGTTTTTAGCATCCATGCATGTATGTATGTGTTTCTTTATTTCACCGTTACTTTTAAATGTATGTATGTATGTATGCATTTGGTGTACCCATTATTTGTCTTGAATTGTTGTCAATATTATGTCATTTAATTGTTCGGTAAATATGGATCTTGTTATCCGAAAAAAAAAAAAAAAATTTGATTTGGAATTTGAAAATGCCTGAACAGATTTAGAGGTAATAAAGTACCTCTAAATCTGTTCAGGCATTTTCACTTTAGTACTTTATTACTTCGTTGGCAAGGAGTCGTGTATTTTTTTATAAAGTGTGTACTTGCTGTATGATGATGCTCAACTTTTTTAGCACAGGGTACGCGATAGAAAGAAGCTAGAATTTCATTTTCATAATTTTATGTACAAAATCTGTAGTTACCAAAAGAAATGGGAAGTTGTAGTGTTTTCCCCTTGTAGGACGCAGCCGGGAAAGGCGTGCCTCTACACATTATAATGGACTTCGTAATAAGTCCATTGTCCTACGTGTTACTTATGCCATCAGAGGGTGGCTTTTAAACATGATTACTGTTTTCCAATGCAATAATAACGCGGGAAAGATGATTTTATTGGAGTAAAGAAAACATGTTAGATAGTTTATCTACTTTATATTACTCTGTTAGCAGTGTTTTATGTTGGTATAATAGTTTTCTTGGGGTTAAAATTAAACGTATATATGGGGTGTACATTGAGTTACATTTATTACCATGCCTTGCATATATTAAACTCAGAACTACTACACAATTATAGATTTATCTATATATGTCTAATGTTGTAAGTTAAGCATAATTTTATATTGTGTAACGAAGAATATGTTAACTCCTTAAAACATGTTTAAGTACTTTGTGTTTTGTACTTGTATATTTATAAACAGCAATTGTATGATCATACATTATAAATACGAATACGTGAATATATCGTATGAAGCTGAACACAAAGAAACATATTCAAAATAAAATATCTTTAAAAACACATTGATCGCACTTCCGCGGGATCGTCAACGGCACGTGCCCATTGTTTGCTCCCTATTCTGACATTTGCAATTTGGCAAAAAAGACGACGAAGATGAACCTGCGGTGATTTACAGGAAGCCCGTGGATTGAATAGACAAGGGTGAAAGCAAACGGCGGGGATATATATCTTTTGTTATTGAACCATTACTTTTCGTGGAAGTTATGTAAAGTGAATTTAAACGCAAAAAGTTGATTCAAATTTTTATTTGGTATCATTTCATTTTTGGCTAGGGGGCGCATTACATGATCTAGGTAATTTTAGACTTGCCTCACAGCTTCGATGCCCACCCAGGACAAACATTTGTGTGAAGAACATACATGTTTTCTTTGGTTCTGGGTGATGGTATATATTTATATGTATATACATATTTAAAATATAAGTGATAGAGTATACCAGTTATCTTGTTTCCATAGTACAGTCAATGCTTGGTTTGGGGTTAGATGGCGCGGTGAGAAATGATAGTCAATAAGTATAGAAGCTAAGAGAACAACTGAAGCCCTATAATTAAAGTAAACGTGTTTAAAGTTGTACGAAGAACAATATGTAATCTCAACATATAACGAGATTGAAGAAAATGCTCATAGCATACTTCATGAATGAACAGTATATCTAAGCTAATTAAATTCACAAATCCCTTTAATCCCATTCGGCTGGTCGGAATTGCTCAAATCGTTTTTGTAATCCCCACCGTTGAGGCATTCTGATCAAGCCAATTACCGTACACTGGGCATATAATATCCCCAGCCATTTTTATTCATACTAACCCAAAAACTGCTTCCGTTGCGGTTGAGGTGATTTGAACAAGTTTAACGTATGATTAGTTTCTGCTACCGTGCTTATCAGTAAATATAAATACCTACTTGTGTTTTTTTTATTGCTGCATAGAGTTACCCCGAAACCAAACATTTCTGACACTAGTATTTTATATCTGTGGTTTTGCTTAAGGAAAGGCTCTCCTATTGCATTTCCTTCTTTGACTCTCGGATCTTTAATTTAAATATTTCATGATTAAAGTCCCTGAAGAATTTAATTTAAAAAAAATCTACGGTATCCCAGTTTTTAATACAATTTGAAACTTTTAAGTAGAGTAAATAATTTCAAATGTACAAAAATGTAGCGCCACAACAAAAAAAATAAGACATTTTAAGTTTCATAAGGTCATAAACAAACACTTAATTCTACTTTTTATACGCAAAATTATAAATAAAGCGTGAATAATTTTATTTGATAGCAATACCAACGATCTAGATCAATACTGAGCTCGATATTATGTAGGCTAATAATTTTTCACAAGTAATTGTAGGGAAGATGGATTCGGATAAGAGAGCTTGCTTTTGTTTCAACTTAGAAGATGACTGAAGACATTTTTCATGTTTGCTTGCGTGCATTATGAAGAAACTGCAAATTCAGCTAATATATAAATTAATATGCTGAGGCATATTACCTGATTTGACCGGAAACTGAATACATCTCGTTCCAGGTATAGATAATTCCTGATTGCGAAGTACCTAACTAAATTAATAAATCTTTTTATGTTGGGAGTTTTTATTTGTCAGTTATTATAAAAGCAAGCACACGATGTCACTTTGTTAGAGCAATAAAGGCAATGCGGCATTAACCCAGTAAGGGACATTAATCCAGCTGCAAATGTCCGCAAAAATCTCGCCACCAAGTGATTTAAGTTGCGTCGATGTTAATCTGGCCATAACTAGGGTTGTCAGCTTTAATAAATTGAAATGAAATTGGTTTTCAAATAAATTTTATTGAAATTTAATGATTTTTTAAACATTATTTTGTTTTTATATGTTACTCCACAAGAATCGATTTAATTTAAATAAACTATTACGAAAATATTAAGGGTAGTAAAATCGAGAGTTAACAAAAAGGGTTACTACTAATGTTATCGGACTTAGAGTGACCTCCAGTTGTACATCCGAACTGATAAGCGCAATTTGTTGTAAATAATCATCTTTTTATGCCAAAAAACCTTTCCACCTTAAAAACATCCCTTCATGGTTAATGTTTCAAACTTATGTGTTGAGGAAAGCTGTTGACTATGGCTAAGATTAAACAAACAAATACAACGTGTAAAATGAAGTTTTTGAAGTTTGTGCATACTTAGAAATTCACAGGACGATTACTGAGAGCGATGACCCTGCTAAGTGAACGTTTCACGCGTTTCACTTACTTGTAACGTAATCCTGACCATTAGACAAATTGCGCTCGTGTTCGCGTTCATTCGGATTGTCGAAGGGTGTCAGCCCTAATGTGGGGATCTCGGCTCGGGGGACATAATAATTGTCCCGTTCACGTCCCAGCAAGTGTTAAACATCAGTGCGTATGAATTAAGGGGACAATTAGTCACGTTGCTCTATAAACCTCTGTAATCACCCAATAGATACAGGAAAGATATGCTATAAGATATGATATCAACAGCTTGGCTGTAGTTTACGAATCTGTTGGTATCGAGAGTAGGGCTGTAATGAAAGCTCTGACTGTCAGGATACGAAAGTGGCCTGTAGACTTTCAGCACGTGTAAGAATTTTCGCTACTCACGCAATAATGCTGCAGTAATACATATAGAACAAATCACATGAACTTGGGTTTGAAAAATAATACATCGAAACATGAAACGGCCGTTTGCCTGCAATACAGTCACACAGAATTATTAACACGCTCTTCGTATTTGTAAAGCCGTGTCGGGCCTTGTCACTGCCAAGGACATGAGTGGCGCATCAATAATGCCTCTGTGGTTGACATGGCATGCACACTTGTTTGTTCATTAAATAAATGATCATATATATGAACCTACAGGGTGTTACAGTGTGTATAGCTTTATGCTTACATCCATGACTGGCGAAGGGTAATGTCTAAAGCACCGCCCTATACCTTTGACACGGTTCATCAGAATTCACTGAGTCGCTCATTAGTCCATCACGAGTTTAAGCGAAATCAACGGAAAAATTCCTGTCCGTTGGACCTGAGAATAAATCCCATAAGCTACGTAATTCTTTTTCAGTTTTCTTTTTAAGAGACAATTCTGAATTAGATATAACAAAAGTACTTCTGATAATTCGAGTAAGTTGGAGATTCTCGTATCGATTTATTTCAAATTAACTGATACTACAGATTTTTACAAAACCATCGCTTAAAAACTATAAAATCAAATCATGTGCATGTGTAATTTACTTCTTACGACTTTTTTTCTTATAATACGACTTCCAATTTTATTATTCAGGCATTCTAATATTTAGCTTTCATTGTATATCGAGGAAAAAAAACAGGTCATGTGTATAGAACTGATAAACGATTGCCAATAAAATAAATCCGTAGCGGGGTGTCACACAATAAAGTGTTTGCACAAAAGCTAGCAAATATTTGTACGTCATGAATTGATATTCGCGAGGGTGATTTAATTAAACCAAAATAACGTTAGGGTTCGTTCGAAGGGAATCCTAAATTTAAATGATAGACAGGTACCTGCGTAATATGTATAACGGTGAAATATATTATGCTGATTTGTGATTATGATTTTGAGTTCATTATCCTTGAAATCTGTTTCATACTGAATAGTTAGTATGCTGACAGGTTTAATTTAGTTAAAATCAAAGAATAGACAAACTTTATAATATACAGTTAGCTGCACGTTTTTTAGTTTACTCAAAGGATTTAGTATATTTATATATTTTAAGATCACAAGTTATTGAATAATATTCGGTGATTGGTTGGTTTAATATATTTCTCTCCTTTAAAAACGACTTACAATGTCAGAAGGAATTAAAAATGCAGGAAGTATAGTAATTATAACTGTAGCCTTCTCGTCATCTTGATTTATCCAAGAGAGTTGCTTTCATTAAACTTTGTTATTGGAGAGGGGACCGCTTCAGAAAATCCGCATAAACATAATAATTTATTTAAAAGGTTAGCTACATAACAGTAATTGGTTATTGATTAAATGCAGATAGAAACTGAAAATGTTATTTTTTGTTGTAAACAAATATTTTATTCAATGAATGGCTCACTTGGAGCGGGCTGCAGCTTCGTTTCTTTCTACTGAGCTTACGTAATAACATGAATATTAGATATATTGGATTTTCCGAGAAATTCTCTCTCTTCTTGTTTATCTTCAATGTCGTGTAGATACCTAACAATATGGATGAAATGAATAAAATGGTTGGACTTTCTCCTAGTGCATTTTATTTGGAGATTGAGTCATTGAACCTTAACTACGAGCTTCATGTATTTTACTGAATACATTACTGAATCTTTTTTATATTTTAACTTTTGTACATACTGTTGTATGTATTTTTGTATAACTGTGCAATAAATGTATTGAATTGAATTGAATTGAATTCTCATGTATACCTATACCACATTTGAATAAACACTACTTTCAACACAATTAAGGTTTTTTACTATGATTAAATAAAAAAAATGTCTGTAGTAATAAAATTATAACTTTATTTATGGGAATTTCCAGCTCAGAATTTCCACTATGAGAATTTACATGAGATCGGTTCAGGTTACCAAAGACCTAAATGGTTATAATATTGGTAAAGCTTATAGGAAAAAGGAGCTTGCTAGAATCCAGGCTTCTATTCTGCATCTATTCTCGAACTTAGGCATTCCATAATTTAAACGTCTCTTGTGACTACTATGGTTGAAGTTCAAGTATTTTTCACCCGGGTTCAGATTAAAACCTTCATAAGTCATTTATACTAACAAATAAGTGAACACTCCCTATAACGTTACTACTACGTTAAGTTCTACATTTTAGTAGCAGTAAAGCTTATGCCATTTTCGTCCGGGGAAGTACTGCCAACTTAACCAATTCTACGGCCAAGCAGTAAAACATTCGCGTTACTATATTCTGATTTGAAGGATGTGGTGAAATTAGTGGCACATGAGACATTCCATCTTCACGTGTCAAAGTTACGGGCGCATACGCTGCGACTTGGTCTCGTCAATCCGAAGCAGGGTAGGACCCCAGTCAGATTGCTCTTTATGGGCAGAGGTTACCGATTAACACCAGTGGCCATCAGCTCGTTCCGTAACATTGCCACATACAAAAAGTTACCTAGTTCTATTATTTATTTTGAAAGTCTTTTATGTAAAAAAGTGTTTGACATTTTTAGTTTGTTTTCCGTATCAAACAAGATATGGATAAAAAAAAAATGTACACATTAAAACCCACTAGGATTCATTGAGTTAACTACCTAGCTAATTACCTGAAATGGCGCCTAAACTGCATTCGTTGCCTGGCTCCAACGCGTTTTTAAGGAGTTTTCCAATAAAGTCCGTCGACCTTTTGCAACCCTTAGCGAGCACTTTTCGTGTCGATTTAGTCACGTGATCCGATAGAGGCTTCCCTTGACAGTTCGACTCCCATCACGAAATGGTATTTTGTCCAACAAAATTGTAATTCCATTGTTGGCAACGTCGTAGATTTATCATATTGTTTGATCAGGCTTTTTTATTTTACTACAGTGATTTATCATAATTTTTTTTGCCCTCCCCCATGCCCCATGCCGAAGATTTCTCCAACGGTTAACCGTGTTTCGACGAAACACTTGAGGTTCCTTAGAAATAATTACATTCAAATGTTTAGCTTCGGTCTTCCCCTCGACTCGGTCCCTTTCCGAGCAATTTCCCTTCACCGCAGGGGAGAACGCGACTTTCATGTGAGAGTTATTATTTCGTCATCCCTGTTCCACCCTTATTAAATTAAATCTATTGCGCATTTTATTACTCACTAGTTTTATTTTAATTACTGGTAGAATTCTATTACCTTCCCTTTCAGTATGTTTTGTTGATATTTTCAGTAATATTTATACTATTCCTTTAGTAAATTCATTAATTTTGCGATATTATTCATTTTCTCTACAAATAAAACAGCCAAGTTGTACTCGTGTTCTCAGGATTCCGTACCAAAACGATGGTCATTCTTTTTTTTAATTATTTCGCTATCTTTACTAGAGTTGATTCACTCTTGGCTTGTTATTATTAATTGAGTAAAAAAGTGCCTAAAAAGTAAAAGAGTTTCCATGCAAAAAATAATCACTGTCTAACCTTTTTATTTTTTACTCAGCTACTTGTTAGAAATAATAACGCATATTGTCACAAATTGTGACAAAATATCAAAAATTATATCTCTTTTTTTCTAATTTTAATCAATTTTATGTTAATGTACTTATTTCAAGTTAGTAGGTAGTCATGTAACATGCTGCGTGTTAGCTAAGTTTCTTTAGCCTACTGAACAAAGGTTATCTTAGTGGGATTATCTGAACTAGTTTCCCGCATTGCAGTTAAACAATTTCTCGCTCGGCACAACTCATGTCTCCGAGTTTCCTCTAAATGTGTGCCAGCTTTGTTCAGAAGAAAGTAACCTATAAAATGCACTTACTTACTTACTGGTGTGGCGCAGCGACCCAAAGTGGATCTTGGCCTCCGACACCAGAGTCCGCCAGGTTTCCCGGTCCATCGCCGCGTTCATCCAGTCGACGGCCAGAAGTTCGTGCAGATACACGTCTGACTGCACGATCCTCCTCCATGCGAACAACGTGCCCCAACCATCGGAGTCTCGCTGACTTAGTCTCTCCTAAGATATTAGGCTCAGCCACCAGGTCTTCGATCTCTTGGTTCTTGCGACGTCTCCAAGTTCCATCTTCTCTTTGAGTCGGTCCTAGAATTTTTCGATAGATTTTTCGCTCTGTCACTAGCAACTTATGCTCTTCTTCTTGTGTAAGTGTCCATGCTTCGCAGCCATACATCAGAATGGGCCTAATAATGGTTTTGTAGATGCGAAGTTTTGTGGTTCTGCTCATCAGCTTGGACACCAATACATGATGCAAAGCTGCTGTGCATCGAAGAGTGTTCTGGATGCGAACCTGAATTTCATCTTCTCTATTATTGGTGTCTGTGACCGTACACCCCAGGTATTTGAAAGAGCTTACGCCTTTATAGGAGGTGGCTCCAACCACCAAGTCTGGCCTACGAACCCGAGTGTTTTTGTATCGCTTTATGTGAAGGTATTCTGTTTTCTCCTTGTTTATTCGTAGACCAACTTTCATGGCTTCTTCTTCCAACCTCAGGGCTGCCACGCACAACTCCCTATCACCTCTTCCCAGCAGAGCCAGATCGTCAGCGTACCCGATGATCATATGCTTCCCGTTCAACTCAACTCCGACGTCCAGTGTGAGGACTTTCCTGATGACGTATTCAAGCACCAAGTTGAACAGGATTGGCGAAAGTGCGTCTCCTTGTTTGAGGCCTGTGACGACGTCGAACTTATCTGTCAAGCCGATGCCTGTTCTGACTGTCATCAAACTGGTGCTAGTGGCGACTTTAATCATTCGCACCAACTTATCAGGTATACTGAACACCCTTAGAATCTGGTATAGAGTGTTACGGTCGATGCTGTCATAAGCTTTTTGGAAGTCAATAAAAAGGATATGAATGCTCTGGGCGTACTCCCACCTCTTTTCCATTAGTTGTTTTAGCAGGAATATTTGGTCGATCGTACTCCGGTTTCTCCGAAAACCACATTGGTAATCCCCTACGGTTTCTTCCGCGTATGGTTTCAGCCGTGCTAGCAAAATGTATGCCAGGATCTTATACGCCGTAGGTAACAGGGCAATTCCTCTGTAATTGCAGCATTTTTCCTGTTTCCTTTTTTATGAAGCGGGCATATGACTCCGATGTTCCACTCTGAGGGTTGTTGTTCCTTGTTCCAGACCATTTGGATGAGTTCGTAAATCCGTACATGGATGGCTTTACCTCCATACTTCCATAACTCACTGGGCAATCCGTCAATTCCAGGGGATTTGTTGTTCCTCAACCTCTTAATAGCTCTTAGTACCTCGTCAAAAGACGGTGACGGCACAGTTTCACTTTCCCCAATGACATTTTCCATAGTGTTCTGTGTAACTGGACCGTTTAGTAGTTCCTTGAAATAGTTAAGCCACATGTCCTTTTGCTGTTCCCGGTCGAAAACAAGGTTACCCTTTTCATCTTCGAGTGCTTGGATTGCTGGCTGGTACCCCTTCTTTACTTCTCTGACCTCCTGGTAGAAATGCCTGGTGTCAGAGGCCCTTAAGGATTCCATTACTGCCACAAGGCTATCCAAGTAACTCCTTTTTGCCTTTCTAATTATGTTTCTACACTTCTGCCGCATTTCAGTGTATTTGTTCGACCATTTGCTATCCTGTTCCGCTAAGATCTTCAGCTTTCTTCTCTCTGCCACGGCAGTCTCACAGTCCTCTGTCCACCATTTTCTGCGTTTTTTGCGCTGTTTCTTGCCTAATGTCTTGAGTGCAATCTCCCTAACCACATCTCTTGTACATTCCCAGACTTTATCAATGTCCTGCTCCTCGTCCACTTGAAGTCGTTGGAACCGATTTGATATTTCAAGAGAGAATTTATTAATCAGCTCTGTGTTCTTTAAGCTAGAGACGTCTATGTTTGCATCTTCTTGGCGTCTTTTCACAACTTGAGCTGATATTTTCGCCTTGATCTTCACCCCTAACAAGTAGTGATCGCTGTCACAATCAGCTCCACGATATGTTCGGACATCTTCGATGATATTTTTATGTCTGTTGTCGATCAGCACATGGTCAATCTGGTTTACTGTCACGCCGTCTGGCGATTTCCAGGTACCCTTATAGATTTCCTTATGCGGGAACATCGTGCTTTTCACTACCATAGACTTTGAAGTTGCTAAAGAAACCAGCCTTACACCATTGTTGTTAGATTTGTCATGCTTGCTATGCCTACCGATGGTTGGTACAAAGAACTCTTCACGGCCAATTTTTGCATTAAAATCGCCTAAAATGATTTTTACGTCGTATTCAGGGATTTGGTCGATAACATCTTCAAGATCATCGTAGAAGTGGTCCTTATCGTTATCATCGGACGGCTCTGTGGGTGCATAGGCATTAACTATGGTTATGTTTGAGAACTTGCCTTTAACGCGGAGGCAGGAGAGTCTATCGGAGATAGCATCAAATCTGATAACATTATGCAAGTATTCCTTCACTACTACAAATCCTGTTCCATTAGCGCGCGGCCCACTGTCTGCACCACTATAAAATAGAGTAGATTTATTGTCAATGTTGCATTCTCCTTGACCAGACCACCTTACTTCTTGCACTGCCGCAATGGGTATCTCGTATCGTTGTAGTTCCTTACTTAATTGGTACATGGATCCGGGTCTCAATAAACTTCTAACATTCCAAGAGGCAATTCTAAATTCCGTTTTCAAATAATAAAATGCACAATTAATATTAATACCTAGTAAGTTTTACCACAATGGTTAAGCATATTTTCGAGCGAGATAGTCATATGAATATTTTTCAACACGCCCTCGTTTTTAAGGCATAATCTCTCGTTATGATGAAACAATGGATATAATATAAGGATGATAATTTGAAAATGCTAAACATCAACCAAACAATTTTCTGGCTCAAAGATTGAGCATTGCCATCCACCTAGCAGTGCCACCAGTGTTCTTGGAATAATTCCACATTAATTTGATTAGTTGAGGTTTATATAGATCAGTGGGTAGGTTTTTACATAGCTTTTTTTACTACTTGCAGTGTTGCATTTGACTCCAAATCATGATTCTAAATGACTATGTAGCCGACAGTGGCACCTTACAACACCTGAATTTTAAAATGGTCCTTAGGTGAGGCTAATGGAACATACCGCTAGGTACCTTGGCGGCAAATTTTCAACTTGAAGGTCGTAACCATCATTTGTCCTACCACCATTTCATGGTTTCCTCATAATGTTTTCTTCATCGAATTCAAACCCATACAGGTTGTAGATAATGATGTAGGCATTTTTTTGTAAATTGTTGTAATGTAAATAAATAACACTTTCGTGATAGTTTGCGAGTTGATTTAAATAGAAACTGTAGATTATTTAGTTTGGGTAAATGTAGGCAAAATAAGCTCGATTTTTTTTGGTAATTCTAATCTAAATACTTGAGTATATCTTTGAAGTTGGTTCATTACTGTACATGGTAATTGGTGCACGAAATATAGGCATTCAAGATACCAGAAGTTTGGCTGGCAGTTTGCCAGTTAGTAGCGTGGTCGGTTCGGGCCAAGGTCTCAATCCTCGCAATCGTAGGCATGAATTTATAATATCTGATTATGATATAAATTTATTGTTTCTACCGCAATAATATTCAATTTGGAATTATAATTTTAATAAGGTTGGCCATGAAAATAAAATAACCATAGTTCGTAGAATATATTTAATGGTTTTTTTGTACGAGTTAAGAGGAAATATAATCGTTTGTCGAAAACAATTGATTATTAATAATAACTAACAGTATTGTTAGATCATATCTAGTGTTGTAGTTTTCCAGAGTTAATTTGATCAAGATATCTGCACTGATAACATTATAAAGAGATAATCTGTTAAACGACTGAAACTAAACTAAATATTTTCTGACTTTTTTAAAAAACATCCTTAAAACAACATAGGATGTATTTTATTTTGATAATGAATATAACTCGAGCTACATGGAAGAAGCCAGGCAAGAAGTGTTTATAAATGTTCGGTTTGTTTCTGTGTTCCAGGTGATTCCCGTTCCCTTCAAGTGGAGGGCTATGCGTTCGAGCGCGCGGCTGATCTGCTGCGGCGCTCGCCAGAGTTTACTGTATTGGCATCGCTCCGTCAGGAGCCTGCTAACTCCGGCACCATTCTTTCTTTTTCCCATGGGTACAACAGGTATGTTTGTACTTAATTGTATTAATAACAGTTAATCAGTCAGCCTATAGCTTTAAAATTTTACGTGCTACGCCGTAGCTTGTAGTTATAAATAGTAATAAAAATCATTATTAATGAAATATAGTAGCATCATTCAATGATGACAAAAATACTTTATTTTATTTTACCAATCTACGGACGGGGCGTAGCGCATATAAACTTCCATTGCACTTGTTCTACGTGTTGTGTAGCATTCTTGAGTAGCTATAGAGACAGAGCGCTGTTGTAGACGATATTTAATAATTTTAGTGTTAATTATAATGATGAATAATATGTATTTTGAGTAGAACTGAATATGAATCGGTGGCACAAGCTTCGAGGGCCGTCAGCTTTTCTATGAGAGGTCATCGAGCGACCTTCGAGCGGCGCGGGAGCATGCTCTACGGTGAGTTCTAGATCTCAACATCGCTGCGCGCGTCCGCATCGAGTCATTGTGCCGATACGCTCGCGCGCACTCGGGAGAATCATGTATCTTGGAATGTCCTGTGCCTCGGAATGACCTCCTCGATCCATTCGTTGACCTTTTGGGCTCATTGTTACCTATGCATGGATGAATGTGCGCGTGGCGGGACGGCTTGCATGCACGCGCAACTTCTCCGCAGTGCGTCTTGTGTTCTGTGTATTGACGTATTGTGTTCTGTATCGTCTGAGCCCCCTCACACGACCCGTCTCTCTCGATGTCCTCACACTCGATGTTGTAATGATGATAATTTGATTCCGCGTTCAGCCGCGAGCCCGCGCCGCGCCGGGCCGGTCCGCACTTGCATTCCAAGCGACATGGGATCCCGCACCGTCTGGCACCGTGTCCGGAGAAGCCGTCCCGTTTGATCGGCTCCTCTATCTCTGTCGGAGTCCCTCGGTGCCGGACGACGTATCTCCCGGTGCCGGACGTAGTGCACTTTCTCTATCGGGAGTGTAACGAGCCCACACCGAACGCGGTCCGTTCCGAGGTACATGGTCCCCCAAGATGACCGAGCGATATTGAGATGTAGAGCGAGCGGAGGTCCGGTCCCGCGTCACCGTTCGAATGTTGTTTGTTGCTTGCTTTGTTTGTGTACCTCGGAACAGTTCGCTGAGCGCGCGAGCGTTTGCGCTGCGAGGTGATGTGTAGTGCATCAGTGGGCGGTGCGCAGGTACCTGGAGGTGCAGTCGAGCGGGCGGCGCGACGAGGTCCGGCTGCACTACGTGGCGGCGGGCGGCAGCGCGGCGCGCGTTGAGACCTTCCCCTTCCGGCTGGCGGACGGCGCGTGGCACCGGCTGGCGCTGGCGGTCTCGGGCGCCCAAGCCACGCTGCTGGTCGACTGCCACCCGCTCTACCGCCGCCTCATCCCGCCGCCCGACCGGAACTTCACACAGCCGCAGCTATCGCTCTGGCTCGGTCAGAGGAATAGCAAGCATTCATTATTCAAAGTATGTACCGACATTCAAGTTGTATGACAAATTAGTAGGTAAATGTCCCTTCTAGTTAACTTCTATTCAATTTACTCTTTCTTACTTGTAAAACGGCATCACCCAAAATTATATCGGCATCGTGGTTTCCAAAAAAATAACCTAGGTATTAAATAATTAATTACATGAACTTTTGTGTGTTTCTAGGGCACAATTGAAGACGTGAGACTAGTGAGTGGACCTCACGGTTACCTGGCACAGTGCCCTGGATTAGATTCGGAATGCCCGACTTGTGGGCAGTTTGCCCTTCTGCAGGCCACCGTACAAGAGCTTACGACACATATCCATGATTTATCACTCAAGGTATAGATTATGTTTGTTTTACATAGTGTTCTGTGTTCTACCCAATATAATACTTACTAGAAATATAGTAGAAAATCCAGCGATAATAAGGGTTGGTTCTATTTCATTCGAGTCACTGGTGTCTCGATCCAGTGTGGTGAAAAGATTTTAAGTGCGCCTCAAAGAGGCTCCTTTCGTGCACTTGACACATGTCTTCGATTTTTTTATTCAAGGACATGTCGGTGTCATCATTATATTTTTCTTCACCGTTTTGAGAACGTGGTATTGCGCACATCAATCTTTCTAGCGAAAAACTCATAGGTGCGGTGACCTCCGGTGGTGACATCAAGTCTTTGGTACCTTGGTGTACTCGTAAGTTTGGGCCGACCGTATCTGTTGCCCGCATGCCAATCCTTCTTTCATCTCGTCCCACGGCCCTGTAACACAACAGGATGTGTTATATACTGTGTGCTAAGATGCAGGCAACGGATTTCCTATGACCAAGCACAGAACTGCATTGTCTGTCCTACTCTACGGCTTGTTACAATCTATGCCCTTCAGGCGCTGAGAATACGTTTAGCTGAAACGGTACGCCACACTCCTGTAATGCAACATTAGTGATATGACTCATGTTTCCAATCTATCGCTGGGTTGAGGTATTTTAGTAGACACCCTTAGGCCCTTCTCACACATTACAATACTTGTCAACGACTAGTAAAGCAAGTTAGAGACTTTGCTAATAGATGCCGGTCATCACTCAAATGTATGATACAAACTCTGGGTATATAATAATGTAAAGACTGGCCTCACAACGCAGTTAGTAGTAACCCTGCCTTCTGCGCTGTAGGTCGTGGGTTCGATCCCCACTCAGGCCAAACATTTATGTGACATTTGTAACATTGATGTTTGTTCTGTGTCTGGGTGTAAATAATGTATTATATGTATGTATTTACAAAAGAAAAGTATATAAGTATGTATATCAGTTGTCTGGTTCCCATAATACAAGCTATGCTTAGCTTACTTTGGTGCTGCGTGAAATGTCCACCAATATTTATTTACGATATATGTCTTAAATAGTCTTACACGCGGTTTACTGTTATGACGGCAGCTAGTGGGTGCCGAGGCGAGGCTGTCACGGCTGGAGCAGTGCGACTGCCAGAAGTCGTGCTTCTCCAACGGCACTGTGCACGCTGACGGCGCTTCTTGGCAACGCGACTGTAATCGCTGCTCCTGCGTGGTAAGGAACATTTCAAATTTTCATGACTCCATAGCTAAGGTGGTAGGAACCCTGAAAGTTTTGAAGTTAGAAGGAACCGTGATTGCGAAGCACGAGTTATCAAGAGTTTGATTCCCGGCCAGAGCAGTTAGTTAGTGTGATGATTAATCATAACCTTAATTAGGGGGGGGGGCTTTTAATCAAAATCAAAATATTATGGGAACAAAACAGTGGATTACAATAAATGATGATAATATAATTGTAGGGGTATGATGTTTGTTGTGTAATTGTGTCTATGCTATTGCAAATCTATTGAGTTTTCGTAGTCTTCTATTGTTTATTTTTGCTTCTGAAATTAAATATGTTGAATTAAATAGGGTTATATGAATTTTTATTTTTTTATTGTTGCCATTTATTTGAATAAAATAATTATCTGTTAAATAGTTTGTTAAATGTATCACTTTAATTCTTGTATTTTTGTTTGTGTCTACAGCACGGTGAAATCACGTGCAGGCCAGTCGAGTGCGACAGAGCTGAGTGCAAGAATCCTGTATTACATCCAGGCGACTGTTGTCCTACTTGTTTGCGTAAGTACTTCTGGAAAAATATAGATGTGTATGATGCTTTCGTTATACGATAAAAAACAGAGATAGACGTCTCATTAAAATTAATTGATGGCGTTATCTAGGTCCTTGTCGAGGTTTTAATTGATGGAAGAATTATTCAACCTGTATAACTCCAATTATTTACAGGGCAATGTCTTCTGAAAGGCAATCTCTACGAGCACGGCGAGAGGTTCGCGCCTAAAGAGTGTGCTGAGTGCGTGTGCCACGACGGGAACATGCAGTGCACTCGCGTGGATCCCGAGGTGGCGTGTCCTCCGCTGCCATGCGACCCGCCCGATCAGTTCACTGTGCCTGGCGAGTGCTGCAAGTTCTGCCCAGGTAAATGTTACCCTAATTATATGATAGACAACTTGTGCACATAGTGTGCACTATAGAAAAATGTAGAGCCCATTTTACATATAGCCCTTAGGGCTTTCTTGTCTATTCTTCCCGGTTTGAACAGGCGTCAAACTTAGCTATAAGTACGCGTGACCTTATGTTTTGAATATTATTGACGTAACTAAGCCATTTATTTATGAATTCTATGTAAATAAAGTTTTTTACTTAGACTTTGACTGTTGATGTGATGACGATATAAAAAACTCTCTGATGATTAAAAAGTATACGCGTTGCATATTTCTGTTGGTTACTCTGACATCACTGGTGACACTGTAATACGTATTAGGTTTTTTTTTATGTCATATAGTTACGGAACGAGCCGACGGCCCACCTGGTGTTAAGTGGTAACCTCTGCCCATAACAACCGATGTGACTTGGGGCCTCCCTTACTAGGTACAACAAGATTCAAGCCGCATCGTATGCACCCGTAACTCTGAGACGTGCAGGTGGAATGTCTCTAACGCATTCGCGTTACTGCTTGGCGGTAGAAATGGGCATGGTGGCAGTACTTCCCTGGACGAACTTGGTGAGAGTTCTACTGCTCTTAAATGTTAATGGTAATCTAATACTTTTTCGTAGGCGTGGACTATTGCAGCATGGGTCACTCGTGCGATGAAAACGCAACCTGCATGAACTTGAACACGAAATACACCTGCAAATGCAACCAGGGCTTCCACGGAGACGGTATCACATGCCGAGGTAAATTTTATAAATAATGTTTCTGTAGAACTGTTTCGGAACAAGTTTTGACGTGTCAACGTCTTATAATTCGATAGAGCCGGCTGCACGCACGAAAAAACATGACTCATGCGGCGTTACCTCGCTCTGAGGCGTTCCATGTAAGGCTTGTGCAAGTGCAAGCGAGAGCGCGGAACGAGCGACAAAGAAGCACAATCGGCCTTTGCGTTCGGCAGCGTTCGACATCCGTCTCTCTCCTACTTGAGTGAGCGATGCGTCTGCGTGGACAGCTGCTAATACTTACATTTACATGTTTTGATCGAGTATCAAGTGCATATATACATAAAAATCTATTAAACAAATGAAATTAAAATTTTCTTTTGAAAAATGCTACCATTCCATCAGTATTTTCTTAAGACGTTGACACGTTCAACTATCGTCAGTAAACCGACTTTACAGACAACCATTTTTTGTAAAACCAATCTAAACATCAGCAAAACTTCAGCTCAAGCGGTTCTTGGTTGAAAAATTATGTTGCATGGTTTGAACCGCATAGGTTTAACTACTAACGAGTACATAATGAAATAGTACAACTAACAACAAGATTTACTAACAAGCAGCTGATCGGTTATAAAATCTACGGTTACGACAACGGATTCAAAGTGGATCTGTATCACTCGCCTACAACGACCTCAATAACATAAACCTAACTTTACCTCTTACACAAAAAACAAGTATTAATGGAAGAGGCTGTTTAAAATAGCTATGTGGTAACACTTTGAAAGGGCAGGGACAGCCGCGTAGGTGACCCACTTCGATCAATAATAATTGAGCTTAATGTACGACGTACTAGTACTAAAATATCAATATCCACTGTTTTAGATGTAGACGAGTGCCAAGAAGCTGGGGGTCTGGACGGACATCACTGCCACTCCAACACCCGCTGCGTGAACGTGGTGGGAGGTTACGTGTGCCAGTGCCTACCAGGGTACACGCGGAGAGACAAGTTCAACTGTGTCGAGGTGAGGACATTCAAAACTGGGCCTTTGGTACATTTTTATGGATATACGGTCGACTGTGCACTAAAGGGCCCGTTAAATCCAAGTTGATCGAAGCGTACAATGCGAAGCTACTCGATTCTCCCACACTGCAGTACAATAGGCATTGAATTGCTGTTGATATCGGCAGGTACAGCTTAACATCAGGGGAACCATCTGCTAGTTCCAAACAATAAAAAAAGAGGTACAAAGGCTAACACGCGTCCTCCATTATAAAATACTCTTTGGTGCACGTGAGAATTTGCACCTTAGGATTGAAAATCTTTGGGTATGTACCACTGAGCCACCACACTCTAGAGGATCTAGAGATCCATGATGTATTGTGGTCTCCTCGCAGGTGGACGAGTGCGTGGGTGAAACTCACGGATGTCACGCGGAGGCGGAGTGCAGCAACACGCCCGGCTCGTACACGTGCCGGTGCCGCGACGGATACCAAGGAGACGGTTACACTTGTACACGTAAGCAATATTTACTATACAGTGTTTCACATTTACGATCCAGTCTATGGTGGCATAGAAAGCAAGCGCTTTATCACTACTGATGCAGCAGAGTCTGAATATTAGCTTCGTTGCTATACGTTACACAAATTAACGTTATTTATATGCTATAGTCTATTCTATTAGACTTTATTTGATTGTCACAAGTATTTCTTAAGAACAGTTCTGGTTACGGATATTGACAACTCTGATATTAAATGCTTAAGATTTACTCGACGCATGGATAGAACAATATAATGTGGGCTCTTCAGAGTACATAGATCCACCGCTATTATATTATTAATATATATTTATTAGCTAAATTTGTACAGCAATATGCACTGGTGGTTGTCTGAACGGCGGCGTGTGCGGTGCTCCGGAGCGGTGTGAATGCGCGCGCGGGTTCGCGGGCGCGCGCTGCGAGCGCGACGTGGACGAGTGCGCGCGCGCGGCC
Source organism: Chesias legatella (assembly GCA_947359385.1). Classification (NCBI taxonomy): domain Eukaryota; kingdom Metazoa; phylum Arthropoda; class Insecta; order Lepidoptera; family Geometridae; genus Chesias; species Chesias legatella. The sequence continues at coordinate 5,462,815 of OX375768.1, read as the reverse complement.
CACCCCGCCGCGGCGCACGCGTGCGCGCCGCCCGCTCTCTGCGTCAACACGCCGGGCTCGTACTACTGCGTGTGCGCGCAGGGATACCGCCCCCAACACCACACTGACGACTGTGAAGGTGAGCCTTCGTTAATGTATGAAAACGTGTTGTCTATCTATACAAATAAATAAAATTGGAGTGTCTGTTTGTAATATTAATATAACCGCTTTTTATTAAGTGCATATGGATGTATACACGGTACATATACCATATGGACCGCGACGGAAGAAAAATGATCTGGTTCTGAAATATGTAGAATATGTGGGCCAGGCCTAGGGTAAGCTAATGTTTCAGAACCCTTTCAATAGGAAGGTCGCTGCGCTGGTTCTGGTTCGGAGTAGGCATCCAATCATATTTTTCACGCGCATATTTGATATACCAAGTACAGCTTGCGCAGGAGGTGAAGATGAAGGTGTTTTCCGTCAGAGTTTTGCAAACAGGAAGCTGATATGTCTTAGAACCAACATTTTTGAGGACATGTGATAATTATGGACTGGGTTCCCGTATTGTATAAAAGCTCATTTTACTCACGCGTGTCCAGAATAGTCCTATATTCCAGCAGTAAGAACATAACAGGCTATTTGGAATAGGATATTATGACTGCAACTTTCTGTAACTAAGCTTTTTGAATAGGGTACCACATCAGCATGCAAGCACAGCCGTGGCGAAATTAAATATCTGTATTATATTGCAAACAGGAGAAGTTTACTCACTAAATAAATTTGTTTACAGATGTGAACGAGTGCGTTGAGGGATTCCACACTTGTCACCCCAGCGCGCGATGCGTCAACACGAATGGAAGCTTCAAATGTGAATGTGATACTGAAAACTGTGAACTAAGTTAGTATACAATGAGGGTATTCATTCGTGCATATATTTTTGTGAATTACTTGAAGAAATAGATCAAATCGCAAGGATCATGAGCTTGATCCCTGCATAAATGCAAATGAAATGAATGTATCTGTAAATATTTGGTATTAGGGTACTCGTCGTTTCGTTATGTATCCCCTAAATAGGGAATCTGAGTAAAATAACGAATAATACCAAGGCACTCGTGTTTTTGTTACATCTATACAAATAAATAAAATTGGAGTGTCTGTTTGTAATATTAAAATAACCGCTTTTTACTAAGCGCATATGAATGTATACACGATACATATACCAAAACAACATTTTTTACAATTTTTGTCTATCTGTCTGTCTGTCTGTCTGTTTGTTCCGGCTAATCACTGAAATGACCGATGGACCGATTTTGATGGGACTTTCACTGGCCGATAGCTGATGTAACAAGGAGTAACTTAGGCTACTTTTCCGAGGGTTAAAATAGGGGTGCGTGATAAAACCGAATTCCACGCGGACGATGTTGCGGGCAACAGCTAGTAGTAAATAAATTAATATGACCAGCAGAGTGGTATAGTTTTCAATAATATATATAGGTAATATATAGGTATAATAATATATAGGTGCTAAAGCCTATATTTGTCTTTCCAGGTTGTTCATGGCAAGGAAGGATATTGTCTGACGGCGCGAGATGGACGGAATCTGGTGGATGCCGCGCTTGCTCTTGCATTGCTGGCGTTGCTTCGTGCGACCGAGCGCTGTGTTCCTGCGACTCACATGACAATCATACTTCAGCAGTGAGTGATGTTTCGTCCCTTCGGTTTTTACTGACCAGTATGGATAATATCTAGACGAGAAGGATTGGTTGGAGTAGGGTTTCCCAAGCAGACAGTGCTAGAAAAGAGGTTTCTTTTTAATCACAAATCAAAAGACAAAAACAATCTCTGAAATGGCTGGACCGATTGTGACGGGACTTTCTTTCGCAGATAGCCGATGTAACAAGGCGTAACTTAGGCTACTTTTCAGAGGGGTAAAAGAGGGGTGCGTGATAAAACCGAATTCCATGCGGACGAAGTCGCGGGCAACAGCTAGTAACATAATAAAACTTAACGTATGTAATAAATGTTAACATATACATATATTATTTCGTATGGGTCAATAAATGATCGTTAACAGCACAAGTTGCAGCTTGAGTGCAATTGATTGTCGATGGTCTGGAGGAAACGCTCACGCATAATTCATTTCAATGTCAAACTTTTATTTTTAGTAAAAAAAATTGATTATTTTGATTTACTCGTACGTAGTCAGGAATTGGCGCTTTTATTATAGTTTTATGTATGTTAGTTTTTTAAAGGTAACACTTGCATTTTTGTGTTTCCAGCTGCTGAGCACAGTGAGTACAATGACAGTGGCGCCATCATCGTGCTGTCCGCACTGCGAGGCGCGCTACCACTGCCGTCACCAGGAGATGCATCACGTGACCTTTCGCAGCGGCGAGCGATGGCTCTATCAGTGCCAGATCTGCGAGTGCCTCGTGAGTACCTTCATTCTCAGGATTCCGAGGGCATATCTCAGCCCTGTGAGCTTTGATACCACTGCCGTCACTACGAGAGGAATCAAGCGACCTTTCGCAGTGGTGATTATATATCCATCACTGGCGAGTGATGGATATATCAGTGCCAAATCTAGCTGATCCTTGCATTACAGAACTAAAAGTCATTCCATAAAAATATCTTATCCAGCATAAGTGCAATACAACATATTATTAAGTTAAACTTTGATTTTTGTAAATGTGTGGAACTTATTTCTGGATTCTTATTCTGGATACTTATTTTTGGATTTAATTGTCTAAAATAAAGAATTATTATAATTATTATTATTATTACAGCTGGGTGAAGTAGACTGCTGGGAGCCTGAGTGTGAAGAGGCGGGCGGGTGCTGCGGGGCGGGTGCGGGTGCGGGTGCGGGTGCGGGTGCGGGTGCGGGTGCGGGGGCGGGGGAGGGCGAGGGGCTCGCGAGGGGAGGCGAGGCGCGTGCGCCCCACCGGCTCGAGCTGGCCGGCTGTGCGCCGCCGCACTGCCCCGCCTGCATGGTACGTAGCATACATCACTGCTTGGCTTACCCGGCGTTCACACAGACAGGACATTGTTTGTTCGTTTTGTACAAGGCAAAGCGCTCTTACACACGAGCGGCATTATCCCTACTCCAGAGGTAACTGCAGCCGGTGCTATCTATCGAAGGCTGCTGTCGGCGTGATCGGTTGCAGCCAAAGTAATGATCAAGGCTGCTGCCCTCGACACGTCAGCGGCAGCGGCAACCAACGATAAGTCGATGCCGCCGATACATATTTTATACAGCGGCTGGCAGGTGGCAATGGATGTAGTTACCTTTTTCATCGGCAAATATTCGCTTGTTTGTCAGAGAGAGCAGACTTTCTGTTCGTGAACACAGCATCACGTCATATAAACGCCATGTACGTTAGTGTTTATATGGAACGTTGCCATTTTAGCGAACAGAAAGCTCATCGTCTGCTCAACCCCTTAGTGCTGCGCCATAATTAGACTCTTCTTGATGTTATGATAGGAGAACGTAGGTTCAGAAACCTGTGACGGCATCTCTTCAAAGTTTATCACTAGACACCGGTACGAGTTCAATGGAATGGAAGCATATCAAGAAATATGCACCAAATATTTTGTTATTCCTACTGGCATTGAATTGGCTTTACGTGGAACAGTTATGTATGAGAATTAATGTTAGTTAGCTGAACATATTTAAATCGGGGACACTGTTTTTCTGAGGATCCGAGGTCGAGTGGCTGCGTTGATAGTATTCTGTGGACGCCCGAGACGGTTCCTGGCTCAAAAAATCTATACATAATACATTTCTTTTTAGTTTTGAATGAAACTTTTATACTTGACGTGGCATTGCAACGTATGCCAGGTACAGCTATTAATGCTAATTTCATGTTTGTTATATTCAAAATTTACTTCGAAGTGTCTACGCTTGCACATTACTTTTACATTTTACTTACCCGTTACATATTACATATTTTCTCGACTACACAGAAAAAAAATCTCCTGTTATTTGCTAACCAGGGGCAGTTACATTGGGCGCAAAAAATATCCATTTACTAATCAGTTGAGTGTTTTCAACGAAAGCAGTTCATTTTGTCATGTGAAAAGCTTGCTTACATCAAAGTTAACGCTTGGAAGGTCCACGTGTGAAAGCGCCTTTTCCGCTTGTTGCAGGGCGGGCAGTGTGCTACTTTGGTGAGCAATCTCGCGTGTTGTGTGCATCGGTAACCATCCCCACTCTTCTTATTCATTCATACATTGCTATATTAACAAATTGTTTGATGACGCTGGGTTCAATTCAATCGTTCGTCATAATGAGTTTTAGTAAATTAGTAAATCTGTACGTTTGCATATTTCTATATTTAATTTTCTTTACTTAGGTTGAATTGAATGCAGAAATTATTTTAAACTATCAGTTTGTGTTGCATGTATTATCATTTTTCACAACATTCCATTACACTCATCATAAAGCAGCATGATGACGTTGTTTTCAGTGAAGTCAATGAAGCTTGAAAAGCATATCATGTGAAACATTCCATTCTTTACCGATTTCCCCCCACCATAACTAATAATTTGTAATGAAGTCGTTTATTTATTTATGTAGGTAATTAGACAAAATTTATCAAAATAATCTAGTCGCAGTAAATAAACTCCCAATAATTGGGTTTAGAGTAGACGATTATTTGAAATATTATTTGTACATAACACATAAATTAGAGCAATATCAGATCTGCTTCGTAAAACTAAATTAATTAGTGGCACGCAAAAGTTGGCGCCCAACGTGGTGTTTGTAGGTTGGTCGCCAACATACGCGAGCTGCGCACGTGGTGACGTGTGGTGCTGACGTGTGTGTGTGTTGGTCTCGCGCAGAGCGCGGCGCGACGTGACGGCGGCGCTGGCGCTGGTGGCGCTGTGGTGGGGGAGGGGGCGCGCGCCGCACCGCAAGCACCGCGGCGCGCGGCGCTAGAGCCGCCCTGAGCGGCACGCGACACAAGCACACATTTATTTATTCTAGATAGTTCTAATGTTAACCAATTGAGGCGGACGCGCACACCACTCGGCGGCCTTAACTTAGCGAGTGACATCGCGTCCGCCCGCACGCCGCCCGATCACGCCGAGTGCGACGCGACATCGACCGACGGACGACCTCTATATCGAATAATTATAGCTCCGTTTTAAGTAGCCTTGTCGTCGTAGCATTGTTCCGTAGCTAGGTTGCCTTACCGCGTTTTGTACTCCGCGCGCGCGCGCGCGAAACGGCGAGCGAATCGGGCGTCGTGCGCTTTTGTCTCCTAGTGCTCTGAATTCATGCGACATTTGTAGATTGATTGCGTTAGGCGTTTTATAAATTTGTTCTTCATCCATCGACATTAGACGCACACTCGTGTCCCATGAAATTGGAGCACCCTGCTTCCGGCTCGATGCGAGGTTGTAGCCGTAGACTGATGTCCGAGGTGAATCTGTATTACTAATGATAAGTAGACGAGGTGCGAGCGGACCCACAGACCTCGCGGCGTATCGGAAGCCAAAGCCGCGGATCGAGATCCGCCGGCGCCCCGTCCCCGGCGCGCTCTCGCCCCGGCGCCGGCGCCGCGCCGTCTCGCCGCGCCTATATATTATTGATCCTTTTCAAATTCAAAATTTTAACGATACGCCGTATGCTTCATATTATTAACGTTAGATCGGTAACGGTACTAGTTAGCTATTGTTGTGAATATAAGTTAGGATGGTGACTGCAGAGGGTGGGTTAGGGGGAGGGGGTGGCGGCGGCGAGGCCGCGCGGTGGCACGGAGGGGGCGCTTGTGTATGTATAGGGGCGCGGCGCGGAGGCCGCAGTGGCCGGCGGCTTCTTCAATTATAATATTATGTAATATTTTAATTCTAGTTATAGTTCTGTACATGAGTAGAGTAGTGTCGGCGCCGCGGCCGGTCCGCGCGATGCCGCCCTGTTGTACGAAGTTTTTCATAAAATATTTTATAGTTTCTTTAATTATAGAGACAGTTTTCTGTATATTTTGACGTAACCAAAAATAGGTACCAAATATAGAAAAAAAATATTATAATTGTTCCTTGATTTCATAAAGCATTTTAATGCTTGCATGTTGTATGTATTGTGTTCAAAAAATTACAAATAAAAAGATTTAACATCATCTACATCTTTCAATTCACACGCCTGCAAGAAAATACTGTCAAGAGGTACCTACTCGTGACTCACAAATGGGTATCTCACTTTACATTCTCTAGAAAGAAAACATCGTGAGGAAACCGACATGTCCTAGAACTAAAAATTCGAAGACATGTGTCAAGTGAACAAAAATTGCATTTAAAATCCTTTCATCACACTAGTTCGAGACAACCAGTGACTCGAATAGAATAGAAAGCTCTGGAGAGTGATGTGAATGATCCCGTTACTCAATGACGTTCCGAATGTTTTTTCTTGGATAAACGACTATTCAATGCCTAAATTGATCTGATCTTATAAGTACCATACAATTTTTCGGAATTTATTCCCCAAAGATGAAAAATAGGGGCACGGAGAACTCTCTACGACTTTTAGCTCAGATATCTCTTAAACAATTGTATATATAATTAATATATGAATAATAAAAAAATAACACAATAGCTCTTTATTGTAAATTCGAAGAACGTGCCGAAAAACATTCTCCACGATCTAATGCCCCGTATTCATGGTAAACATTTGTTTAGCAACAGTTGCTAAACATTGTTGGTGAGCGGCGAGAATGTTGCTAGCAACTATGTTTAAATCAATACAGGTTGTCCACACGCCAGTCTGCGTTAAAATGTTGCCCGAGGAGGTAGTGTTGTTGTGTTCTCTGTATCAGATGTATAGAATCTCTAATAAAAAAAAGAGAAAAAGATGGTGGATTCGAAATTATCTTTTGCAAAGAGAAAATTTGATGAGTGACCTCAGAATGACAGATGGATCATTTTGTAACTTTACGAGAATGTCGAAAAGTGATTTCGAACATCTTCTAGAAATGATTGGTCCATCAATAGCCAAAAGGGAAACAAATATTCGTCAGCCAGTTTCACCTCAAACGAGGCTGGCTATTACATTACGGTATCTTGCAACTGGAGATTCATACAGTTCTCTTTCATACACATTCAGAGTATCAAAACAATTGATTAGCAAAATTATACCAGATGTATGTCAAGAACTAATTAACTCACTAGCAGGATATGTCAAGGTACAAGAACACTATTTGTGTAATCAAGTATTTTAAAAATTAAAAAACACAAAAAAAAAAACAGTGTATGCTATTGCGTTGATTCATCACTGAGATAGTTAACTAAGTTTAGTATAGCCGAATCTTCTGTTTCGTCTCGTAATGCATCTAGTCTATTTGTTTCGTGTCTCTCAATTTCCCTTATTTCAGTTTCCTGAACATTATTTGGTGTTGATGATGGATGAGGAGATGCCGTTTGATATCCATATGTATTATATCGTCCCATTTTTAATTCATACAGTATATTATTAATATGGTACTTTGCCTGTGTCACGGCTTGGTCATCTTTAACACTTCTTAATTCAGCAGCAATATATTCACCATATATATCAAATGGATCCTTCTTCTCCCTTTCATCCATCTTTTTTTTAGCACTTTTCAAAACCTCTAATATTTCATTTGATTCATCTGTCTTATTTCTTTTCCTCGAAGATGTAGATGTTGTAGCATTCGGCCTTGGTGATTGAGATGGCTCTGACTCCATACCACTTTCAAGTGCATTGTTTTCATCTACCTGTAAATTATTATCTTATTATATATTTATTTATTTTTTAGGTTCCAAGTTCGGAACAAGAATGGAAACAAATAAGTCGTGAATTCGAAATACGATGGAATTTTCCACATTGCATTGGGGCCATTGATGGGAAACACGTTATGATTGTGGCGCCAAATAATTCTGGAAGTGAATACTACAATTATAAAAATCAGTTCAGCATGGTACTTATGGCAATTGCAGATGGCAATTACAACTTTATTTACGCAAATTATGGAGCTAAGGGTCGGTCGTCCGACAGTGGAATATTTCAAGAAACACCGTTTTATAATGCATTGTTAGAAAACTCACTTAAACTGCCACGGCCTGAACCAATAACACAAGGCGGAACAGAAATGCCGTATGTAATTGTAGGTGACAGTGCTTTCGCGCTAACGGAGAACATCATGAAACCATATCCTGGCATTCATGAACGTGGGAACAAAAAGCGTATATTCAATTACAGACTATCAAGAGCTAGGAGGATTATAGAAAATGTTTTTGGCATTTTATGTGTGGTGTTCCGTGTATTCACTAAACCTATTCCGTTAAAACCAGCCAATTGTGAACTCGTGGTAATTGCTTGTGTATATTTACATAACTTCTTAAGACGTAACTCAGTTTCCAGATCCATATATACACCTCCACAAACTTTTGATTTTGAAGACTCTGAAGGTAACCTATTACAAGGTTCTTGGCGAAGGGAACTAAGTTCGTTTCCTATGATTGATTTGCAAAGACGGGGCAGGCCTGCATCACAATCAGCTCTTTGTATTAGAGAACAGTTTGCCGATTACTTTATAACTCCAGAGGGAAGAGTTCCATGGCAAAATAATGTAGCGTAATTGTAATAATTTTACAGACAATAGTATAAAACAATTATATACAAAAACAACTTACTGTTTTATTCATAGTATCCGTTTCACCAGAAGTAGTTGCACCACATAACAAAAATTCCAATGGCTCGTAATAAATCCATTTACATTTTTCTATTGCGCCGCTGCCTGTAGTTTTTTTTGCCGACATCTTTTTTTTCTCTCTAGTAAATTGAGTACGCAGTACATGTATTTTAGTTTCTACGTCTTTTTTGGGTATATTTAGGACTTGAGAAATTTCTTCGAATGCATCGTTCTTTTTGTTTCTATCTTTGTATTGTTTTATAGAACAATCCCATAATAATGGTTTTGATTGAAATAATTCTATTAATTGCATTATTTTATCATTGCTCCACACTACTGCCATGTTTATAAACTGTTGCAAACTCGTCCACACACGTCAACAATTGTCGCTAGACTGATGTTTACGCTTGTCGGGCGAGAGCTTGTCAACATGACTGTCAACTCTGCAACACGCAGTGTTGCCAGCAACATGTTGATAGCAACTCCGCAACACGTTGATTCAACTTTGTTGCTCAACAAATGTTTCCCATGAATACGGGGCTTAAGTATTATGAGGAATAAAACACAAACGTTAGATTTTTATTGGATTTATTGCATAAACAAAACAACAGACATTTAATAATTTTATACGTTTTCTAATACTGTAATTACCTATATTATTCCAACTTTCAATTTGTAATGAAAATATAGTTTCGTTTCATAGGAAACAAATAGCATGTTACTAAATTCTACAACATAATTATTAACGAAATCTACATTACCTATATTAACAATTACCTGCATCGAAATTTTATTAATAGTGTAATTTATTTAATTGTGTTTGGCTTGTTTTGCAAGCTAATGCTAGTAAACTAGTTAGTCGGATTCCATCTTACCAGCACTAGCTTTCATAGCTAACTCTTTAGGCAACCTAGTCCAGTTAGACAAGCAATCTAGTTGCACTGAAAACGTAATCTATTGCAATGTGAACGTTTTAACGAGTTCGGTAGAACTACACCTGGCACGTGGGGGCGGGCGGGACGGGAGGGGCGAGTGCAACCATCGGCTGCGCACGCGCATGCGGCAGGCAGGCGATCCTCAGTGGTTGCGGCTTCAACCGCTCCCCGCGCTCCAAGACCTCCGCCACTAGCGTGTACGCGCCAGCAAAAAATGTCACAGCCTGAAGCGGGAAAGAAGCTAATAAATCTATACATCTATACAAATAAATAAAATTGGAGTGTCTGTTTGTAATATTAAAATAACCGCTTTTTACTAAGTGCATATGGATGTATACACGGTACATATACCAAAACAACATTTTTTAAAATTTTTGTCTGTCTGTTTATTCCGACTAATCTCTGAAATGGCTGGACTGATTTTGACGGGACTTTCACTGGCAGAGAGCTGATGTAACAAGGAGTAACTTAGGCTACTTTTCCGAGGGGTAAAATAGGGGTGCGTGATAAAACCGAATTCCACGCGGACGAAGTCGCGGGCAACAGCTAGTACACAAATAAAATTATGAAAAATAATGGAGTATGCCAGCTCCAAAGAACGGCTGGAGTTTGAAGACTGGCCTTATAGTTCAGTTGGTAGTAACCCTGCTTTCTGCGCTGTAGGTCGTGGGTTCGATTCCCACCCAGGACAAACGTTTGTATTACGAACATATTCATTATGGTTGGGCTTCCGTTTGACTTAATGTCTCCATAAGAAACAATGAATTTGTTTTTCCTTATAAAGTGCTCATACTCAACATTTATTGTCTTGTCTGTCTGTGCCTGTTTTCTGATTTGGATATGTGTGAAATTGGGACGCACTTACCAAAACTATGATTATGGCACACGCTAAGATTGACAGCGAGTTGGAGTAGTTGCGCAGTTCCATCAGAGCAGGATGCAGACAGCCCGTGGTGAAAAGTGGTATACTGCATTGGTCAGTCCGCTTGATGAACAAGAAATCATATTAGATTGACTAAACCCTATAAATATATGATGACCTGCTTATACTTTCTGAAAAACTGGCTGGTTGTCCAGTACTACGTGTAAAAATTGAGAAGCCACCTACGCGAAACTAAACCAGGTGTTTATACAATTCAGCTTGTTATTAAACCAAACCTTTCCGTTCCATACTCGCCCGCAGCACGCCGGAGGGAGACTGCGGCGATATTGATACCAATCGGAGTATGACTGAACGCCGCAACATTTCAACTAAAATAAAAAAAAAAAACATTTATTAATGTCCTAAGCAGGCTGCATTGGCTGAGGTATGTACCGTAGAACACTGGATAACAGAGAAGGCTGATGTTCCTGGAAGGCTGGTATTAGAGGTACCGGAAAGAAACACCTAAGAAATTTCACCTACATGTCTCAGAGTTACGGGTGCATACGATGCGTCTTGGGTCTTGTCGTACCTAGTAGGGGAGGACCCAAGTCGCATTACTTGTTATGGACAGAGGTTACCACTTAACACCAGGTGGGCAGTCGGCTCGTTCAGTAACTGTATCACATAATAAAACAATGGTTTTGTCAACATCAGTCTACCTCAATCTGCATCGCGGAGAAAGAGCTTCGCACGGCAGGATCGAACCCGACGTGCATCATAGCGTGCAGCATGCTCGCGTTGAGCACGCCCGGCTCGCGCACCGTGCTTGACAGATCCGATATAGAGGATACGCCCAACGAAAGCATCAACATCGAAGCTGTCACGAGTGCCATCAGCTAAACGGAAAAACGTATAAGGTTGTTATCTCATCCCATCGGCGTTTAAGCCCGGCGAGGTCCGTGAAAATATTCATTAGAAATAAAATGTTAACATTCGATATCGGCACGTCCATCGAAAGCATTATCGAAGCTCTATCAGTAAAACACAAAGACAAGCGTAGGCAGCACGAATTTTTATACATGGGACTAAGAACAGGCAATCTCTTTTCTATTCAGTAATAATAATTCCGTAAAAATACAGAGACACCTATTTTTCCCTTATAATGGTTATATCCCTGGTTTAAGGGCTTTTGATAGCTATATATAGCTACCCCGTGAGGGTTATGAAATGATATAAAAAAATACAATTGGATATTTTCTCATATTTATCCCTACGGCAATTAGTAGGTACACTTTGAGTCTTACCGTTCCCAAAAGGGATATAGACTTTGGGTGGTAGGGAACAATAGTCGCCAGCCAGCAAGTAGGTAGGCAAAGCAAAGCCCCCGCCATGAAGATGACACTGGCACCGAGTTCGATGCCAAGATCAGATGTCCAGAAGTAGTAGGACATCCTCAGTAGACTCCATGCCGTCGAGACACCAAGGAGCGCGCCACCACTCTAAGCAACGATAAAACTCGTTGATAATATCCAGTTGTGACCTTATTTGTAATTAAATCTACCTATGTGTATAATAAAACTCAGGGTTACCATCATCAAAAATCAGGTTAAATAATCCTTATTTTCTGCATAATTTACTTACCAGTTGAATACGTCAAAGCTTAACTTTCAGTACCTCCTTACATACCTCCATACACAAAGTACTCGCGTCACTGGCTCTCTCGAACCAGCATGGTGAATGTATTAAAGTACGCCTCAAAGAGGCTCCTTTCGTGCGCTTGTCACGTGTCTTCAAATTTTTGTCTTTAAGCCCATATCTGCTGCCAAGCAGTAATGCTTCGCATTGCGGTGTTTCGATTTGAAGGTGTGGTTGCCGGTGAAATTACAGGCACATAAGACATTCCACCACGTCTCTGAGTTACGGGCGCTAAAGATGACACTTGGATCTTGTTATACCTAGGAGTAGTACTCCAAGTCGTATTTTTTGTTATGGACAGAGGTTTCCACTTTACATCCGGTGGGCCATTAACTCATTCTTTAACATTTTCACCTTAAAAAGTCCGTTTCCTAACGATGAGTTCCTTCACCGTTTTGAGAACATGGTATCGCACATACATTTTTCAAGGGAAAACTATTTGTTTTGGGATTTGAACCAGCGACAGTGACCTCTGGATTGTAACTCTGGGTCACCACGCTGTCAGTATGCTCAGGTAACATGATTAACGAGGATACATAGACGCATTGCGTAGTCTGGAGTATTTCTGCGGTTATGACCACGAAAAAATAAGAAGAGAATAATCTCGTTCTTAAGGTTTAGTTTGATTTCGTAGTTTAAAAGTGGAAACCTGCTACATTAACATACCAGCAACAGTCCAGAGCAGACAAACAAGATTAAACCGCTACTTCTCATGACGATTTTGTACCCAGTAAGATTATATTTTTAGTTTTTTTAACAAAATAACGACAAATGATTTTCCTGGCACTGACACATATTAATGAATGACAAAGCCCCAACATGACTAATGAGGTTTCATAAGAGCTATGCAGCATTCCAACTAGCCAGGACACAAGGAGTATTATAGCCCAGAAAGAACACAGCTTTTTGCCCGGGTGCCAGATCATGGAAGAAAAAGGAGGTTAACTATACAAATAAATAAATTGGAGTGTCTGTTTGTAATATTACAATAACCGCTTTTTACTAAGTGCATATGGATGTATACATGGTACAATACCAAAACAACATTGGTTACAATTTTTGTCTGTCTGTCTGTCTGTCCATTTGTCCCGGCTAATCTCTGAAATGGCTGGACTGATTTTGACGGGACTTTCACTGGCAGATAGCTGATGTAACAAGGAGTAACTTAAGCTACTTTTCCGAGAGGTATAATAGGGGTGCGTGATAAAACCGAATTCCATGCGGACGAAGTCGCGGGCAACAGCTAGTAATTTAATATACCTCTGCTAAACTTGAGCTCCTGAACAACAGGATGAACTTCCACAGAGTCACGTCTGAACCCATCTCGGAGCCATCACCAACCTTGCTAATTTAGTTGGTTAAGAACATTCTGGTTTTAAATTTGTGTAACAGATTTTAATGCAATAATCTACATCTTTGGTACTGGGTGGTTTGGAAGGCAAGCACTGTAGTGTAACAACTTCTACAGCAAGGTCACATTGGTCAGATGAACAAATTTAATTACTTCCATGTCATGGAAAAGGGGAACTAATAGAAACAATAATTATTTGCATGTAGCTAACGACCGTTCCAAATTTTTGCAGAGTTGATACGTTCTATGACTATTTTATTGGCTTCTTGTTGCTTCACTTTTCATCAAAATGATTCGTCATTTAATTTGGCTATGCCTATTGTTTATAATTAAAACTGCAATTGGTGGTATTTTTTGGGAATTTGGAAGCGATTCGAAGAAAAACGACGTGATCACTCATGTATTTGGTAATTTTGAAAAAATGCTAAGCGACAAACACATCACACTATCTGTACGTAACTCTTATTTTATATAAAAATCCTTTAGATACTGATGTACTCAGGGTATTTACATTTAATTTAACTTACATTTTCTGATTCGTCTTGTTTCACTTTACAATTAGACTTGAATAACTTGAATGAACGACTTACAGGTGTGTGAGAGTCTTTCTACCAACCACCTGACGTGCAAAGTTCACAGGTTCGATTCCTGGACGAATTTATGACGTACAAATATTCCGTTCAGGGTCTGGATGATCCGCAGTGCTTGTAGCTTTTGACTTCATGGTGCATCCTATTAGACAATGTGTGAGTTATATGAGGCTATTGACTCATTATATGTATGTTAAAATTTAATGACGTGTCGTAAAAGTGTGATATCGATATATTTATAAAAAAGAGACTATTTGTTTTTATTTTACTGGTTTTTACTGGGCTCGCAGCTCCGTTGGTTAGAAACTACCTTGTGAGGTCGTGGGTTCGATTCCCACACAGGACAAACATTTATGTTACAAATATAGATAATACATACATATGGTGTTAATATGTATGTATTTACTAAAAAATGTTTATAAGTATTATATCAGCTGTCTGGTTCCCGTGACACAAGCTATGCTTAGCTTACTTTGCGGCTAGATGGCGCTGTGTGAAATGAACCCACCAATATTATTATTATTTGCAGGTGCCACGTTGTATGGAAGTAAAGTACGTACAAGTAAGAGTTTTCAACCCGCTAACCGCGCCATCAGTTAGCTACAATAAAGACTCACGGACTGTTAGCATATCCTACCAGATAATTCAACTTAGTGAGTCGAGCTATGAAATCGTAGCGAAAGGCAGACGTGACTCTAGATGTGATGGCCCAAAACGTAACAAATGTAGTAACAATAACTCGTGTGGCTAGAAGCTAGAACTTCAAAGTGAGATCACTCAGATCACATTGGCACACCCTTCAGAATATCACTATAAATGAAATAAAAGCGCACAGCAGGAGTTTTATTTATCACTCTAAATATCGGTATATGAAAAAAAAACCCATTTTTACCTTTTTAGGATAATTTACTTGTTTGTTAACCTACTTCAAAACAGGAGGAGGTTATCATTTGTTGTATTTTTTATGTTTGTTACTTCCGAACTCCGTCGTTTATCAACCGATTTGGAAAATTCTTTTTTATTTGAAAGGACTTTCAGATTGGACTAGCTTATAAAAATATCATTAAAAATGTCATCCAAGTAAACGAAATTGCCTGTATTGCTTTCTTGTGACTTTGTAGTCGATTTTTTTAAATGACTTCAGGATGTTTTTTTATGTTTGTAAGTTCATACCTCCGTCATTTATATGATTATTTAATATGCGTTGCAATTTATCAGGAATCCTGAAGTTATTTAGAATTCACAATCACACTTTCAGTAGCAGTAAAACTTATCCTTAAGTTCAGCTGAGGAAGTACTGCCACCATATTCATTTCTGCTGCCAAGCAGTTTCTGCGGAGCTCACTTTTATATTTCTTTGTTTAGGTTACTTCTTTATTGAATTTATTTTAATTCCCGAGTATAAAATAGTCTTGTTGTTGTTGAAAACTGACCAGTATGCTGATGACTCTATGGCTCAGCTTTTCTTAATTCTTCTTTTTTTTGTACCTAGCGATACAAAATTATTTTATTTTATCTGTAATTTCTGTGTAGCATTCTTCTAAATTGTCACAACAGAAAATATGACAGACATTTCATTCCGCCGAAAATATGTTGAGTTTTGGAAATTAATTCTTTGGTATGAATAAAAAGCGAATGGCAAACAAAATCACAGTTTTGAAGATCTACATCTAAATATTTAGAAAATATTGTCATATACTTTGACAACTGAGTGTTTTCGAGTGAGCTCTGATGAATCCGTTAAGAGAACGCGCTTGTGATGAGCTGTTGGAGAACCCAGCGCTGCGTACACCACCGCCTGAGCCCGAGAGACCGCGGCCACCGCGAGTCCGCAAGATCAGGGAATTCAAACTTGTAAGACAAATAACAAATAATTGGTGACATTTCACACAGCGCCACTAGCCCCAAATTAAGCACAATGGAAATTGTACTATAGAAACCAGATAACGAATAGACTTACTAATATACTTTTTTGTAAATACATAATACATATTAACACCCAGATGCAGAATAAATATCTATATTCGTCATACAAATATTTGTCCTGTGGGGAATCGAACTTAAAACTTATCATTATTTTAGGGGATGTGTATAAATTGAAGCCATCACTTTAAGGGATGACCTTTCAACTGGAACACAGACATATGAGTAAGCAGAGTTCTCGTCGTGAAGTCCATGCCTCCATGGCAATTTTGTCACCAATTTACCAGGTCATTCCCTCAGTTTGTAAATGACACATTGTTTTAAGTGCACTATCACGTAAATGACGATATTAAAATTATAATAGGTACAACCTTATTGTTACTTACCTAATTCTAGATCTATTGACTATTACCTACTACCCGATCAGCTGGGCCATCTCTTCGTTACATAATATGGTCATATGAAAAGACCAGGTGACACTGCAAGATTTCTGAATGAAGATGTGATATTATAGACAACAATTTTCATATCCATACCTTGATTGTGTTTCAGCCTCCAAGATTCCCTTTGCTGTCCAAAGAATTCTACGCGTGCTGGTGTAATCACCAGAAAGAGGCAAGTCAATTATTATCCTAATCTTAACCAATAACAAATACGGCGATAACCATGCGTTACCAATATGTAATAAATGTGAGTTTGTTTGTTTGTGTGTTATGCTTTAATTACCTTAACTACTCAAACGATCATCATCATCTAAAAGCTGGTTTTACTACAAATAAATTACTCTACAAGGCAAATTTATGACGACAAATAGCGAAATCGGAGGTTGCCCAATAGTTTGATATAATTTCAGTTGCAAATGGCAAAGGCGAAGGTGGATGACCAACCCCCGGAGTTGTTCCCTGAGCTGTACCTGAAGCCGCGCCGGTTGGATTACTACGCGCGCCAGCTCGAGGAGAACATGAACGTGAACAAAGAGCTGCTCAAGAGGATCAATCTGATACAGAGGACAGGGGTGAGTCGTCTACATCTGACGAGTCCGCATTGCTACATCTCATGCGGTCTTTAGCGTATTTCAGGTGATGGGGCGTTACTCAATACCTGGATTGCGAATTTTCAAGTAAGGCTTCAGGAACACACCCTTAAGTGACTGACGACGATTTTTTTTTACCTTTTACTCAATTCCATTTAGCCTCAAAATCAGCATAGCTTGTGTCATCGGAACTAGATAACTGATATAACTTATATTTTATTTGTGTAAGTCATAGATATGAACACCCAGGCAAAGTACAAACATGTATGTTCGTCACACAAATGTCCGTCTTGTGTGTGAATCGAACCCATTATCTACAGCGCAGTAGGTAGGTTTACTACTAATTGAGCTGTGAGACCAGTTTAACGCTTTAAGTTCAAGTTCAAATTATGGCTTTGCACACGATGTCGCCTATCAATTGAACGAAGAGCCTAAGTCAAATAATCTAAGTTTGTATTTAGGTCTTATACATATTTAGAATTATTTTGTTAGAATATATTGTGTGTTATTTAGTAAATAAATAAATGTCTATGTCTATGTCTATATTTCCCATTCACGAAACAGTTGATAGTAACTTTATTTTTCACACTATTTTCAGGGTTTCGTTGATTGTTGGATGCGTCCGGAGCCCACCAACACTTACAACAAGCTACTCTGCCAACAGAGACAGCGGCAACTCGACGAGATAAGAAAATCCAATTTGTACTTCTACTCGAGATTACTGATAGCAGTATGTCTTTTATGAATCCTCAAGATGTTGCCTTCTTACAATAAAATACGTAATGTACATAGGATTATGGGATTCTAAACCGCAACTTGAACATATATAGTACTTATTATGTTTTATTCCTTTTGTAATTACACAAGGAATGTCCTATCGCTTAGAGAGCGAGCAGCAGAATAAAGACAATCAACTAATCAAGACAACTTATAGCGCTTTCACCGGATACGGATACAAAATAATGAAAGGCTTGAACCGGAAGTTGCTAAATAAACTGCTAAAAAAAATTCTGAATAACAGTCGTTGAGAGATGAATATAGCTTAAATTATTTATTATTATATAGCTTAAATTGTAAATTAATCAACAATAAGCTACAAGCTAATAAACTCCATCTGAGAATAGTATCTAATATACTAGCTAGCTAGCCAACGGCTATATTTTTAACATACCTACATCGACGTAGAAAAATAATGTTATGGTCTTACAGAGATCCGAGCAACCCCTGACGAAGGAGTTGGAAGAGCTCTGGCGGGACACAAAGCACAAATTAATTCTAGGTGCCTCGTAAGTATTGCCAGATTCCATTACTATTATCTTGCGTTAATTTAACTCTAATTAACATCTATAATATAAATCTCAGGTTGCCGTTCATCCTTTTCAAGACGGAGAAAATAGATCGTGATATTCGGGATCCCGCTTTTGATAGGCCGCCAAATATACAACGAACGAAGTAAGTTGGATAATTGTACAGTGATGATCAGTTATGCGTATTACTAATCCATTCGGTTTCTCCGTCTTCGTCCATGATATAAAACTAGTCTATACTAGTCCTCGATTTCAGAAGGTCTCGTGATAATAAGTTTTGCCATTTCAATCAATGGCAATATTATTGACATACACAAGAGTACAGCGGGATGATTGGATGATGATGAATGATTGGTTTCTACTGTAGTATTCAGTAGTATTAGCTTTAGTGTGTTTCTAGTGTATAGTTATGGGTATCACAGTGTTAGATATGTACATAAATGCGTACTGGTGTGCGCGTTCCAGAAACAATAAATTGATCATTAATAGGTTAAGGTTAGTTACTATTCCCCATCTAGCTATTTGTATGTTTAAGTGCAGATCATTCTTTTAGAGTCTCAATGGAGATATGGGTTATTGGAGGCTCAAAAATTGGAAAAATAACCATTGAACTCTTCACCGATTTGGTCCCGAAAACCTGCCAACTATTTCTGACCCTCGTTCGTGGTGATGCTTTTGGTCATGCATATACCGGAACTAGAATATTCAGGTAAGTCTCCACTCAGCAAGTTAAAGTTTATAAGAGTGATGGTACTTTCTTCGAGCCATGTCGTTTATAGGTTACAGCCATGACGCATTAGCGACTGGTCACCGGTGACGCGATCTCTTGGTGACCACAACATACTCGTATGTAGGCCGGCAACCATTTAAGAAGCAGGTTTTTAAACGAAAGCTACGGTTGAATGGTGCGGGTGAAGTTACAAGCACATGATACGTTCTACGTTTATGTCTCTATGTCTCTATGGGTGACGTGAGCAATACAATGCTACTTGGGTCTTCCCACATCTCATTATATTGGATTGTACTTACAATTCCAATTTTTAACGAGAATTAAATGACTGTCTAGGGTGGTTCCGGAGCTGTACTGCAGGTGTGGTGACGTCACTAAAGATAACGGTTTCGGGTGCTACCTCCCCGAAGGCGAGACCGAACCAATGGGCGCTGAGAGCTACTCACTCAAACATACCGTGCCTGGTAACACTGATGTGTAATAGATAGGTTTTACATAAACTAGCTGGTGCCCGCAAGTTTTACTGCCGGTGTGCTGACGTCACTAAAGATAATGGTTTTGGGTGATATACCCGGAGGCGAGTCTAAACCAATGGGCACTGAAAGCTACTCACTCAAACGTACCGTTCCTGATAATATTCATGTATGCCTAATAAACCTGACATATATAATTATATATTATTTGTGCTTTTCAGACACATGCAGCCCTGGACAAAATTAATTCATGGTCGACTCAGGACGCTCTATATGTGTAGCCCTATTTTTAATTTGATTTAGGTGATGGAGCAGACGAGCTGACGGCCCATTTGATGTTAAGTGGTAACCGCCGTCCATAAACAGCAATGCGACTCCAGATCTCTCCACCAAAGTACGAGATGACTAAGTCACATTGCGTTGCGTCCATCACCTTGAGACGGGGATGCGTCATGCGCCTGCAATTTCGCCGGCACCCACTCCCTTCCACCGGAACACAGCAACACGAGTGCATCACTGCTTGGCGGCAGATACCAGGTGTGGTGGCAGTACTTCTCCGGGCGAACTTAGCACAAGTTCTACTGCTACTTGAATTCATTGGTTCAAACACGAATTTTCATATAATTTTTATTAAGGTATATTATTGTTTAAAGAACTCAATCTGAATCCATTTTCTTACTGATTTTCTAGGCTAATAAAAATGGAGTTTCTGATATTAGACTTTCGTAAATCACAATTTTTGTTTTTTTTGTTTTTTTTTTTATGTAATACATTTACTGAACGAGCCGACGGCCCACCTGGTGTTAAGTGGTAACCTCGGCCCATAACAACCGATGCGACTTGGGTCCTCCCCTACTAGGTATGACAAGACCCAAGTCGCATCGTATGCGCCCGTAAATGTGAGACGTGAAGGTGGAATGTCTCGTGTGCCTGTAATTTCACCGGCAACCACACCTTTCCAACCGGAACACAGTAACACAAATGCGTCACTGCTTGGCGGCAGAAAAGGGCATGGGCATTCTCAGTATGAATTGACTTTTAACTTGTCTTCAGGGGTGTTGTCAATGGTGGTGAGTTCCGATAATGAAATGTGTGGACAGTTCAACATTATCTTCAAACCGTTGCCGCAGTTAGATGGGAAACACGTCGTTTTTGGTAGAGTAAGTTCCATTTATATGAATTAAAGAGGTTTGCTTGATAGTCGTACATAGGGACGTTCAACTAATAATAAACGTTCAATCAAACAATTTGATACTATGTATGTATGTATGTATGTATGTACTATGTACTAGTATTTTAGCCACTGTTCTCTCGACTCAGTGTGGTGAAGGTACGCCTTAAAAGGCTCCTTTTGTGCACTTGATACATATCTTCGAATATTTGGTTGTAAGACATGTCGGTTTCCTCACGATGTTTTCCTTCACCGTTTTGAAATGTGGCACGTAAAGCGATAAAAACTCGTTGGTACTTCGGGATTTCAACCAGCGACCTTTGGACTGAAAAAAAAATGGATTTTTTTTTTTTTTTTTGAATTCGATGTCTGTATCCCTGAGCCACCACGCTTTCAAATCAAAAAACAATTTGATGAAACTAATAAATGTTTAAGAAAAATCGTGTAATTTCACTTGCACCGAGTGTCACCTTTAACGTCCTCTAAACGTTTAGACGTTGATAGTGAGATAAAAAGAACAATATAACTTTATTGTACACCATAGGTTAGAAACACAAAAATACAGCTTAAAACATATATATTATAGAGAATTAAAAAGAACAGAATATACATAACTTTATTGTAGGTACACCATAAGATAGAAACAAAAATATAGCTAAAAACATAATATATTATTGCATGATTGAATTAATTAATTTAATTTTGTCGTTCTTGTAGATAATAGGCGGGCCTACCCAAGCTTTAGAGCGTATCAGTGCGCTAGGGTTGCCTCTGGGCACGACCACGTCCGATTGCGTGATCCGTTCCTGCGGGTGGTACACGCGCTCCGGACAGTACCGCGAAGGCAACTTAAACACAATCAAGTTCCCACCACGAAGGCGAGAAAAGAAATGACACTAACTGACCGTTATCTTTCATCAGTTATCTTTACTGGTATTGTTTGAAATAAACTGGTATACTAGTGAATTTTCTTTTGATCAACATCTTTCGCTGAAATCTGTGAGATATATTCTGCCTCCGTAATCAATCGATGAATTAACATACATAAAATACAAACTCTCAAACGTCTAAAGGGAGTAAGATATTAGGAACAGCCCATTTATTAGGTTCTGGTAAGGTTAGGTTAGTTTAGTATAACCTGCCTAATATATTGCGGAGCATCCTGTCATTCCTTCTTGGTGCAATGAGGAAAATAATTTATTACTGGTAAGGTTTGACCTTTTAAAAAACATATTTATTGAAAAGTTTTATTACAATAAATACAAAATCAAAAGGCACACAAGTATTGAGAATCAATCAATCACAAAAGTCAACGAATTTGTCACACTTTTTACCAATTTCCATACAACGTCACTCAATTTTCACGAAGAGTCCGCAAGAGAGGATGAGCGCCAGCAACTGAAAAAACATCGTCAATTCAGGTTGGGTTCTTTTAATATGTAGGTCAGCATATTCCGAGGCGTACATTTTACTGACTTTAATATTTAATACATTTGCATTGAATTCATAAGATAGTTAACTATATTGAGATCAGAGATCTATATATACCTACATAATGACATCTATATAATATGTACGTCCTCTACTAGATCGAGGTATTTAAACGAAGTTTTTTTTATAATTTCAGATAAGTTCATATTGCCGTTTTTCGTATTTTATCTTAGAAGTTTATCACCTAATATCAATTGGATCAATATGTAACTTTTACGAATGGCCTCACAGCTCAATCAGTAGTTGATAGTAACTCTGTCTGCGCTGCAGGTCGTGGGCTCAATTCCTACCCAGGAAAAATAATTGTATGACGAACGTAGATGTTTGTTGTGTCTGGATGTTTGTATGTTTTATAGGTATGTATTAACAAAACAAGTATTCTCAGTTAGCTAGTTCCTATAGTACAAGCTAAGTTTGGAGCTAGATGGCGGTGGGCACTGATATTTATATCTCAAGTCGCTGGGTAGTGGAGGGATATCTCACCATGATAAAGGCTACCACGATAGCGACCACTCCAACGTACACCGCGTCCTCTCGTAGGAAGTCTGTCACCTTGTTCAGGCAGCCGTCCATGTGCATAGTGGTCGGATTTGGAGATCCTCTGCAATCCAGTCGCTGGTGAAACAAAAAATATATCAGACAGCGTCTACGGGTTTCGTTCTCGACTCCGACGACTCCCAACTGAGTTGAGAGTAAACTCAGTTGGGAGTCGTCCGTAAAGTGCTACCAAATCAGAGTCTGTCGTCAGTAATATAATTTAAAACTTTTAAAAGGACTTTATTTATCAAAATGTAAAGATCAATTCCATTCTTGTTTTATTTTTAGAACTATTCAAAAAAGCTTTAAGAATGTTTCTCAAGTTAGTAGTAAGTAAATAAATGCGCAGCCATTAAGCCTTCCGGTTTGAATACTGAGTTCCGTTTTACGTGAGGTGTTGTATGTATGTATCTTCATGACTGGGGTGAGGGGTGAAGTGTGGACTTTACACCGGTTGTATTGCCAAAGGAAGACAGAAAAGAAGAATGTTTTAAGGGTCCTTATCACCTCCATGTAAAACAAATGTATGCAAATAGACACAACACACATGCTGAAAGATACCTCACTATAAAATAAAAATCGGTAAAAAAACTTTTAAGTTAAACAGTTTTATTTTATGTGCACTGAAAACTACAAAATAAATAAATAGTTACTTACCTATCAACCTACGTTGGTGATCTCGGTCATTAATATCTCTGATGGTAGTGGTTGTCATAACATGAACCATGTCAGCGGCCGAAAGGCAGTTCATGAAAGAACACTAACACCAGGGTTTGCTTGGTAGGTAAACTAAGCAGCCCACACTATAACAAGTAGGTATTTTGACCTTCTAGTTCAGAAATATTTTAGTACTAGGCAGAATAGCTTTTAGGCATATTAGACTAAAATAAAAACGTGGGGCCCATTAACTATTTCTGTATTACTTTCTACTATACTAAATGTGGATTGCATCGACTTATTATAATCGTCATCATCATCATCCTAGCGGTTTATCCCGGTCGCATCCGAAACCTCATAGCTCCGGAGTCCAGGGTCCGCTGAATCGACTAACTATAATCTAAAAACTACTATAATCGTAACTGGAGGTTTTGACCATCAATAACCAGCCGTTACGGCTTCACCAGCGAACGCCGCGCCGTGCTCATGATCTACCAAAGTATAAGATATGCTCTGCCATAGGTATGATTTCAGAGGGGCCCCACGTTTTTATTTTAGTCTAATATGCCTAAAAGCTATTCTGCCTAGTACTAAAATATTTCTGAACTAGAAGGTCAAAATACCTACTTGTTATAGTGTGGGCTGCTTAGTTTACCTACCAAGCAAACCCTGGTGTTAGTGTTCTTTCATGAACTGCCTTTCGGCCGCTGACATGGTTCATGTTATGACAACCACTACCATCAGAGATATTAATGACCGAGATCACCAACGTAGGTTGATAGGTAAGTAACTATTTATTTATTTTGTAGTTTTCAGTGCACATAAAATAAAACTGTTTAACTTAAAAGTTTTTTTACCGATTTTTATTTTCTTGTTTTTAGTATTTAGTGAAATTGTCTACCGAATATTCCTCATTCTATTTAATTCATTCAGTGCATCATTATTACATGGCTGGAAGATCTTGGAAGCATATTAGGTAATCTTTCACTGACCTCAAAGATATCTTGGGCAAATAACACTGCTTGTCCGCGGAAACCGTAGGTACTGCCCGTATAGCCCAGTAAATTTTACGATTTTAACAAACGGGATGATTCTACACAGCAATCGCTGCTCTGCTTGCGTCAGCGCTTGAATCTCATCTGGTATTGAACCTGGATCCAGATTATTCCAGTACGCCTTTGATGGTGCTATTGTTTTATTACTGGTCACATGTGTTTGGCAGCGCGAACATAAAAGTAATGTTGTTTTTGAAGACAGTTCTGCAGGTAGATATCCTAATGCAGCTGTGTTGTAACGTACAGTATGAATTTGGTTAGGATAACAATGCTTCGTGCAAATGTCACAAACGTGTATACACGATGTGTTAGTAGCATTTTCAAACGCTTGTACATGATTTTCAGCTCTGCATTGCTGTGCACGCTCACGTTGGTTATTTAACCTGTCGTGGCGTTGCTCAGGTGTTTCTGAAGCTTCTAACTCCTTTCGTCTCTCACGCCGTCCTGTTAACCTGGCCTCATGTTGCTCAGGTGTTTCTGACGCTAATAGCTCTCTTTGTCTATTACGTTGTAATCTTAGCCTGGACTCATGACGCTCAAGTGTTTCTGACGCTATTAGCTCTCTTCGTCTGTCACGTTGTGATGCGAGCCTGCACTCATGACGCTCAGGTGTTTCTGACTCTACCAGCTGCCTTTGTCTCTCACGTTGTGCTATTAACCTGGTATCATGTTGCTCAGGTGTTTCTTTTTTTTCTTCTTTCCGTTCTCTTCGTTTCTGTAGTCGACTATGGGTTTCATTTTCACTTTCCTTTGCACGTTTCGTTCTATACTTTTCTTTTGCCTTTTCGAGCCTTCTTTTTCGTTGTGTAGCAGTTTCGTTTTTATTTTTGTTTGCTTTTTGATTTATTGTTACCATGTTGTTCCCACGATTAAGGGGCATTTTGACGGTCGACCCCCCCCCCCCCTCCCCAGAGGTCCAGTAAAGGGACAAGGCTTAATATACAACAAGATGCGCCCAATCTTGAGGGGGAAGCGCTTACGACATTACATTTTTATCCACCCTAATGCCATACAGTCCTCGGCACGTTTTAACCTATTACCTTAACTTGGGTGGTATAGCTACCGCTTACTAACGAGGTATCTAATTACGTATTTTTTTTTATCTGCCCCTCTAACGTCACACAATCTTGGACGCAACTGTTCTCGACACGACTAATCATGCCCCCACCTAATACGCCATTTTGTAACAGCGTCCATCTTGAGTTTGAAATTTTGACATAATGACAGTATTCTGCAGTGTAGTCCTATTATTTGATACCCATATTGTGGTGGTTGTGGAAAAATATGTACCTAGTCCGCCATATTGGAACGGCGTCCATCTTGAATTTTAAATTTTGACATAATCATCGTGTTTTACTAGTGTAGCCCTTTGATTTGATACCCTTATTGTGGTGGTTGTGGAAAAATATGTACCTAGTCCGCCATATTGGAACGGCGTCCATCTTGAATTTTAAATTTTGACATAATCATCGTGTTTTACTAGTGTAGCCCTTAGATTTGATACCCATATTGTGGTGGTTGTGGAAAAATATGTACCTACTCCGCCATATTGGAACGGCGTCCATCTTGAATTTTAAATTTTGACATAATCATCGTGTTTTACTAGTGTAGCCCTTTGATTTGATACCCATATTGTGGTGGTTGTGGAAAAATATGTACCTAGTCCGCCATATTGGAACGGCGTCCATCTTGAATTTTCAATTTTGACATAATCATCGTGTTTTACTAGTGTAGCCCTTTGATTTGATACCCATATTGTGGTGGTTGTGGAAAAATATGTACCTAGTCCGCCATATTGGAACGGCGTCCATCTTGAATTTTCAATTTTGACATAATCATCGTGTTTTACTAGTGTAGCCCTTTGATTTGATACCCATATTGTGGTGGTTGTGGAAAAATATGTACCTACTCCGCCATATTGGAACGGCGTCCATCTTGAATTTTAAATTTTGACATAATCATCGTGTTTTACTAGTGTAGCCCTTTGATTTGATACCCATTTTGAGGGGGTTAAGGAAAAATATGTAATCCGCCATTTTGTATCGGCGGCCATCTTAGATTTATAATGTTATTGATTTTATTATATTGTATTGTCATCTAAATTAAATGTGTGTACCAAATTTCAGATCAATCTGACAACGGGAAGGTGCTTAAATTTCAATTTCTAATTTTGACCCAAATAAATTCCGTACGGGTCGAGCTAAATAAAACCGTTTAATAAGATGGCTACCCTACGGCCCACCCGGTGTTAAGTGGTAACCTCTGCCTATAACAACCGATGCGACTTGGGTCCTCTCCTACTAGGTACGACAAGACCCAAGTCGCATCATATGCCCGTAACTCTGAGACGTAAGTGAAATGTCTCACGTGCCTGTACCGGCAACCACACCTTCGCAACCGGAGCACAGTAACGTGAATACGTCACTGTTTGGCGGCAGAAATGGGCATGGTTAGTACTTCCCCGGACGAACTTGGCGTGAGTTGTACTGCCCATAAAAAAATTAGGTGATTGTCGTCATTTTGTTTCAATTCTCGTTGAATTTATTCTTACATGTCCAGGGTAGACCTCTTTGCAGCAGCTGCTGGGGAAGTTATCGTTCCAGTCCTTGTAGCTCCTGACGCCGCAGCACTGTAGGTAGGTCTGCGTGTCGTCCCACGCGCGCGTGTACTCGTGCTTGACGCCGTAGTAGGGTATGGCGGCGAACAGCTCGCGGTCCAGCGTGCTCACAACCTTCTCGCGGAACACGAACTGGAGAATGCCGCCTATCAGCATCGCGACGAAGATTATGAACACGGAGATGTAATACTGGAAAGAGGTTTTAGTGATGTTAGCGGTGGCAATGTCATGTGTGTCGGCAGCTAACTAAATCTCACTTTAAGTTCACCGATCTGCTGCTTTGCAATAAAATGTCTAACTAAAATCTGCATAGTAAAAGCATATGTAGACATTTTTGTTTAAAGAGTTGTGATAAGTTAAATAGCTATCAGGATTTAAATATGAACGAACAACAGCACGCAACATACAGTGGTTTTTTTCTGTTTGTGTCTGTTGGTCTTCACTAGGGAGAGAAAGAGATGCGTGAACCTAAAATTATTGTGGCTTTTTGGACACAGAATTAATCGTGGCGTTTAAATGCTTTATTATATTAAGTCATACCTAATGTAGTTAAATCCTTAACTACACACTTAGTGCAAAACGAAGAGTGAATAGGCGAATACAAGAGTAAGTACCGTGAGCAGCATGCACTTGACCTCCTTAGCGGCGCCGCAGCAGCCGAGGATGGACAGCACCATGATGGCGGCTCCCATCGCCACCACCACACCCACGGACGCTATGAACATGTTGTTGCTCATCAGAGTGCTGGAGAACGAGCGAGACGTCCACACCCACAGCCCGACAGCCAGCGCCACGCCACCGGCCACCTGAAATCATTATTATATGAGAATATGTGACCCAAAGTTTACGTACCTGGTTTCCTACCTACGTGACTTATCTGGCTATTGTTTTGAAATGTACACATCCCATATAAGGACACACATCTGAGGATCAAGCGGGTGCATTTTAACATGAGACTTTCCATTTTATTGTTTAATGTTTTGAGGATGCCGACTGAATATCTTTCGACCTTTATGAAGTTTGGTTATCAAACAATTTATCGTAGTTTTTGAGGGCTTGCTACTCATCCTGGGTCATTAAATATTTTTATATTATTTAATTATGTAGTAGACAGCATGCAATACATAAGGATGATTGTAAAATCATTTACGAAGGTACTTACCAGTGTGACTACGTTGATACATATTAACGAGATCTTCATACATCTGCCACAACTGTCCATTGCTCCTCCCATGCCCATCGTTCCTCTGAAAATGTAATAAAATTCTGTTTTATATTTCGGTTTAATTATATTTCAGTGAATAAAATTCCTATACATATAATTCCTTTTTCATCCATCTAATTTGCTAGGATGCGTAAAGTACCTACCCATTCCTTTTAGGAATCCTACAAACCTACTGAATTGAACATACTAAGCTCGTAATTAAAGGATGCCTACATCATGTAGTGGCATAATACTTACTAAAGCAGAAAGATATAGCATATATATATAAACAAAACTCGGGAAATGGAAATGAATAGTATATAATTATAGTAGTACCTAATCAGTACTTACCTACTTAATAAAGTGTAATTTTAGCAACATAGGTATTCACTAGACAAATTATTAGCATCATGAAATTGTGTTGCAGTAGTGTTTGAATCATCTAGTTTTTGAACTATTTTAAAGTAAACATTTATAGTTGAACATTGGAAACATTGGAAACGCGCGGGGGAAGAGAGCGATTGGAAAAAAATAATCAATTAATTTTGTAACCCTAAGTGAAATAATTGTCAAAAAGTATATTTAAAGAATATGTCTAATCTTTTGTTACAAACACCTACTACCTACTACATACCTACTCAAAATTACAACTACCTTCATGGCTCTACTGACTTAAAACAAGTAGGTAGGTATCTGCTTCATTGTACTTTATAATAACAGTTCAATAGATAAAAGACCGCATGTATTAATTACAGGCAATTAAGCTTCATGAATGTTTTCAGTAGTTTTCCTTCGTAAATCATGTGAACATGGCACCAAAATGAACTAAAATATTGTTTTATGTAGAACGTGGAATCTAACGGATGTGTTTCAAATCTTGAAGCTACAGCAGGGAAAAGTGTCTTCCAGCATTTGACATAACATGACATTTATCTACCCCTGCCATCTCCCCTTAGATGGTAAATTTTACTTATAGGAAACAGGTACTTAGACATTGAAATCGTTCATTAGAAAAGAAGCCTTTGACTGATGAAGGATGTAGGCGGCCTTAACGCCTCATTTATGGTCTATGTACCTTAACAGTTATGAGTACTCTTGGTACACACCACACACGTAGTTAGCATAGCAAGCGCCGTGTTGTAATGGTTGGAATGCCATCAGGTACTAAGTACCTATAGTGCGGATACAGACGCGACTCAAGGCAAGCCAACTGCACTATATGGCAAGGTCCGTTTTACCATTCTCTTAAGTAGAATACTTAAGTACAATGTGTGTATGACATTTATCTAGCTTTCTGCCTCAGTACCCAAACTTTAGCTTCATTACCTAAAGTTATACAAACCTTTATTTCTGAACGGTTAAGTTAGCTTCAAATATCCCAACAGGTTCCAATGGATTTTGCGGCACGGTAACATTGATATTGTCGCTACTCATTCGCTTCACTTAGTTATTTGACCCGTTATGTTTCACGTTACACTCTCACTACGCGTTGCATTCGTTTAGTAACATTTGTTTGGGTCGCGCGGTCGCCGGGCGCAGGCGGTTCGTCCGTTGGCTCGAATACTACTAGAATGTCGTAGATGTGACTCCACCTCCCCTCCCGTACGTGACCGAACGCAACAGCCTTCGTGCCTTAGCTTTGTAAGCAAGTTTATTACTTGTGCACCTGGTAGCTAATGGTTAAATCAGGTCAGATGATGTTTTGATTTAGTAGATACTTATTTAGGTGATCTTTAAGATCATTGTTTTTTTTCAATGTAGGTACTATTTGAGAACTTTGCTGTTAACTTTTTTGTTAGTTTTTGACAAAACGCGTAGTAATTTTGGTACGATAGTTGCTTCCCATCGCAATATCAAGTTCTAAAATTCCATGCCTATTGTAGAAAAATGCATCTTACGTTTACTATATTTACATTATCATGTCGCTTTAATGGCTGACATATTCAAGAGACGAGTGTCATTATGTAAAGTCGTTAAGAAAGTTAGCGATATCATGGTTTTTGTGACACTAGTTTTATTTAGTCGAAATCAGACGAACGCTATTTACTAATCAATAGCTAACTAAAGTATCGAAACCAGATCAAAAACTACGTAACTTTTTAGGTTAGGCCGTAATTAATAACGAGATACAGCTAAACAAATGAATGAACATGTTCCTGCTAAGAACAAATTACCTTTCAGTAATTTAGCCGTGAATTTGACCTACATGATTTCATCCGTAGACAGCCACCCATTCGTGGTGAGAGCTGTGCGTCTTTTGAAATCTCTCCCAAAGGAGTATCAGAGGGCACTTAATACACTAGTTACTGTAAATGAGATTTCACAATCACTTATTGAAAATGTATTTACTGTGTATCTTTAACTAGCGTCTTCAATGATCTGATCTGATTATTATATTCGTTACATGTCTGTCGGTTATTTTTTAAATTAGTTATTAATTATATTACATACAGCAATTAGCTACTGCATATCACGTCAACTTTGTACCGAAGAGTTTGACTGGCAGAAAATGCAAACTGAAGACTTGTTATGTGCAGTAAATTGTTGAAATAAATGGTTTATTGATTCAAACGTCACGGACGGTGCCTACTAGTTTCGATGTAGGTAAAGGTAGGCTAAAAATGGAGAAATTAAAAACCTTTTTAAACCAGTCAATATATAATTTATTCTTTCCACTTGCCAATACCTACTTAATACTAAACTATCTTTTGAAGGTACACAAATCAGTATTGTCCAGCTAATCTATGAATGATAAATTCACATTATTTAAGTCCGGGATAGTCTATCACTAAAATAACTTAAAAACATTAAAGCTTCTATTTAACGAATTATGTAAATTAATGGGTATAATGAATTTTAAAATTTTATGGTAACATTAATTACTATAATATCTATATAATTACTATCAAAATTCAGCTGTTTCTTAACAAGAAAGGCCCTATTCATTGCCATGAGTCAGAAATATAGAAACAATGGGTTCACTCCTTTATTATGACGAAAGCATAAATGTAACGTTATTTAATGCAGGACACAGCTGATTTTTTGAGATCATAACCTCAAAACGAATAATCTAATCTAGTGTTTACAGAACACGCGCCCACAAAACCTAAGGTATATTTATTTTTACAACACATTCCAAAAATATGAATATATTTATTGTTTGGTCATGTGGCCATTTAAGTTTTTATATTGGTTTATCTTTTAATTCAACTTTATATTTATATTCAAATAAATACATACCTTCCAAAAGCAACATGAATAAACGAAAAATATTTAAAAAATTCACATGAAATAGGAGAAATATATAGTGACCTGAGTAATGCATATGCATTACTGTCTCTGTTAATATATATAACAGTAATAATAAAATAATATATATAACAGCGA
This sequence comes from Chesias legatella, assembly GCA_947359385.1. Taxonomy (NCBI): domain Eukaryota; kingdom Metazoa; phylum Arthropoda; class Insecta; order Lepidoptera; family Geometridae; genus Chesias; species Chesias legatella. Next base: position 5,431,161 of record OX375768.1, on the reverse strand, counting down.
CAGGCGTAGAGGCGGCGCTTGTATATTAGTTAGAAATACTCACAAATGGAGAGAAATTGAAGAAATTAAAAAACAGTCATTAGTTAAGTCATTTGAGTGTTGTGCCATTGAACTTACAGATTATAAAATATTTATTATATGTGTATATAGAATTCCTAATTATAATAATCTAAATATATTTTTCAATAAATTAGATAAAACTCTGACATACATTTCAAAATTAAATTATAATAACATAGTTTTAGCAGGTGATTTTAATATAAATATGTTAATTTGCAATAATATGACTAAAGATTTTGAAAACTTATTGTTAAGCTATAATCTAAGGTTAGCAATTAAGGAACCAACACGTCTGAAAAGCAACACCTGTATTGATAACTTCGCACATGATTATAAAAAGAAATGTAAGGCTGAAGTGTTTGAATTTGGGCTCTCGGATCACACTGCCCAAATTATAAAAATCCCAGTGAAAAAAGTATTTAAATTAAAATTTTGGTACAAACATGTTAGAGGTTACAGTCAAGCAAATATTCAGAAATTCGAAATGTGTTTGAAAGAATTATCTTTTGCTGAAATGTACAACTCAAATGACGCATCTATTGCATATTCTTATTTCATTAACGAATTTAAACTTTTTTATGATCTTTGTTTCCCAAAAGAAAAAACCATGATAAAAATAATAAAAAAACCTAAATGGATATCACGCGGCATAAAACTATGTAGCAAACGGAAAAGACATTTACTTTGGAACTTTAGAATAAACCCTACTAACGAAAACAAACTAAAATATAATCAGTATAATAAACGATTTAAAAAAATAATATCACTCACACAAAAAGCACAAAATATACACAAAATAAATTCTTCTATCAACAAATCAAAGACATCATGGGAAATAATCAATAAAACACGCTATAATACACCAAAAGAATCCATATTAAAAATAAAAAATGACAATAATGAGTATACTACTGACGCTGCAGATATAGCAAATTTATTTAACAATTATTTTATTGACAAAGTTAAACCAGTTACCGGCCTAGGCAGCAGAAGAGCAACGGCTAATATACGTAATCGTATGGGATCAATGTTTATGGCGCCATGTTTGCCGCAACATATAATAAAAATTATAAACAATCTAAAGAACACAAATAGTGTTGGATCTGACGATGTAACAACAAAAATAATAAAAACTGTGAAGAAATATATTAGCGTTCACCTCTGCTACATAATCAATCTCAGCATAGAAACGGGTACATTCCCCCAAGATTTGAAATTGACAATAGTGAAACCAATATTTAAAAAAGAAGATAAAGAACGAATGGAGTTCTACAGACCAATTGCTCTCATATCGATATTCGCAAAAATTTTCGAGAAGTACTATTACAATGAAATTAATGATTATTTGGAAAAAAACAATATATTGTGTAGTGAGCAGAAGGGTTTTCGACGAAACAAAACCATTAATATGGCAATATACGATTTATTCAAAAACGTTATCTGCCAAGTTGATAATAGAACTCCCGTTTGCACCATATTTTGTGATATGACGCAAGCCTTCGACTACGTAGATCACAGTATTCTATGCAGTAAATTAGAAGCATATGGGATTAGAGGAAACGTGTTAAATTTAATTGCCTCATACTTAAGAGATCGGAAACAAGTAACAGAAATTACGCGTTTTAATTATAAGACCAAGTTTGATGTCACCTATAAATCTAATGAACGTGTAACTCAATATGGAGTTCCCCAAGGAAGCGTACTTGGCCCGCTACTTTTTATTATATACATAAACGATCTCCCATTAATTATCAATAAAATAAATCAACATATGACATTATTTGCCGATGACAGCTCTATCACAATCAAATGTAATGACATAAAAAAATATGAATCTGACATAAATCAATCACTTACCTCAATTATTAATTGGCTTGATGACAATAACTTAAAAATAAACCTAAAAAAAACGATGATAATGCATTTTAATCAAATAAAAAATAAACCTGACATTAATTTAATCATTCAAAATAATAAAATAGAAAACACTGACTCCATAAGATTTCTAGGTTTACAAATAGATGACAAACTAAAGTGGAAAAACCATATTGAATACTTAACCAAGAGGATTAGTAGTTCGGCATACGCGTTGTTTAAATTATCCCTAACCCTCAATATTGGCACACTAATTGTAGCATATTACGGCTTAGTTGAATCTATGCTGCGATACGGAATAATTTTTTGGGGAAATTCTACGGATAATGATATTATTTTTAAAGCGCAAAAACGTTGTATGCGAGCCATGTTTAGAATACACGTGACTGATAGCTGTAGACCTTTATTCACAAAGCACAAAATTCTAACACTTCCGTCGCTATATATAATCGAAGTGGCTCTGTTTGTGAGAAACAACCCCCACCTGTTTCCGCGCAAGTCAGATGAAACACCAAGAAACAGACGGGAAGATAGGCTTTGTATATTTCCATCCAAAACTGCATTACTACATAAGAGCATAGTATCAATGGCACCGAAAATTTACAACAAAATACCTAAGAGCTACCAGCAACTTAATGATTGTGAATTTAAGAATAAGTTTAAGAAATTCTTAATTGAAAAATGTTATTATAAGATTGACGACTTTCTAAATGATAAATTTGACTTTTAATGTAAATGATGTAGAGTTATTATTAGAATGTATTATCGTAATTTGAATTTTTGACATTATTATTATTATTATTTTAGTTGTAATTTGTACACCGTAATCGGTAAAACATGTTGATACCTTCATACCTTTCTGTAAAATCTTATATCTACACATGTTTATGCAAATAAATGATCTTTATCTTTATCTTATCTTTATCTTTATCTTTAGTTCAATAAACAACAATTTTTTAACAAAATGTGTATTTTATGCAGCCAGTATCAAACTCAACACTTCCGAGCTTGACGAAAGTTCATAAACAAAATTGATATCCATTGTATTAATGTATTGCATATATTTTATTTGTGGCATTACTTATTTTATAATTATTAAAAAATATGTCTTCTGGGATATGGTCAACAAACTTCATGTTTAAATCTATGTATGAATACATTATTTATGAGAGAACTCGTTCTATTTTGCCTTTTTTAAAGAAAAAGCCTTTTTTTTCAAATGTGTTTTGAAAAAAAAGGCCTTTTTTATATATACACAATTATGCACTTATAACACAGTCATGGTGCAATTTGATATATTGCACCATGACAATATGTCAAAGTAACAGCACGCTCAAAAACGACAGAATGACGATGTTCCAAAGACCGAGATAAATTTGTCAACGTTACATCGAACTGTACTCTAGTACAATGGGTCTTCTGGTACATAAAATTACCAGTGGACCCATTAACGGGTCAAGCCACTGGGACCACGGGTAAACGCTCACCGACACACATAGAACAGTGTAATTGTTTGGTTGGAACAATTAGACTGTACAAAGCGTATTCATTTAAAAACTGCAAGTACAAGGCTTTTTGCCGGTGAAATTACACACATTTGAGACATTTCACCGTGTCGCAGACGGACGCATATGACCTAAGTATGGAAGGACCCAAGTCGTATTGCTTTGTTATGAACAAAGGTTACCATTTAACACCAGGTGGGCCGTCTGCTCTTTCCGTACTTATAAAAGTACAAGGGTGAGGCCAAACGAGTGCAATTCTGTATTCTTGTTGAAAGTAAATTAGGCCAGTCAAAATTATGCTCGTTTGGAATCAACCTAAAAGTTAAAAATGTCATACGCATTCATTAAATACACTCATTCCACACTTCATACAGCTTCCACATACACCATACTTTCTGGATCATAATAGCTGCCAATATTGTCATTACTTAAATACAACTTAAGTACCCCTATAAGTAAGACAATCTCTTAACTATTAGGCAAGCCTTAACATTCTTAACGTGCGCTTAAAAAACGATAATTCTTCGAGAGATCTTAACTCTCTGATAATTACTAATAAGTAACAATTACTTATGATAACTTTGTTATTGCAGGTTAAAATTTTAAAATGAAAACCTAAAGCTCGTAAGCATTTTTATGAATTTTTTTAGGTGCGAATCGTTACCAAACCATTTTTTTTTCTGGTTTCGGCCCTGTTTTCGAATCATTATACTGATGATTATATTATCAAGATATATTCTTAAACGTATTTACATGTTTAAATAATCAAGCCATTAAAGTCCTTAAATGAGAATAGAGACTTATTTGATATAATTTGGTTGTCTTTGGAATGATTTCGACTAGAATATAATTATTTACTAAATGTCTTTTGCTGGCTACTAATACTAATGAAGCCAGTACATTAATTAAATTCAGACCGAACTATGATTTTGAAGTGAAACTTCTTAGCCGGCGATTCGATAAATGAATGAGTTTTGAGAGTAACAGTTTAAGGATGCGTCACGTTTAGGCGCATTCCGTTACATGACAGAGAAGCATGATTAGACGCAGAGAGAACTAGAAAGAGCTATGTATATATATTCCGACCGAAGTGGAGCAAAAGAGAGCGATGCATACACGATATAAAGCGATAGGATACAGTTACGCAAGCGCGCGTTGTAGTTATAATAATATTGGTGGGCATTTCACACAGCGCAATCTATCCCCAAAGTAAGCTTAACATAGCTTGTATCATGGGAAAATAACTGATATAATACTCATATACTTTTTTCCTAAATACGTACATATAATACACATGCACACCCAGACACAGAACAAACATCTATGTTCGTCACATAAATGTGGGCCCTGGGTGGGAATCGAACCCTCGACCTACAGCGCAGAAGGCAGAGCTCCTACCAACTGAGCTATAAGCCCAGTTTAACTTCTATCATTTTTTTTTCTAACATCACGGATATGTTCACTGCCGTTACAACCGCAGTTCTTTTTGATTAAGTGATCAAAAAGAATCATCCAATACTCTGTAAGGACTGCTCGAACTGGCGAAGCTTGCTCAAGTTGTTGTACACCAAGTCCGGCGGATTCGATATGATGAAGTAGACCAACCCGAGGATGGAGAGGATCGCGCGCCATATCGAGAAGTGGGTCCACGTGTGGTAAAACGATGGTATCGACATCTGAAACAATATATCAGACAAAAATCAATAAATAAATCTACGAACAAACGTAAAGTGATGACCATAATTTTTGGAAACATTCATAAGCATTAGTACAACATGAAAGGTATGCGTCATAGATAGATAGATAAATTGTTTATTGTACCTACACCAAAAGAAACAAAATTTTTACAAAGAATACATTATACAGTTAGGCAGACAAATGGGTCATTCGTCATATTAAAAACACATAGAATTATGAAAGTATAGTAAAACAAATAATGGTGAGTATACTGTATACCTCACCGAGGAGTTTTATCGTGTAATTGTCTTTTAAATTACAGGCACATGAGACATTCAACCTTCACGTCTCAGGGTTACGGGCGCTTACGGTGCTTATGATCACTAGGCTCTTGTCTTACCTAAGTTGGGGATCCAAAACGTATTGCTTGTTATGGGCAGAGGTAACCACTTAACACTAGGTGGACCATCAGTTCGTTCAGTAACTTTATCAAACCAGACTGGCCTCGCAGCTCAGTTGGTTAGTAACTTTGCCTTCTGAGCTGTAGGTCGTGGGATCGATTTCCAACGTTCGTTTATTCTGTCTGGGTGTTAATATGTATTCATATGTTTGTATTTACAAAAAACAACTATATAATGTATTCTATCAGTCATCTGGTTGCCATAGTACCTACAAGCTATGCTTACTTTGGGGCTAGATGGCGCTGTGTTAACTGTCCACCAATATTTATTTATATTTATAAACCATGTATAGACTAACAGCGGTAGAGTTGCCAGTGACGTTGGCGAGGAGGGGCGCGTACTGGTACACCATGAGGTCGTCGTACGCGCGCGCCGCGCTGCACACCAGTAGGCACGACGTGTACAGTATCACCAGCACTATCGGCTGGAAGTACGGTTGCAGGCCCACCGTCAGCTCGATGCTTGTTACGTCCAGTCTGAACACAAATAAACACGTTTTTATACTGGCCTCACAGCTCAGTTGGTAGTAACCCTGCCTTGTACCTGCCTGCGCTGTACGTCGTAGGTTCGATTCCCACCCAGGGCAAATATTTGTGTGACGAAAATAGATGTTTGTTCTGTGTCTGAGTGAGTGTTCATATGTATTATATGTATACAAAAAATGTATATATGTATTATGTCAGTTGTCTTGTTTTCATAACACAAGCTATGCTTAGCTTACTTTGGGGCTAGATGGCGCTGTGTGAAATGTCCCCATTATTATTATTATTATTATTTCAAATTTCAGTATCCTTTTTTATGTGAGTTTTGTGAAGTAGCGAGCTGACGGCTCATCAAATGTTAAGTGGTAACCGCCGCCCATAAACGCCAGCAATACGACTCAAGTCCTCTCCGACAAATACGAGATGACTCAAGCCGCATTGCATCGTCCACACCCCGAGACGGGGATGTTACGTCTCATGCGCGTGCAATTTCACCGGCACCCACTCCCTTCCACCGGAACACAGCAACACGAGTGCATCACTGCTTGGCGGCAGATATCGAACCATCTGCTAGTTCAGTAACTTTTTCAAATATTTCAAATAATAAGAATAATACCTCGGTGGCTCAGTAATGACCACTTTATACACGGGTTTATGACCTGCCTCTCGGATAGCTTTTAATACACCTACGCACTACATTCAAGCAAACATTTCGTGAAGATATAACTGATTCACTCAATAGACAACACAACTAACACACAAAAATGGATTCTACTAAGCGAAACAACAGACAAAACCAACTTACCTATCCAGTACAGATATTAGACAGAGAACGCAGAAGAAGTAATATGCGGCGACGTAGGGCATAGTGACGACCGCGTGGAAGGAGAGATGGGCCGCGTCGAGTCCGTCCGAGTTGCTGATGAGCAGCAGGTGCATGAGCGTCAGCCCCCCGAGGATGCCGTGGCACGCGGGGGCGAAGCTCCTCCACGCGCTCTGCACGCGGACCGCCACGTCCAGGGGAGTCACATCACCCATTCTGAAACATAGCTCCTAGGGTTGTAGCACTTAATGCTATTTGTCACTGTCACTGAACCAGAATTTTTTCATGGGAATGATGAGGCACGCTGACAGCCCACCTGATGGTATGTTGCTATCGTCGCCTACATTAACACTCTGTAAAACTCGAAGAATTGCCAGCACGGTGCCTATCAGTGTGGTGAAGGTATTAACGTGCGCCTCAAAGAGGCTCCTTTCACTTCACATGTCATTGATTTTTAGGTTTTTTAGGTTTTAGGTATTGCGCACATTAATTTTTCAAGCGGTAAAGGTTCACATAGTTGCTTGTCAGCATTTGATCCAGCCACCTCCAGGTGACCTCCGGACAGCTTAACTCGGAGTCTGTACCAACGAGTTCACGCTCTCTGTACTAAGCTACAGTAATTTTTATAGAAACCTGCCGACAACCGATTCCTCTTGATCTAGAACAGACTACGAGTCCAAAGTAATAAAAATTGTAATGAAAAAGTCAAAACTTCATATGTCATTTACCTCAAATATTTGTCTCCCTCTCTCGATGGCTGATTTTCCAAGATCTTATCCCTAGACACAGCCCTGAAAGTTCCACCGCCTTGCATGTAGATCTTATCTGGTCTCCGATTGCGGAATGGGTCCATGCGCTCATCGTTTGGAGATGTAACAGGCGAGGGTGATGAGAATGGATTGTCAATGTACTGTTCTTGGTATGGCATGCTTGATTCAAGGGTTTGGAGCATAGCAGTGAGATCGGCTGGCCTGGCTGGAAATAAAAATAATTTATTGAAAATTTGTATAATGCCATGTGGATACGGTACTGAATTAAGAAAGTAGTATAAAACAACAGTTCCTACTCTGAAGATGCTTTTTAATTGTAGGCATTACATGTTTAACCTAGCAGCCCACCTATCCACACTGACACAAATAACTTTAACAAAGAAGTTTGGAGACGGAAATAGAAGATAGGTAAAGAAATATATCAGAAATATGTATCAAAGTCAAAAATCTATGGGACAAAGGGTTTTTAAATGTCAAAAGTAGCATTTAATAATAAACTTACTGTACTATATTTAGATAAGTTAATAAACGTTTTTGTTACAAAAAGTTATTTTCTCTTAATGAAAATAACTGAAAAAAAAACATTATTTTTTCAGTTATTTTCTTTTAAAAACAAAACTACTGAACCCATTTTGATGAAACTACAACAGGACCAATCTGAAAGTATATCCTTCAAATGAAAAAATAATTTTCCAAATTTGTTTATTTTGACTTTTTTTTTTTTATTTGATGGTGACCTGTGGTAACTAACATAAAAAAAACCTGAATTCAGAACCTCTTGTTTCTTAAGTCGGTTAAAAAGAGATTAACAATAATAATTTGCCATCGAATATTACATGATTTCGATGTTTTCTGTGATTTGCTTCCTGTTTTAAAAACTTTAGGGCTGACTTCCTTCCCATTAGCATTGCTATCCTGCCGCTCATCTCGAGTTTTCCGTCTCGTTTTTCGTGGCTTGTGACGGAGCTCCTTTGAAGTGCCATTGTTGTTTTCAACATCATTTGGCTCAATCTCAAGTTCTCCGCTGAGTGTGACTACCTCATCTTTGTGATACTCTTTTAGGTAATCATCAACCTAGAATGAATTCATATGTAAAATAATTGTTAAGAATCATTTTTATCATGGTTCTATTACGTTTTGAAAAAATTAAACATAGATTACGTAAGATGTCTCACCAACAACAATTTGAAATAGCAACAATAATTATTATGATTCACCACCTTGTTAAGAGAATTTTCTATGAACTTTTTATTGTTGGAAAAAAGAGCACATTATTTACAATTCAATTTATTTTCTAAAATGTATTGCCATCATATATTCTTGTCTTTTAAAGCAGGATGATTATAATGAAGTAGCTATTTATATGTGAAAAACCTTTCATGAGATGCTTTACATATAGAAATATAGGACTAAATATTTCACACTTACCCTCTCTAATGCACTGAGACTTGAGCCTGGTACATCAAAATCATTGAAATCTCTGTCTCTGTGTCTAGATGAGTGTCGTTTCTTCTTCCTGTACAATGGACTCCTTTTCTCTTTATGTCCACTTGACGGCCTCGAGAGTGTCTTTATGGACTTCTCATCTAAGCCATTGGGATCGTGAGAATAGAAAACAAATGAGGGATTTTTATCTGTCTTCTTTATTTCCTTCTCAACAAATGCTAGAATACCTTGATTTATCTGGTCATGTATAGGAAGTTCAACGGATTCGTGTTCAGACTTTATCCAGCTGTCTCTTTTTGACTTCTCCGCTGAAGGTTCTCCGTTAGTTGGCGTTGTTTCCAAGCATTCGGAGGTCTCTACGTGCCCGTTCGATAGTTTCCTCGATCCGGACCGACTTCGGGGTCTGGGTTTCGTTTTTTGCTTGGGAGATGGAGACCTTGCCGTTGTATGCACTTCAGCTACTTCCTCCCTCACGTCTACGCTGATTCCAGGCTTCATAGTCAAAGGGCACGAACTTAATACCCACGCAAAAGTGAACGCATATAAAACAGCGTTTTATGACAAATGCTCAACATTTATTCACTATTCTATGACGCAAAATGATAAAGAGTAATGAATCTTCAAATGAACAACATTTTCATTTATTTAAATGTAACTTATCCACAACAAACGACATATTCAAAATTTCAAAACAAATGAATAGGTAACTATGAACCGAACCGAACGACTCCCGAACTCATAAATGTCAAATGTCACCAGTGCTGGCACCTGGAAGAAGTGTCTTTCGGCTAAAATGACATGTTTTACCCCAATTAGAGTCCTACTTATAGTTTATTTGTACCACAGAATCTGTTGACAGAGTGTATTGGCTTCTTTTATTGAGAGTGCAGAAACATGCATGCCCTTGAACAGTAAACACTTTTTTAGTAATAAGACAATTATATAATATATTTATCATGCTATTAACTTTGCCTTGTGCGCTGTAGTTGGAGTGATTCCTACCCAGGACAAAATTTATGTGAGGGCCTTAAATGTTTACTTTGCGTCTGGGTGTTAATTCGTATATGTATGTATTAACAAAAAACATTGTAAGTATTCCATCAATTGTTTGGTTCCCATAGTACAAGTTTAAATGAATTTGGGGATAGATGGCGGCCCAAATATAAAAAAATATTTTAATTTAGTTTTTGATGTGAAACATCTATAGCCGCACGTAAAACCGATTTCTGGCGTGGCGACGCGTCGCCAACGACATGCATACGTTGCATATTACTTTTACAAAATAATGTCGATGTTTCACATCTTCATTAGCCTCATCACATGTTAAAAATCAATAAAACCTAGAACCCTATAGGTTAAGCCACAAATTTGTGACCAAATACCTAAAAAAATACCTTCATTTCAGAAAAACGATATATGGTTTGAAGTGTAAAAGATATGAGGTAAACATTTTAAAGATTATTATCCTAATTTTATAATTAGTACTTTTATTTTTATTTTTATGTGATACATTTACGGAACGAGCCTACAGCCCACCTGGTGTTAAGTGGTAACCTCTGCCCATAACAACCGGTGCGACTTGGGTCCTCCCTTCCTAGGTCCGACAAGACCCAAGTCGCATCGTATGCGCCCGTAACTCTGAGACGTGTAGGTGGAATGTCTCTTGTGCCTGTAATTTCACCGGCAAGCACACCTTTCAAACCGGAACACAGTAACGCGAACGCGTTACTGCTTGGCAGCAGAAATGGGCATGGTGGCAGTACTTCCCTGGACGAACTTGGCGAGAGTTCTACTGCTCTTAAAACTGCACTTAATTACTACGTAATGGAAGTTTTATTATTTTGTATATTAAAATAATATATATTTTTGTTATTGTATGATTTTGTGTACTAAATAAAACAAAATTACATAGTAATGTTATTACAGCCTGACGAGTTGTAAAATGTCTCAAAATGTTATCAGGGTGCAACATAGTTTTTAGATCAATATTGTAAGCACATGCTGAAAAGAAAAAAAGAGAAACTTATAGCACAGTTTACGGATATAGCTGGCAGCACTAAATGTCATTTCATTCACGTACCAACTACTACTAATCTGTATAGACAAGCACTGGTTTTATGACAGCAATACTGACGTCATTATGACGTCATAGTTGCTTGATTTTTTTAATTACTTTTGTACTGGCGATGATTTCTTTAGCCTCAACTAAGCAAAGAGCGCCTAACGGAAGCTCCTTTCGTGAGAGTTTTGAGTTGCGTGACATACCAAATTCCTCACGATGTTTTCCTGCATCGTTTAAACAACACGGTATTGCGCTCATATATTTTCCAAAAACTCGCGCCTCCGGATTTGAACACGTGATCTCCAGATTGAAACTGGGTTATTTTTTATTAAAATCACACGCTATCCCCCGCTCACGGATACTAAAATTGGCAAGTAAGCACGACATCTTTAGGTTTTGATAAAATCTGGACCATATTTCTTTTCTCTAAGCACAATGTTTCGAAAACCACGAGTAAGTACGTAACTATTTAATATTTAAAAAAAAAAGTGAGAAGACACATAAATGCAACTACCGTGGATATGTGTGTAGGTAGGTAGATATGTGTGAATGATAATGTGGGCTAAAGTACAATAGGTACCATTTCATTAGTGTTCTTGTTATTTTATTCCCCCTTCAGGCCACGTCGCATATTTTCAAAGCATATGATTATTATTTAGTGCTCTCGAAGGTAAGAGGGTAAAGAGGTATAAATTATCATATTTTCACAGATTCTTTTCATTTGTTTCTGACGAGCATAATGCAAATTTCAAACTATCATATCCATTCAAATGGTTCGCAAATGATATTTTTATAATTTCGTTACAGAATGGTAGGTATGCACTAAAAAAAAATACTACGTTGCTGACGTGTTTACGAGGAAATCATCAAGTCAGCTAATCAGGTAGGTATCTACATACCTACTTGAAGCTTTTCTGGGTGTCGTACCTATTTGCCGTGCCAGTCGGCGCCGGCCATTGGAATCGGAAATTAGGAATGCTGGCGGCCTTCGACCACGCCCTCGCTCACGGTATGATTCAGAAGTGCCTAATGAATTTCGTTTCTGATAACCGCCAACTTATAATGGCGCAGAGCAGTACAGGAGCTGTGCTAGGAGCAAAGTAATTTTATCAGGCTGTGCTGTAAGAAGTCACCTACATCCCGCTATGTACCGAAACTAATTACATACTTACCCACAAGTATAATTAACTATGAAAAAATCGTGATTTGTGTCATTTTTATTTGCTAATAACTTTAGATTTACTTAGTACCTTAATACAGTACTGTGATAGACATTTATAAGTAGGTACGTACCTACGTAGGGAGCTTTAAGTAGGTAGGTAGATAAAATATTTTGATTGATAATATAATAGTCGATAAAACTTATGGACATATTATTTAAATGTATTAATTTCAAAATTTAAATAAATTAAATTTGAATAAATTAAAATTTCACCTAATAATTTAATTATTAATTTGTATTCTTACAACGCAACAGAGGCAGTTGGTCCCTATTATTTTTATTTAGTTTTTTCATACACAGTGACTTACAAGTAATATATAACATATGAGTTCAAAAAATTAATTAAATCAATGCGAATTTAAGCTTGGCAATAATTACAGCCTTATGGATGAGCGTCGAATCCAGTCATATTTTTCTTCCGTGTTCATCCATAAAAGACGAATCGAGGCGAATCGGTCAGTAAATGCAAGTCGTCATAGAAGTATATTGTCCTCGTGTGTGATGGACAGTAGGTAAAGTCTATGGAAATTAACTTAATTATTTTGATGATGAAGAGTGTGAGAGGAAAGAGACGAACGCCCAGACACTGGGTGTAAACAATTTAAATGAAAATAAATATGATTGGCGAATTTAACCATTTATTTTGCTCAAGAAAATAAAGTATATATAAGTATATAGTAGTAAGTAGTATATGGCCAAGGTAGGCGTATGTGTTAGTAAGCAAGTGGTCAAAGCTGTATCTGTCTCATAGATTCGATATCGTCGTTGTGATCGCATACACCATAGTTCTTAAATATACAAATGCCGGTGAAATTGCAGGCGCATGAGACGTAACATCCCTCGGGGTGATGGACGCAACGAAATGCGACTTGAGTCATCATGTAATTTGGTCGAGAGGACTTGAGTCGTATTGCTGTTGTCCATGAGCGGCGGTTACCACTTAACATCAGGTGGGCCGTGAGCTTGTTCTATCACCTATATGAAATAAAATAAAAAAAACGATATGTGCTCATATCGGTTATTCAATTCAAGCGTCAAGTGTTGGTCCCCCGCCCCGCTCGTTCCCTCCCCCCTTGAGGTCGTTCTCCCCTCTCTGAGCGAAAGGCACTTAGCTGACTTTGGAACTTTCACTGTTGGAATTCGGAGGCTATGACGTCGCGTTTGCGCAACGTGATGCAACTTCCCTAAAGATTTTATGCACTACGCATTGTATCGACACTTTTTTGTAGGTTTACCAAATATTTCAGTGCTTTATGTGGTCAGACTACTTTCAAAAGCACATAATTGCGAAGTAAATTACGATTATGTTGATTATTATAGACCTTTGTTATAAAAAAAACCCTATTACCTAAGTAGCTACCTAAACAGTTTGTCGAAGTGATCGAAATTCTTTTTTGGACTGTATTTCATCTGTTGGTAGTTTTGGTTGACTTCACCAAATTTTCGGTTGTTTCTCAAGAAACCGCGAAAATCCCAAGTCCAGTAAAGTCGTTAAAAGTAACATACGCACATTCGAATTACTCTTTTGCTAGAAGTTATTAGGTACATATCGTTTGTCGATACCTGAAGGGGAACAGAAAGAAAAGTATAATTACAGTTTAAATAAGTTTTATATTTATTTTACTTTGATTCCAAAATATACATTAGTTTGGTTCAAACATTACTATGTTAAGGTAAGTACCTACCTGTTTACTCGCATAAATGTTTTATTTTTACAATGCTAACTGCATTTTTCTTAAATATTTAAATAAGCTATAGCATGGATAATTCATGAATAAATTCTTATAAAATAATTCCCAACACCTTTTATTGCAATTAGCAAAGAATATTTACATCGGCGGGTCATTTCAATCACAAACCAAAAATTTCAAATTTTGTCCCGAATAAAAAACCTAGGTATTGTCTATTTGGCACAAAATCACAATTATTTTAACCCAATGTTTATACACCATCAATTTCACCGCCTAAATTAATATTTTTAACCTACCTTATTTGCTACATAATATTGCAATCTCTGACATAACTTGTCGTCACTTATTATAGAAGTCACTTACCAATATATATTTTAACAGAAATTTCTATTAAATATTTAATTAATTCTATATAATTCATATTTAGTATCAATCTCATGAAAATAACTTATTGAAAATTTACCAAGATGGTAAACTTTCATAAAATCTTATCATTATGTAAACTAGGAAATTCTAAACTTACTAATAATATACTTAATAAGTATACCAAGGTACTAATTATTAACTTAATAATGCTAAAAGTTCATAGAACGTACATGAAATATATCATAGATATATGGGATAAACATCACCGATTTTCGACGTCCGCAATTCATAAATAAAATGATGAATTGCGCTCATCTAGTCACCGGTAAAAAAACTTAAAACTAAAACACAGTAAGATCCCGTCCTGAAAGATTCCAGGGAAAATTACCTTTCCCGAATCGTTCGGAGGGATAGTGAACACGACGCCTACATTCATTCCGAATTACGAAATATTCGGTCGTCATACAATTCAACACGACTGAGTTGCGTTTTGAGTCGTTGCGCCAAAACGTGACCAGTCGCCGCCCGCCGCATTACCGCGGTCCTTGCAACTTAATATATATTTACAATAACTTAACATTACGAGTATTTATAATGAGTACGGATGGCAGAACTGATACACGAGCCTCTGGCTCCTCTCAGTCTTCTTCATGATGCCTTTCTTGTAGTACTGTCTGATGCTACGAGAGAGTTTGTCGTAGTTCATCGCGGGACGGTTCTTTCTCTTGCCCCAAAGTCTGGCGACGCGCACTGAATCTTCAATCTTGAAGACTCCGTTATCTGAAAGAGCACGACATGAATTAACCATGGATTCACTGTCAGTATCTGCGTTTGTGATTGTCGCTGACAGAGAATTGTTTAGAAATAGCGGTTCGCCGTAGACTTTTTTAAATTTGTCTTGCTCGTGTTCGCCAGGAGTCTAGCAATGTACATACTTAGTAATTGTAAAATTTAGGGTTAGTTCATATTATAACTTTTTAATACTTATTTTTATAATATACAAGTAAGAAAAATGTTTTTTTTTTTTTTTTTTTAATTACTATATGCTCACATTTGACCGCAATCTCTCCTGATGTTAAGTGACGATGCGGTCTACGATGTAGCATGCTTGCCTAGAAAATACCTATTCACTCTCCTCTTGAAGACCTCCAGATTATAGTTCTCGGGAAATACAGACGCAGGCAAGGAGTTCCACTCTTGGGCTGTCCGCATTATGAAAGTGGAAGCAAAACGCTTCGTACGGATGTGAGGTAATTTGACCAAGAAAGGGTGACGCGATGCTGTACGTCTGGATGTAAAGTGGTAGAATGGAGATGGGGGAATCAGATCGTGCAACTCAGCCGCGCACTCCCCGTAATGTAACCTATAGAATACCGATAGACTGGCTACCTTGCGTCGGTGTTCGAGACTTTTTATTTGACTTTGTATTTCTTACTGACAAGTCAAGTGTTCTGATGTTTTTATACCTGCATACACAAGTGGGTATAATTGACCAAAATGAAGCTTCTCTGTGACACCCCAATATGCTACCGTAAAGTGCTGCAGTGGATATGGTTAGCTTTCAGCCCTCTGGCGTCGGCGTCGGTGGTTAGTTACGAGCCGACCTTTTTGTCTTCGTATTTATCGTAACACAATGTAGAAATATCAAGCGTGATTCAAGCCCAGCTTAGAAGGCTAACTAACCTTTTGAATGTGAATTCATTGCGGTGGTCCCCAACAACGACCGGTCACGATTCATAACAAAGGATTTAGTTTACTCAGTTTTATTAAAAGGACTCGTATTGTAAAGGTAACTATAGCGTAAACATATTCGTTTTCTAAGTAATTTTGTCTAATAAGTTAGGCGTAGGACGATAAAATCTTGGAATAAACATTTAGGACATCCACTCGTAGATACATTGTTACAAAAATGGGACATACAATAATTCAATTCTGTATAAGGTGTAATTGTATAAATCTTCAATAAAGCGAGTAACAGGCTGGATTACCTTGGCTGAACAATGTCGCAGTCAGAAGAATGTAGGTACCTATCAAACCTTAGTGTTACCCGTTGCTTAGTTTATTATCACGGTGGATAATGATATATCGCGGGCATTGATAAGAAGCGAATAAGGCGATGTGTCACGTAGACAAGTTGATATTATCGTAAATACATTTAGTTTCAATCAAAACATTTCCTTCAAATAATTTAGTGAAATATTTCATTCGAGATTTATTTAGATTTATATTGAACACGCTTATGGTAGCGATTTGTTGTTTTGGTTTTTTATGACATTTACTGTATGTTTTATTCGTGATACACAATCTTCATTTACCTGTTCATTTAAGTACCTTTGCAGTTAATTTTTACTATCCCAAATTGCAGGAATTAATCGGGGGAAAAAATATTCGCCCATTTAAATACATGCCATTAAATAGCATCAAAACGCAAGTCATAGATCTCTAAATTTTAAATACGCGCTTAATACTCTATGAAACATTTCATATAGACCAATAGTCGTAATCCACGATAATATATACTTTAAATACTACTAATATATTCTTTAAATAAATCTTTTGTTCGTATTACTCAGTAAAATTAATTCTCGGCTCCGTGACTCGTACAATTATTACGATCATTATAAGGCGAAGCGAGAAACAGGTTCAAACAAAGATTCCACTCATTTATTAGACGTAATGCCTTGAGTTAACAATATTTTATTTAATGATAGAGTTGTATGAATTATGTGTACTCTGTCAGGGGCCCTATTTTTGGCCCGATGTAAGACGTGACAATTAAATAATTTTCTTCAAAGAGAGGTATACGATCAAACAGTTGCTTTTTAATAATCTTGAAGCTAAACGATTTACCTGTCAAATTAAATCGAGCATTGGACGGGAATAAACTGCCGCCATATTCGTACCTCATCAGTTTTGGGTAGGTATTGATTCTGTGCATAATATTGTGATAATTATTCGAAGTATCTACCATTCTGTATTACAAAATTATCAAGATGAAATCATTAACCAGCCTAGGACTAAAATAGCTTTAATCATTGCATTGCATGCTACGACCATTGTCTCCCTGTATGTACTGAAAATTGTTTTCTAAAACAGCCAAGAAAACTTTTAGAGTCAAAGGACAAACTAATATTGACAGGCCTCACAGCTCAGTTGGTAGTAACTCTGCCTTCAGCGCTGTAGGTCGTGGGTTCGATTCCCACCCAGGACATACATTTGTGTGACGAATATAGATGTTTTCTGTGTGTCTGGATGTCAATATGTATTATATGTATGTATTTACAATAAAAAGTATATATATGTATTCTATCGGTTGTCTGACTCCCATGATACAAGCTATGCTTAGCTTACTTTGGGGCTAGATGGCGCTGTGTGAAATGTCCACCAATATTTATTTATTATTTATTAATATTAAATTACATATCACTAGGTACTAATAGATGTATGTCTAAAATCAAAATCACAAATTGACAATAAATGTGATAATATTTATGAATTAATAGTGATGCAAGAAATGGGCAATTTTGTAGACAACCACACGTCAGTAGTTACAAAATGTAATATCACCGCTGTGCTCACATCTGCAGTGAAATTACCTTTTCTCGCGACAGTTTTCGCTTCGCCATTAACTTACAGGAGAGGTATCTATGTAGCTTGTGCTAACGACTGTACCATTATCTAAGTTTTACCATTGATTGTTCTTAGAATTAATGAACGCTTGAACGCTTTTATTTAATTAATATCTTAACATGGAGAGGTCCTTTAGTAACTGAATCAGCATGTGACTGCCGAGTTAATCTCTCCAAATTTGTTTATGATAGCTTTTGCCAGCGCAAATTTGTCCTTGTCGACTAAGAAAGTAAATGCAGTGATCTTAATAGTACTACATTCGATTAACTGAAGATATGAACTGATGCGGTGCCACTCTTCACTATGCTGCACGTAAAAAGTGAGCTTAAGCTCTCTGTACTTGTATCTAACGGCCAAGATCTCAAATAGATGTTTGAATACTCACTGCGATCTAACCACCGTATCGCGGAGCCGTGTATGTGCGGGGAAGCTAGCAGCTCCTTCAAGAACTGCCACAGATGTATGTGTGTGCTGCCGGTCTTCACTTTGCCACCTCCAACTGGCGCGCTGGCATTCGCTAATTCTGAGTCATCATCTGTGAGATAAATGAAAACAAATTACCTTATGATGGGTAACAACGCAAATGAAAAAAAAACCAGGGAAAACAAAACTAAACTAACTTTAATTACAGGGACCCATTTTGCCCACTCAACACATTCGTTTTACTGTGTGTCAAACGATATTCTATGTTTTTAGTGTGTTTTAGTATATACATTGTGATGTTTATGGGCAAAATAAGTTATCCTTTCTTTCTTTCTTTCAACTGTGTATTTAACAAGTTGAGCAAATTCGCTATTGTTTCGCTCGGGATGAAGATTCCACCGGTAGAATCTATTCTGCCCAGCTGAAAAACGTTCTCAAGGCTGAGACATATGCACAGATACCCACGAAACTAAATATTTACTCTTCTATTTCGTTGTATGATATCCATTACATGTAAGTAAATAACTTGTCCGACGACTAATTACACAGAAGTGATCAGCATATTTAATTATTACCGTGAAAAAGATGTCGTGTGCCCCACATACATGAATCAACAAGATTACCCCTCTGTTCATGTATAATGTTCAGCGATTTAGTTTCATTATACGACACATAATGTTTCCGACGAGAACAAAACCGGGACAAACATAGCCCCATGAACATGTATCCGATTCTTGGTATTCGTTAAGCTGCTACAGTCTTCGAAGTCAACGTCATCATTATATACGTAATGAAACTTCAATAAAACTAATAATAAATTATTTAATGAAAGATCTTCAGCATCATCTGTATTTTTAGATCGGCAGCGTTAACTTATATCCATGTTTATGGCGCTGGCCTTCGCCTCTAGACGTGTAAACATTCAGGCACTCGACACATAAACACTTAAACAGTACTATAACATTTTACAAAAGAAAGCGTAGTTCAAATGGAATGCTGCTGGTTTTGTGGAAAACGAGGAAAAAAGCAATAACACAAACATATCATAGTTAGTAGTCATACAAGTTGGGTACTTGTATGACTTGTTGGTAAAAGCGAGGAAAATTACACCAAACAGCCCAGCTGTGAGGAATGTTTTGAAGTACTGATTTGAGATCTTCTGTTCGAGTCACTGGTTCTCTCGAACCAGTGTAGTGAAAGGATTTAAGTGCGCCTCAAAGAGGCTCCTTTCGTGCACTTGACACGATAGTGATACTGATTTGAGTGTGGAACGATAACCAGTGAATTTTTTGTTGATTTGTAAAGGAAATATAATGTCGGTGCGACCTTGCTAGTCCAGTGGCACGGCGAGATAAACTGTGTCGTCGGTTCCCGACACAAAAACTTGACGTATATCCACTTGACATATACGGAGTCTCCGAGCAAGGGCATACATGACGATAGGACAGCAAAGCCCTGATTGATGGGTTAACTGTAACTGGGTGTGGTACCAACGTACTCCAATTCATTTTCCAGCAAATTTGTTGGTCATTGATTGTAAAATGTGCTTCTTGTTATACGACCAGTGGCCGCTACGCATTTATTGCTCTTCATTCTATCTACTCTTATTGCGCTGATAACTATTTAATACTATGTTGACCGGCTTCACAATTCAGTTGGTAGTAACCCTGCCTTCTGCGCTGTAGGTTGTGGGTTCGATTCCCACGCAGGAAAAACTTACATTGGGGCTAGATGGCTTTGTGTGAAATGTCCATCATTATTTATTTACATTTCTATATACCCGGGTACCGACGAACTAAATTTAACACATTTAGTAGTAATAAACGACTACCTAATCTTTTGTGTAGTTGTTTTCCGACTTAGAAAAGCTAGATCGTAAGGGTTTTGTTCTTATCTTGGGTCCTTTACTTTGAATACCTTACTTTATTACACTGTACATCACAAATATCCTTAGTACCTACAGTATATGAACATTTTCTTGAAGTAATACGAAAAAGTAATTTTTGAAGGATACTTAATAACACAAATAGCCCTAATATTTAAATATATAAGACATTTATTTGTTTCTCTTATCACGCACCTTCAGTTGGTAAAACGAGAGATAGAGATAAATACATAACTTACCTAACTACTTATATGAAACATAAAAAAAACATTTATATTCTTGCTTCCAAGAACGAAAAGTACATGTGTGATGTAGATAAAACAAATCTAACTCAATTTAACAATGAATTCTAAACTATCTCAATCTCAAGATTGCACCCAAATGTAGGTATATTGTTAATAAATGTAAAGAATAAAAATCTTACCCACACTATAATTTGGAACTAAGCCGAAACAGCGTCAAATTTAAATTTGTGCGGATAACCCATTGACCTCTATGCTGTCTTGCTATCAGGTTCTGATTATAAATCTCTATGTCAAACATGTGTGGACTGACAACTCTGCCAGAGATAATTGTAGATTGCTATTTCCTGTGCCAGTATCTGACACTTTTATATTTATGAGCCATCTGAGATAACTGTCTAGCCTTTGCGGACGGCCATCTCTAAAATGTATGATTGATGACAGATTAAATGCGTCATTCGTAGCTAATTCATTTTTTGAAAAACACTTCATCCAGGTGTTTATGCTGTTGCCGAATACATAAAGAAAAAATAAATAAATATTAGTTTCAATGAAGTTCAAACTAAGTTATAAAGATCAGATTGTGAATAACTAGCCTTTTACTTGACAGAAAATCTAAAATGAAATTACCAACTGAAAGTATTAAATGAACATAGTTCTTGTCTATTGCTAAGTATTAGAACAAGAACTAGTCATATAAATTTGATATAAAATTTCATCATTAAATATACTTTATCGTGCTTTTAGGAAAAATCTACTTGTTTTGCGTCGAAACAAATAATGTGTATTGCAGTGAGGGTCATTTCTATTCAAAATTGTCGTCCCCATTGTGTCAAACGCATCTCCATTTTCCAATTCGTCTGAGCAGGTCTGCCGCAGTGTCTTCGGCGACACTTGCCCATAAATCATTAACTTGTTTGTGTGTTCGTATGTGGGCCGGCCATAGCTTCGCCTAACGGTGGCGCACAATGCAATGCATTGCTGTGCCACATTTTACTCACATTTACAACAATTTCAGTATTTTATAATTAATTGTTAAAGTTTTATTTATTTCTAGGTCCTCATCATTCTACTTTGGTAATGTAATTTAAAATTTGATCTATGTATTATATTTTAGAAGAGTAATTGTATTCTATATGGTTTGAAAGGTGTGGTTGCCGGTGAAATTACAGGCACATGAGGCATTTCACCTACACGTCTCACATTTACGGGCGCATACGATGCGACTTGGGTCTTGTCATACCTAGTAAGGGAGGACCCAAGTCGCATCGGCTGTTATGGGCCGAGGTTACCACTTAACACCAGGTGGGCCGTCGGCTCGTTCCGTAAACGAATTACATAAAAAAAAAAAAAAACTTATCAACTGACCCGAAGGAAAGATTTTAAATTTAAAGAAATTATTTTTAGAGTTGGTTGATGGTTGGTTATTTTAAGGATGGATGTAAGAAATGGTGGCGATTATTGTGGCAACCAACTAAAACTTATGAAATGAGACCAGAAATTGTCGCCATTTCATTTTATTTTTATTTATTTATTTATTTATCCAACAAAAAATACAATATATTTTCTAATTAATAGTGTTTTTAAACCTATGTAGGGTTTGAGTAAACACTAGATTCTCAATAAGTTCATACATTCTAATTTGCGAGTATAAAGACAGAGAAAAATATAAATATTAATAAATACCAAAAAATAAATCATAATAACTTCTAATAATAAGTATGCATTCTACATCGATGACATTTTTTCGTATTAGGTAGGTAGGTACCGCGAGCGCTCTCACATTCGCAGCGAACAACCAATGATCAGCACAGACTAATATTAGTTAGGGTAGGTGCGCGTCAAGTAGACGGAGCGGGTTCTAGCTGGTACACTGAGAGCGAGCGAGCGCTGCGCGTATTATACTTTATACAGGTTGTTCCATTTTACGTCACTCCGACAAGTTATCAAAGAAGTACTTTTTTAAGATGTATGTGATGTTGTGATTAGTGATTTTGTTTTTAATTTCTGTAGGCATTTCATTCATAATAAGCGGTATAATAAATTGAGATGTTCTTCTCCCGTACACGTTACTAAATTGAGGCATAACCAATTTTCTATTAGTAATACTTCTAGTTACAATGGGATTTTTCTTTGGGATTTGAATTTCATAGCGAAAGAATTGTTCCATAAGTAAATTAAGTTCTACCTTTTTATGGACAGGTATGACGTTACAGTATTTAAATAATCCTAATTTATCATCGGAGTATTTACTTTTAATATTTGGGGGAATTATTAATTTTAGTAACCTGTATTGTATATTATATATCTGGTCAAGATACGTCTTATAGGTGCGACCATAACTACTCAACCCATATGATATTATACTTTCAACTAAAGCTTTATACATTGTCAAAAGCACGTTAAATGGTATTCTGTTCCTAATGATATAGAATTTTGCCATTATTGCTCGAAGCTTATTGCAGATTTTGTCTATGTGATTTGCCCAATTAAATCTGTAGTCTATTACTAGACCGAGATATGTGTGATTGGTCACCTGTTCAATGTTTGTACAGATATTGTTACAAGGGGCGTTACACGCATGCAGGCAGTCATGGCTATGGGCTATAACACTAGCATTAACTTTACAAGGATTATGGCTGGAGTGAACGTGAATGAGTTTGGTTTTATCAAAATTTAGTACGAGTCCTACATCGTGTGACCACTTACATAAGGACGTGAAGTCAGTTTGGATATTATTTTGAGCTACCGCTATATCTTTATCTGCTACCATAAGACAGGTGTCGTCCGCGAATTGGTAGACACTACAATGTTTTATAACGCTATTGAGGTCATTGACATATGTTAAGTAATGCAAGGGACCGAGCACTGATCCCTGAGCTGTTCCTTCCGTAATATTGACTGAATCACTATATTCATCTTCCACCCTGACTTTGTAGCTACGATTGCGAAGGTAATCTTTGCACCATCCCAGCAATTTTCCTCTTACCCCACTACTATCTAACCTCTCAATCAGTAGCTCGTGTCGCAGTGTGTCGAACGCTTTACTGTAGTCTATGAAAACTAGTAAGACGTGTTTTTTCTTATTTAGGTACGAATTCACCTCATCAGTGAAGCGTGACAACAGCAGTGTAGTACTTTTATTGGACTGAAAACCAAACTGCTGGGTGATTGGTCATGATTGGGTGTATTTTTATGTAATTCGGGAATTACTTACTACTATCCACTTTTGGGAGAAGACGATGGCTTCCGCAATGAAGTTTTTAACTAGTTCGGGAGCCAAAGGCTTCAAAACATTTCCCGAACATTGATGTTAAAAACAATAAAGATGATGATTATTATTATTATATATTTTTTCGGTATTTTATATTTTTATCAAATCATTATCAAAAATCTATTGGGATAGTGTCAAATCTTAATGAAATCATCAGGTCTAATTGGTTTTCTTAAGTACAGGCTGTATCAAAAACCAAAAATCGTAAATGGATGACTTACCATCACTGACGTCTTCTGTGGACGGGTTGCCAACTGGGGTGGGCGTCGTCGGGGGCTGTTGTGGATCTGACCATGATGTTGATGTCCTCCACGCCTCGTGTCTCGCTGCTTTCCAGATTTCGAGTTGAGCGTATAGTGTGCTTCCAGACTACAGAAAAACAGTCAGTCAATGATAATTCGTATGCATTTGCGAAATAAAAAGGGTTTGTCTCTTATCAGGTTTGATATTGTAGTTCTAAGACAATATCAGAGGTGATGAATCACTTCTTAACAAAAAATAAACAAAAAGGGACGGTACACGTAAAAATATACAATCTTCTCGACGGCTCGTATTTCCCCAGCTTATGTGAGTAGTGCATTATTCTCAGAAGGAATTAGAGGTTCTGGGGTTATACCTATTACCAAATTAAGCAACATCCCTGATTACGAATATACTGTTACAAAAATCTCAATATAAACTTTTACAACATATCAATATATAAAAACAAACGCGTCGAAATGCTATCAATTCTGGTAGGCAATCTGTTCGAATTCAAATTTAGAAACTCGTTTAGATAGTTCAAGTTCTGTATAGCAACGGCCGACAGCATTGAGGAGATAAATACAGCAGCAAATCGGCCGCGCGTGTCACTGAACTTCAAACCTTTAAAGGTGCCGTCATTAGAGAAGGGCCTCCGAAGGCCGCATCACATAAACCGATGGTATTTGTATGCACACAAGTCGATTGAGCCGAGGTACGTGCTAGTAGCCGGCTGACTTTCATCGGCCTTGGAGAAAGTCGCGAGGCAGCGGCGCGTGATAACGATACCTGCCCACAGCCATTAGAACGAACACACTGACTGCTCTGCGACTCTAGACGATTCGAATTAGCCGAGTTGCATAATTCCGACGCCCTGAGCGGGACATGTTGACAAACGCAGGTTTCAATTTGTTGTCTGAATAGTTCTTCTGTTTATAACAATTTGTCAGTTTAATTTTTTCTTAGATTAATAAAATTGTTGATTTTATCGTCGTAAGTACTTATATAATCTACAGACTTATTATTTAGAAATCACACCAGGTGTAAAACAAATTTTATTTAATTATTTCTTTGTTTCAGATGTGTATCAAATTTATTTTAATACGTCTTTGTCTCAGAAGTGTAACAACCCTAATTTAAATTTGCTGATTTATAAAATATGAACTAAAACATTTTGAGGAAAACGGCCATACCACGAACCAAAATATAAAAACTTGTTTTTGGGTGACAAAACGAATTATGCCGCATCGCATTGGGTCCTTAATAGCGAGTCTGCGCCCCCTATTCGGGCGTACGTGTACGAAGGCAACCTAGATGAAAATATAATCTCCCTAAACATGATAAACATAGTTAGCTGTTGTACACCCAACATAATAAAGGTTACGAAACAAATAGTAGATAATTAACGAGGCGAAACGAAGGCGCGTTGCATAAGGTCTGGCGGATTTCCTCGTCAATACGTAATGATATTTCGTCCTGCTTCCTATCAAGGCAATTATTATGTAAAATAAAAATGCTTTGTGCACTCTAAATTTCAAAAGCATTCTTCCATTCTCAGATTTCTCAAGTAGTTTTATTCCTTATTATGTTGCGTAAATAATAATTTGTCTAAGATTTAGAAAACATTCTTTTAGTCTGTAGTTTGGACATTTAACGTGGAGTTTTATGGTATTAATATTTTTTCAACAGAAAATAAACAATATCAGGTTTATATTACAATATAAGTTTTAAATAGCTTTACAGCTCAGTCGATAGTAACTTTGCCTTGCACTGTAAATCATTCGATCGATTGACTCCCAGGACAAACATTTGTGTGACGAATATAGATATATGTTCTTTGTCTGTGTAACAATATTATACAATAATTTAATATCTGTGACTTTATTTAAGTGTGTAAGTATTCATTCTATCCATTATCTGTTTCCCATAATACAAGCGTTGCTTAATAAGAGGCTAGGTGGCACCGTCTGAAAAGTCCATCAGTATTTATTTTTATTTGTTTATTTATACTGTCGTATCTCATAATAAACTAAAATGAGATTAGTCAGTCAACAATGTCATGCTGAATAAAAACACCGTCATGACCTCTCAGATAAGCTATCACTAGAGAAACTACGACGTAGATAGATTGATGCTGAGAAATAATTACATTATATACGGTTCGAAATTTTGTCTTTTTGACGGTGATTTCTTCTTCTTTTTTGGGTTTCCTTAGGATATTTATCAGCCAGTTAAAGTTCGTTTTAGTCCCTTTGGTTTGTATACTTAATTATTTTCAGAGCTGCATAATTTTGTGGTTTTATAAATAACAATACTTCCTCATAATAGATTTGTATACAATTTATTATAAACAGGAATGCAATTATTAAAATTATTTAAAGGAACCCTCATTTAGGCGTTTTTCAACGATCTGATTGTCGAATGGCTCTGAAAGCTCCCTCAGTCTCGTTTGCCCACGCTCAACCAGCAACTAAAAGCTGAATTACCAAAAGCATGCAACTGCTCACGCACGCATGATGTAACCTGAGCAAAAACTTAGGAAGTTACAACAGAGTTATTTAATATTCCAAGAAAGATTGATAAAATGAATTTGATTGCTGACTGTAGATTTTTTGTTTGACTGGTTATTTTTTTCGGTATATGAAAGAATATCGTTTAATTATTTTTGATTAGTGAATGTTGTCGTATGACCGATTGATGACTGAGTCAGTGTGTACCTCTATATGTATGACATATTTAAATCAGAAAAAAATTCAAACCAATAAATAATTATTCTAAATCCTTTACAAAATTGTGTATTCCGTATTTTCAGCTTACATATCACATATAGAAAATGAGACCGTATCTTTTGCGATTAAGTTACTTGGTCATACAATATGCAACCGATATCATGGGAATTACATACAAAATACAAACATTTTACACTCATGCCTTTTATCGTACATCGTACGTCGTACAAATTCATCTTCTTTTGGCTTCAGGGTAACGATCGAGCGCTCGTCAAGGTTTACTTTCGAAGAAAGCGTCAATTTCCAGCTATTTTCCATACAGATTTATAAAAATGACAGAAAGATAAATTAATGAATTGTATAATTAATGTGTTATCTGCAAACCGTGTCTTCAACCAATTAGTACGTTCAGTTAACGGAGAGCACAATATTGTTTAATGAGTAATAATTGTGAAACACATAATCAGCTTGTGTTTACTCTGATGGAAAATTACAGAAAAATTTATTAACCTTCTAATAGTGCCTAGTATTGTGGTGAAGATGAAATAGTGAATTTTATTCTATTCCATTATGTTAAGCGACAAAACGCACAATAAAAATAACCTGGTCCTATACTATACTATACCTATACGCAATGAGTTATAGTCTAAAGTCTATGAGTTATAGTCTATATGCAATGATTTGTTATTATTTTATTTATCGCAAATTCTTACTTCATTAACTGAAGATATCAGTGGATAAGAACCTCTGCCCTAGACGCTAACGAAGGATTTTGTGTGTACGATTAATTCCCTATTTTGTTATATTAAGAAGATTAAGACTTAGCCTAAATTATCCTACATTGAAAGCGCTTGAATCATGGAACATAATATATAATATTCTAACTAGAATGTAGAAGATATATTATTAACACAATCGAACCAATAGAGTGAACAAATAAAAAAAGTTGGGTTATTCAAATAAGTACATACTTGTGGTGCTCTTTGAATGAACTCTTCTTCCGTAAGGGCTGCGAGAGCTGGCCCGTCCATGGCGAAGTAATCCTCAGGTACCATCTGTAGGTTGTAGTGGCGCAGTGTAAATGTGACCCACGCTTTGACGTCATCAGGCCTCCAGAGCATTGGATCTGTAATGACACCGGTATCAGCAGCCGTCCTTACTAAGACATCGCGTTTTATCAATGCGTACGGTTAAAGTATGTATGTAGTATTAGTACAAATTCTGATTATTCTCAAATTATAGCCCTCCAATCCTCAAATAATTAAATAAACGATAAATGATAACTGACATTTGAAAAGTGGTTTCTAACTATGAGGTTTTATTGCTCATCTATTAAGATAATTTAAAAGCGTCACGACCTGTGATTGGTGGACGAGTTCATCAGTAGCTCAATAAACAGCTAGGCTTACGTAATCAACGATTCCGATGAGTTTCTCAGAAACCACTTAAGCAAAATCAAACGATGGTGTACCTACACACGGTAGCTGACATGTCTACGTGGTAATACTGTTTTTTCTCTTACATAGATCTGGAAGTGACGTCATCGTTAAGTGATCAGAACGCATGTCAGATATGCGAGCAGCATTCCCATGCCGTGCCATTGAAATTGACTTGAAATTATATGTTATGACTGTTCACACGTTACAAAACTCTCAATAAAAGTATGCGAGTAATGACTGGGTATCAGTTGACTCACCTGGTGATATTCCAAGTAGTGTGCACGCACTGTCGACGTCTCGCCTGGACTGCTCGATGGCCATCGACAGCACCCGGTCGATGTCTGCCGGTGCCACTAGCGAGTCGTCACCTCCGCTGCTCTCCTCCATTTTGATACTTCCCAGCTCAAACGGGATGGGCTTCAAATTCAATCTCTTCTGGAATGATGTGTCTTCGAGAGCGGATCTGAGAAGGATGTGATCTCTCGGCTCCTCCACTTCTATTTTAGGTGTCAGATAATTCTGTTGAACGCTCTCTTGTAATATTTGATTTTCTTTGAGTAGCTCCTCTATGTCAATGTACTCTTCGTGTGAGGGCACCGGCGACTGCGAGTACTGTGTGTGGCTGCTGCTGTACGACACGCAGGAGCCAGACGGCGATAGGGGATACGGTGATGTGAAGCCGGGGACTGAGAGACGGTTCGGCTCCTCTTTGATAGGTACCGGTGAGTGGAATATGGAGTTGTACGGAGACGGCGGCTGGTATGCTACTGTGGGTATCGATCCTTCGTCTGATGAGGGGGAAGGTGTGGGGTATCCTTCGAAGTCATATAAGTGGTCGAGGAAGTTATCTTCTGGGTAGGGAGGTGGTGGTTTCGTGTGCGGGTTCGGTGAAGAGTGTAGCATCGATTCTGGTGGTGATGCGGCACCCAGGAGTCTGAGGAGGTGCTGTAGGTCTGCGGGGGAGCCGGGCACTGCTCTCTCTCCCTGGGAAGCAGCTGGCGGGCTGCACCCCGACCGCGGCACTGTCTGTGGCATCTGTCGACAAAATAAGCATCACATTAGTTATAAAATGTTACTTATATTTATATATAACAAAAAACTTAAAAGATAAATAGAACTCTGACGGCTGAGTGCGTGCGTTAGGTCATCGCTCGCAGGCGTCAGCAACAACGTTTATCCAGATGTTCGAAACATAACAATTTTCAGGTCTCGTGTTTACTTTATGTTAAAGAAATCTAAATTTGGTAGTGACTAACAACAGAACTGTATTTGTAAAATTAATATAGGTTTTATCTACCGAGAGTTTGCCCGATTTGAACTTTAATACTACGAGATATGGTCGAAATATACTAGGTCGCTTGAAGGTTCGCGCGTCAGTAGCAGTTTATGATAATTTTTCTATTTATTTATGAAACATGTGGCTACAGTATCTAGCCTATAAGTGTATGATGACTGTTTTGAAGAAAAAGTAAGAGTTTCTAAATTACTTAGTTTTGTTATTTTGTACGAGAATATATTAATTATGATATATATAAAAAAGGATATCAGTTGCTGGTTCCCATGATACAAGCTATGCTTAACTTACTTTGGGGCTAGATGGCACTGTGTGAAATACACACCAATATTTATTTTGTATATTTATTTTTAAATTTCATTTAGATGATGCGTCAGAATTTCCCTTGTAATGCTGTGTTTCGAAACACGCTATTTCGATACACGTTAATGCTATAAATCGTGACTCAACATCATCGCGACAAATTTAACCATAACGCATATTTTACTCTTACTCTTATCTTCTAAAACTTACTCGAAGCAAGGAAAGACTCATTTTTCCAGTATCTGATGCGTTACTGAGAGAATTCAATAATTTTCCTCAGCAAGAATCTCTCAGTTCGAGTTTAACCGGTCAGGTGAGATAAATCTAGATACGTAAGTGTTTTCATCATTTTCTACATTTTTTATTTGCATCTAAACAATGCACAATGCAATTCATCTCATCTGATTCCCAAGCTGAGATTCAAAGTATATTGCCATTCGCATTTTTTCAAAGTTAATTTGATTATAATTCAAAGACAAATAATCACTCTTTTTTATTTGGAAGGACTGACAACGCCCATTGGTATTAACTGTGTTGCATTGTCTCGTGAAAAAATAGAAGTACGGCTACATTACTTTCCGGTGCACAACTCATTTAGCTCTTTCGATTCAATATAGTTTGGTAGTTTGCAAAAAGCTATATTTCTTGTTATCCTAGATATGACAATGTTTACGTATATTATTTTCAGTAGTTTGAAAGAAATCGTGCCATATGATAAGATCTTCTTTGGATACACAACATAATTTAACCAACCACCATTATGGATTACTATCACTTGTGTTTTCAATAAAGACTTTATTAATATTATATATTATTATCAGGATGTGTATCCATTATACTGTAGGTATCCTGACACTATGGTAATCTCCAGTGCTAGTTTATTGGTCACCCGGTAAAGTGGCTTTTGCAAATATATTGAATAAATACCTATCTGAACTATTTAAATCAGTGCGTGCCTATGAATGAATTAAATAATAAATTAATCTTCTTAATTAATTCCGTTCGTACGTGACAAAGGAACAGGTATTGTCTGGATGTTTAACTATAAATTAAGTTAATATCACCATAAAATGGATAATTTAAGTAAAAAAATACATTTGAGGGTGTAATTATTTGAATGTTTAAATGTATTAGCCTAAAAACATGCCTTATGTGGCTCTTTTAAATTCCTATAAGTACTCCGTGAATCATTCAAAACAAGAAATACTTCTAAAAATGTATTTCTTAACAACATACTTTTAGGTCTTACTATAAATTCCACGCCAAACTATTTTTAGATAAAGCTTTAGGTACTTAGTTGTAGGAAGTTGAACTGTGCCATTCAACAATACAAAAACGCGCACTCGTTTATTATTGACGCAATCGAGGCAATACATGCAAGATATACGCACTCTGTTACATTTCGACAAGACCTTGGGGAATTTACGTTCGGTAGGTAACAATGCTTTACTTGTCACGCACGATGTTAAATTTCAGACACCGACAAATGAACTTACGTACCAAATAAATTTGTCTACTTCTTCTTTGTTTGGATACATAGTAGTGAATCCTACATTGGGTACATCAAGATGCAATCAGGACTAGGTGAGAAGTCGGCCCATTTTTTGGGAAAACGTAATCTGTTCCAAATTCGACCCAACCACAACCGCACGTAGTTATGTATTACTTGATGGTTTAATTGCAATACAAACCAGACATTCTACAAGTTAAGCGCCAAAATCTCAAGAAGCGTACCAATTCAATGATATATCTTAGTTCGTTTGGATATTTAGGAAAGAAGCTTCTGGACAGAAAAATTAACTTTGCAATTTTCTTTTATACCTGCATTTCAGTACAAAATATGACTACTGGTGTCACTGGCTCTCTTAAACCAGTGTGGTGAAAGATTGAAGTGTGCCTTAAATAGGCTCCTTTCATGCACTTGACACATGTCTTAAAATGGAGATTTAATACTAGTAAGTATAAGTATGTATGTCAATGTTAGTTTAACAAAGACGGTTATTTTAAAACTGATAAAGCTCTACCTCCAGATTAGGCGAGCTGAACACTCGATACTGCCAACTTTCTCCCTCCATTTTAGTATAATAGTCACTTGGTATTGTGATAACAAAAAGCCGCACTCACACAGTTGTCGACAGTCAGTTGTCAATGAACCTGGGTTGGTGTAACTTTAACGAGTCCATTTCAAATTCGAGGTTAGGATTGTGCCGGCCGGCAGCGCACGCGACTCAACTCCGCGAATTTGAACTACACATACCAAACACTTTGAAGTAAATCGTTATCGCCACGTTAGTTCGAAACACAAAGGTTATGACAACAGAATTGAAAAAACTTTTTGTTATATTCGAGTGCGTGTGTACAGCCGATAGATCACACAGTCACTGAGCTCGGCGTCTGCGCACGAAGGCTTTGCCTCAATGAGTGCCGACGTCACTACGGGAAGTACGCTACTAAACTAATATTACATTGTCTACTCACGTCACCGAAAACATAATGAGGTTTTTAAATAGAAATTAAAATGTAATTTGTACGTCCTCTATAAGTTACCGGAAATTCAAGATAGAATTCCTTGTTCCGGGTTTGATGGCTTAAGTTCAACATTAAAGTTGTGAAATTGCTACGGGCATAAGCTTTCGACCTTCACGTTATACGTTGGCCGGCTCCGGTTGTTCCCATAGAAAAGGTGTTGTCAATAGATGATGCCAGTTCAAGTCAGATCGGCATTTGTACGACAAAAAAGTCGAAATAAAATTCTTATCAATTGTCCCACAAAACGATAAAGACAACAAAGCTCAGACCCATTTAAAATACACTAAATATAGAGAGATAGTACCCACAGAATATAATGCTACCTACATTCTTCTACATTTGTGATGTCATATTGCTACTAAAGAACGCATTGGAATAAATAATAAAATTACTTATATAGGATGTATGTGGGTTTGAAAATTTTGTTTAGTCCACATTGCATCGTGCTTAGTTGCCGGTACTGAGGTATATCGTGACTACATTGCTGACGTCACTGCGTTTCGCACTTCATTCATGATAAATAGCTACTTACACACAGGCTCTGTACATATCTGTACTGTATACATCATTTTTTATTATTATTGTTATTACTATTGTTATTTATTATTTGTGACTAGCGCCCCTTTACAGCGACAAAATGTGTAGTTTTTAAGAAATTAAAAATTAAATATAGAATATAAGAAAATTGTAATTAGACTCATGACGAGACATATTTGTACACCTAATTTATTATAATTTAATTTATTATGTGTTTCATATATGAAAATAAACATTATTCTATTCTATTCTATTCATAAGCATGTTGTGTAATGTATCGCTGAAGTAATGGCATTTAATCTTTAAATACAATTTACAGCACATGTTGATTGGAGTACCTACATTTATTTTCGGGTATATTTACCATTTATTTATCTAGAAATACACTTATAAGGCGCCAAGAAGATATATTTATTTCAGGAGAGGTAACAGCAATCCCAAACACGGTATTATATACTTGATATAATAATTATATTTTAATACGTAAAAGAAGACCACAGCGTAGCCAGTAAGTGGCTACGCTGTGGTCTTCTTTTCATTCTACAGACATGTACCATGCATATACATATCGTAAAAACTGCAACGCCTTACGAATTCCACATATTAAACGCAATGAGGGGCGGAGCGGTGGGGGTTAGGGACCGCCCCGATATAAAATAGCCCCGCTCCTTTTTAACAGTTTTTTTTAGCTTATACAAATGAAAATCGCAAATGAAACGCAAATATTTAATCAACCACTTATTCAACTTTCTCATACAAAAGACATCAACGCGACACTACAATGTGGATACATTTTTATTATTTACTATCATGTAAATTACTTTTGTACAGGAAATAGAAGAAAACAAGTGTTTTCTTTTTGTGGTTCGCTTGAAATCTATCTCATACAATAGGAACTATGCATTTTAATGAATAAAAAAGTCCACTCTCTGTATGTAGAAGTTATTATCCATCTATCTAGTTCCGTTTCTCTATGAAAGAAGACCAAACCAACAAAATCACATTTACTATTTCTTACATATAGATAAAAATGTATGTTTAAAATATGTATTTTAAGAGCAGTAGAACTCAAGATAAAGTTCGTCCAGGGAAGTACTGCTACCATGCCCATGAGATACAGGCACATGAGACATTCCGCCTTCACATTTCAGAGTTACGGGCGCATACAATGTGACTTGGATCTTGTTGTACCTAAGGGAGGACCCAAGTCGCATCGCTTGTTATGGGTAGAGGTTACCATTTGACACCTACTGAGCTTTCGGCTCGTTCCATAACTGTATCACATAAAAAAAGTACATAGTTGAGATAATCCAAAACCGGTTGCCTCAACGCCATCAAATTGGCACTTCTAAGTGTTTTTTCATGAAGAAAGTTTTTTATATCTGTTTTACTTATGAAAGAACAACGTTTGCCTGGTTTTACCAGTAGCACACACGTAGGGATAGTGTAAAAAACCAGTTGCATATCTTATAGAATATTCAAACATTCACTTACGTCAAAAGCTAAAGTACTGCTTGCAATGTTTGCATAAAATCTATTAATAAAATAGATTATGTAAGTGGGAATGCCATCTGACTAATATAACCGACAACACAGAGGCCTTGTGTCACTTCATTCATGAAGCCGGCCCACGTCAACTGTTGCGCTGTGTACCCAGTGACAGCTACCAAACAAAAGGTCACTAATTGGTCGACACGTTCAATAATCACAACATAATAAAGTTATTGAGAAATACACGAGTTTAGAGTTTCTTTTAAAGGTGGTAATAATAATAAATGGCCTAATAACCTGATAATTTAGTGTTAAACTGCAATATCCTAGAATTTCCTATAATATCTAATACAGCTTTACTGTCTACCTTCCATAATCGACTGGCCGCGTAGCTCAGTTGGTAGTAACCCTGCCTTCTGCGCTGTAGGTCGTAAGTTCGATTCCCACCAAGGACAAACATTAATGTGACATTTGTAACATTGATGTTTTTTCTCTGTCTGGGTGTTAATATGTATTATATATATGTATTTACAAAAAGAAAAGTATATATGTATTATATTAGTCGTCTGGTTCCCATGATACAAGCTATGCTTAGCTTACTTTGGGGCTAGATGGCGCTGTGTGAAATGTCCACCAATATTTATTATTATTATTATAAACGCCTACATAAAAGGGGCCTCTTACTGTTGTCTTTGGCTCCAATAACGCTTTTTAAAGGACCTGGATAGCACCTGAGATAAAAATATGGGAGAAATAATGATACGATCACAGTTCAAATAACATGATTTAACATTTACTCTGATATTTTAGAGGAATTCGATAGTGTGTTTTCTCGTTATCTTTATCAGTCTATGATTTCTGCCTACATCATAGAATTTTTACCTCGACGTAAGGAGAGTCACATGAAGGGAATGAATGATAAGATAAGATATGTGTCTATCTGATATATGTATAATTGAATATTATTTTGTTAATAATTGAAATACTGAAAGTTATATGATATAAATTGGTAAGAATATTGTAAAAATGCTTTAACTTTTTACAACTAAAATTATTAGGATACCGGTAATTTCAAGTAGAAATAAATATTGTCAACCATCATTCCACACGGGAATTGTATTTTATATTGCTATTCAATTAAAATCTAAATGAAAACAGTTCAATGTATCCAAAAACAAAACAAGTTCAATCATAGTAATATATAAAAAAAAAATGAAATATTAACGATGAGCAATTTCTGTCTGCACACGTGAGCGAATGATCTGTACGCTTCTGAGCGAAAGAGAACGTTATTTATCTAAAGAATAATATAAATATTTTTCACTTGATAACTTATGAGATACCAAAACATGCTATCAAGTAACTAAGTAATCTTAAAACCAGTTTTTGTCAAAAGCCATAATGCGACGAGTATCAGTGATGTATGGTATATATACTAACAAACATATACATATTTTTTTCTAAAAGAATATTGGTACAACGCAATACACGAGTGGAGCCACTTTGAGACGCACTCTAATACTTTCACCACACTGGTTCAAGAGAGAGACAGTGACCGATTAGTAGTAGCGACTAATGCATAAAATCTTCTATTTAAAATGATATATAAAAAATCCCATGATTTTATGTAACTGTAATTGCACCTATATTCCAAAATCTTTATGACTACAGAAATTTGTTATCAGCCATTTTTTATATTCATAATGGATAAGCAGTATTTTGAAATATCTTCTTTATCAAATTGAAATCCGTAGCCCAATAGATATTCGTATCTACGTATTAAAAAATATAATTTAGAACCAACAAATATATACTCATATTGTAATATGTAATTAGGTATATAAATGCTTGTAAATTTTAATTTAAAATGAATTATTTCCAAGTACCTGAATATGGTCACACAATCCAAAATGGCGGTCCTTGAAAACTCCAAATCCGCCATAAATACTCATCATAACAATAAATTCTTAAAAATGCACTTATACGACGCACCTCTCAAACCATCACACGAAACTATAATCTTTTTTTATCTTTACCCTTAACCATGCACCCCACTTGACTCTCTGAAAATGAATAAGCATTCATTTAATGCATAACATCATTTATATATTTATCATTGGATATTTTATCTATGAGAGCGAAGTTCACTGTGATTAGATTGCCAATAATAAATACTTACTGGACATGAAAGTAGGGACCTCATTTGTATTATCACTGTTAAACTACATTAAATATTTTAACAATTATTCAATTGTGATTAGTTCGTAGAAATAATTTAGAAAAAAACATACGCGAAATACATAAAAATATATTTATTTATTCAGTCATAGTCATCTATGCATCACGGCTAAGTAGATCTAACATTAAAATTATTAAAAATATTCATACACTGCAAACGGTGTCCAGTGATGGTGTCAAAAAGAGTCTAAATTTAGGACGTACCTTCTTCTTCTTCTTCTTAATTGATGGCTACAGGGCTATAAGGACGTACCTAAGTATTGACCTTGAGCTTAAAAATGTACCCGACAGTATCATCTCTCTTGAAACAAAACACAGCAATTTATCCATACCAACTTACAAACAAAACAAAACACAAACAGTTGTTTAATTTCATTTATATTCTACAATTATGTATTTTAAAAAATTTAACATCTGGACAGTCTTTGCTTTCAAACAAGTTTATTTCGTTTTTTTTCATATTCGCCTTAATTAGTTTTTTAAAAATCATGTTTACTTCCATAAAATATATATAAAATTAATGATTTTGATTATCTTAGATTCATTTGAATGTCATGGGTGTTTTAAATCGTGACGACTTCATAGCATATTTTGGTGTCAGAGCCACCAGAGCAATGATCTGTGAAATAACAAAGGATTTTCAGCGTTATTTGTGATAACATAACACTTTCCTACTTCCCATCATTCTAGTATCATAAATCCAAAAGAATGTATTTTTACATGTATGGTTTCAATCCAACAATGCCAAACCTTTTTACTGGAAATTCTTAACCTAATTAGACCTGTACATAGTCTTTTCCCCGATACCGAGCGAGCGCAGCCGCGGACTGAAGCTACTTTACACGGATATAATACAGGCGGTTTATACACAGGAATCCAAAAAGTGCAAACGGATTAAGGCACAGCACAGCGTGAATATTTAGTATTTAGGCGTTGGTCGGTGAAGGGGACCGGTTCTCAAGGTCCCTCGCTCTCGGTTTTCCCGGCTTCGCCGCGCACGAAATTGTTACTGTTGCTATGATTTGCTTTATTTTTGTCCAGTTTATAGCCTTGCCGGTTTAACTTTAGTTTGTTTTTATTTAATCTCGAGCTTCTGCCCGCGGATTTTCTCGCGTCGTACCGGTATTACAAGTGCCATATATTCACCTGTAGTGGGAAACATTCACCTGTTTTCCGGAGGGGTAGGCAGAGATCACGGTTTTCCACCTGCTGCGATCCTGACAAACCTCCTTAACTTCATCCACTCTCATCACATTCTTCTTGCATGCTCGTCGGTTTAGGGTACTCTTAACCTGGCCTTTTTACAAAACGTCACAGATTTGATCTAATTAGGTACGCCGAGGTCTTTCCCTTTCATCGGTTCCATTCACACTCGCCTTATACACTTGTTCGTCATTCTTCAGGACGCAAACAGTTTTCATAAGAATCTGTTTGGTAGTGTAAGCGTGATTCGGGAAGACCAAAAGCAAAGTATATGAAGTAGCAAGTATTAACATATATTTCCCTCAGTAGTATATGCCTGATAACTTAACATAAATGTGACTTAAAACGGAAATAAAAGTAACACTAAAAAAGTTGCAGACAACAGCCAATGTCGAGCTACACTTGTGACAAAAACCGATTTTCCACACAATTTTTAGCATTTTTAGCACAATTTTTGCATTTAATATTCTTTTATCATTTAGGTAACTAATGAAAGTATACAACAGTATGTACATTTATACATAGATAGATTTATACATATTTCTGAAAGTCATTTTTAATACTCAAAACATTTCTACATACAATATTTTGCTACGTAATTGAACTGTGTCTCTAAGTACAGATAAATATTGCCAGTAAGATATTTATCGATCTCTGTGTACCCTTTAATGTCAGCTTGTAAGATTTAAAGTAGGTTTAAACGAATAATAGAGGATTAAAATACATTAGCTTATAATAATTCACTAAGCAGCGTCATTGTTCTGGCTTAAAGCCACATGAATGTGACCTTTCGTACGTAGTTAAGTTGGCACTAAGTCTCTCAATACGTGATAGAATTGATTTGGCGGTGAGCTTATTATGATATATAATTCATTTAAAGACAATCGGACAAAGTATAAATTTATATAGAATCATGAGTAACATGAAAAAAAAATTTTTTTATCTCTCGATTATATTCTCAACTAAAATGACTTTCATATATAAAAAAAGTCAATTTATTTATGTTAAAATATTGCCTTGTTAGGCACGATTAGGATATATAAATAGTTGTGGTTTTGTGTTCGTTAAGAGTTACAAATTAAGTATAATTTGCATAAAACACCAAGTAATAATCCAGTTTGCGTACAATTACTTGTAACAGGTAATAATTACAACAAGGCCGATGTAAAACGTAACGCCTGTGACGTCAGCGTTTTCCCTTTCACCGTTGCGATTGGACTGCGCCCGCGCTCTATATATAAACACGTATACCTGTTCGTACGTACACAATACTCGCCGCCCACTCACGAATTCAAATGTACCTATCAAAATGAAGTCGATATATATAAAATGAAATATCTATCTTAAGATGTACGACTATTTTTTTGGTAGATTTTTAAAACAAGACAGAAGGAACTTATAATAATACCATCGTCACTGCTTTACTATTAAATAAATATTAAAAAACACTATTAAAAAAAAAATTAAGTCCCCGCCGCTTCGTTCTGTAAATTTTTATAGGCTTATCTCAGAAGCTACAGATGGGATTTCGACAGGCTTTTCACTACTCAGTAGTGAAAAGTTTCACTACTTAAATATTTTCTCGCTGTTAAACTCCATAATGTATGTTTATGAAGTCGGAAATGACGTCCCTCTTAAAAGTTTTCCCCGAGTGAAGCTGGGGCACCCGCCCCAATTTCACTCGCAGTCTAAGTTATATATTTTGTTTCATGATAATGATAAAGATTTTGCATATGATTATACATATAATTAGGCATAATGATACAAGGTTATGGTTGAAAGATAGGTATTGAGCAATAAGGACATATTTGTTATGTAAAATTTCAAGTAGCAGGTACACTATTATAGTTATATCACTATTAGTTACTATTAGTATATCAGTTGTTTTGAAAAGTTATCAGGTATTTTTCCTATAGTCCCCGAAAATTAGCATATATATGCCATTTACGTAAGCATAATAATAAATGAAATCTGCTAAAATGCAGCATATAGGTTAGATGTATAATACATATTCGTACATCAGTTCATATTACATGAAAACAAAATCAAAGGCAGATATTCCATGAAAAATCGTAACTATGTACTCTAAAAATTGACGCTTAGGAATTTTGGTTAAATCTTATTTACTATCTCGGGATGTATTTACATAATCACCCTATATGGCCTTCTTAATCAGCCACTTATTCAGCCATCAAAAATATACTACATTTGAATGAAATAAGATCTTCATAGAAAAAAATGGATCTTTCAAAACTTAAAAGTTTGTCGTCCTTGTAATCAAAACCAAACCTGTGCAAAATTTTCAGCAACAGTGGATGGAGGAAACTGTTTTAAAATTTATTTGCCAGATTTAACCATATTACATTTAAACCATGTGAGGATAAATAAAACTTGATTGTTATATCAATCAAAGTTCGAAATCTGGTTAGACCGCAAAGAGTCAAGCAAAGGTCTTTAAAGGTCAGTAAAGGTCACCTACATCTAAATGATTCCATCTTAGTCGTAAAATGTTACTACTACACATTATATCCCTGGTTGGCAACACTATGAATTATGCGCATAAAAATAAACGATACTTTTGTTTTAAATGTTTAAACTAACTATTAAATGTTTATTAGGGTCACATTTAATAGTGTACAATATTTTTATTATTTTATCTACCTGTATATTTATTCAAGAATTATTTACAGGGAAATAACTTTAGCGATTTATTCTTGGGAAAGCAAATGGCTGCGACGACCTCACTTCAAGTAAGTCATCAAAAAAAATCTAATCCATTGCTAATAATGCGATTGCAAATATAGCCCTAATTAATTTGCGCCATTTATTTAAAAGTGGCTTATGCTTGCGTTGCCTCGTTCTACCATTATGTAAAACGGTTTCCAAACAGCCTGACTCACAGTTTCTCAACTGCAAGATGAAAGAATTGATCTCTTATTTTCCTGTTAAGGTTGTTAACGAGTTTCGTAACACTATGATTCAGTGGACTTAGTGCGAATACTTTTTTAGTCAGGTGACCTCACTTAATTATTATTTTTGTTGTAATATTGATTCTGTGTGTCCTCTCTCCGTGTTACTACTTATACCTAATATTTTACAGTTACAGGACTATTATGACTGACTGTAGTATTAAAAAATGTCTTACTGAAATAGTAATTGCAGTTTTTAATTTAAACTGAGCTTTACCACATAGGCTGCACATTCAATGTGCCTCATATTGAATCGGTTTTTTTTTGAGGACCTGCCAATTC
Source organism: Chesias legatella (assembly GCA_947359385.1). Lineage (NCBI taxonomy): Eukaryota > Metazoa > Arthropoda > Insecta > Lepidoptera > Geometridae > Chesias > Chesias legatella. The sequence continues at coordinate 5,390,013 of OX375768.1, read as the reverse complement.
TAATTAAACTGTCATTCGCTGACGTTTGCATCAATTTTATTTGCGTTTCATTCGAACAACACCCAACTTGTCTTCTGTCGGAAAGTCATGAAGTATTATTTATTCTGTGTCGTAACTTAAAATTCTCTTTTACTCTTCGACCTGAATACACAGAAGTGAAAATTGGCAACTAAATAATGACCTTATTCTGCAGTGGTTTTCTAAGAAACATGACTGAATATGTGAAAGAAAATACATCCTAGGTAATTGAAGGCGCTGTAACGATACTTGATTATGGTAAATAAGAAGTAAAACTTTTTTGTATATTTAATGTATTTTAACTGCTTTTTTGTATGTTCACTAGAAACAGATAAGCATGAAATAAATAATTGTAGTTCTTTTTGACCTCTTTTTAAAAACTGAACATAAAGCTAATTGATTTAATGACAACTGGACTGTTTTATGTGGCTTTTAAACTATGTTCGTTATTGAAGGGTAAGTTGTATAAATTGCATGGGAAAGCTCCTCGGTAATTAGTGAGCATGAAATTGTAGGCCTCTATTAAATAGCATAACATCATTCGTTACCTCGTTTAATGGAATATAAGTGGGGAGAAATGGATGCGAGCACTTTTTATTATGGCCTTAATTCATTAGCATGAGTTAGATAGATAGATAGAAAACTCTTTATTATACACCACAATATAAACATAAACAATGATATTAAAATAAAAGTAAAATGTGTAGTACAATGGGCGGCCTTATTGCTTAAAGCAATCTCTACCAGGCAACCTTTGGATGGCCTGGACTAAAACGGGAATGATAAGGGATGGTGGTGTTAAATAAGAGAGAAAATACAGTAATATAAAATAACAAAATACATACTAGATATAAAACTTAAATACATAATAATAAACAAATAAGAGTTAGGTTAAAAAGCAAAATAAAACAAGAAAACTCATATATGCAAAGAAAAGGTGGATAAGAAATTAGAATTGCTTAAAGAGCTTGATTTAGAAAGATGCGTGGGCCTTTAATTTTATAGGATTCTATTGGTATAGAAGATAAATAAACGATAGCTACATAAATAGTTTTTAAGGTGAGTTGAGTTTATCTATTTGTATTTATTTTGTTCAAAAATATTTATAGTTCCACATTTATAGCTTTTGACACTATGTTTAAATAAAATAAAAGAAAATATAATTAAATGTCACGATCTCGATTCAACTAAATTGCCCCAGCTGTGGTCTGTACTCAGGGTCCACAAAACGACGTAATAAAATCAATGGTCCGTATTATTTGCTTAAATGCGAACAAACCAAATTATATTCAAGAAAGGCGTACCGCTTGTACCATAGCGGATCGGTCAAGCGGTGCATTGAGCAATAAATTATTCTTATTTCATTTTAATTTCGCATCGCTTTGTTCGAAACGAATGATATTGGTATATTTTTTGTATTGTAGGTATAGTACAATTTTTTTTTTAATTACCCAGGTTTAAATACCCCAAAGAGAAATATTATAAAAAAATATGAATCTCTTAGGCTTACTCTAATACGTATTTTTTCTAACCATCAGTAATAGATTTGAAACTGCGCGGTGAATAGATATTTTCCAAACGTGCGGTGTTATATCTCCCATTCTTCGATCATAAAGAATCTGAAACCATCTAAGATTACTGTTTAGATGTTGGTGCAAAATCATCGTTCAGCTAATAAAACTTTATTTATATCTTTCTCTCTTTGCCAAAAGTGTCCTTTATATAATTTGAAATTAATATTTACTAATTATTTAGTGTGTAGTGATATTTTGAATAATTGAAATGAAATATTTTTATGATAATTTTGTTCAAAATTTTACTGGGAATCCCTTTTATCAGTGGAATTAAGTGGAATTTAAGTATCTCGGTTGTTAATTTAAAACTAATATTTACTCGATGGAAGTTAAATTACTGGCTGAACTTTAACGATTTACGCATTACAATTAGTAGTTTTTAAATATTATTGTTTCGATTTAAATCTCATTTACCAGTAATAAGATTTTAAATCGCATGTTTAAGTTGTTGAGTCGTTACAAGAACCGGTGTGGTTTGATAAAAACCGTGCATGTAAAATTTATTGTTGTAGCCATTTAAATCGTAAACTTTATAATTCTTAAATTAGAGTTTAATTTTGTTTGCGCACGCGATATATTTTCTACAGTAATGGCTTCATGTGGCCTTCGTAGGGTATGCTTCCGAGTTCTTGTAAGCTTTGATCTACAGTTTATTATTAACAAACCATTTGGAATGGTTGGTTGGTTATGATTTAAATTTATCTTAAGATTGAGAGCTAATTCATGTAAGGTAGATGTTCAATGACATTTACTCACTTCGGGGAAAATAACATTGACAGAAGAACAAGAAATTAACTTTTAAAGCAATTTTTAAATGTTTTGGTGTTCATCGTCTGTTTTTTTAACAATTGTATTCCATGCAATATTTTTCGTATCAAAAATTACCAAAATATAGCCAGTGGACAAATGATGAACTATTAGAGAAAGGCTAACGAATATGTTCAAATATCTTAATGGTTATTGATATATATAAATAAAAATGAATCACCGAAATGTTTGTACGCGCATAACTTTACGATTCCACAAAATTGGATAAATCTTTCTTTTACGTGTTCGTTATTGTCACGAGAAGGTTTGTATGAAAAAAAATATTAAAAATAGTCTAATATAAAAAAATATATAATTATAAATATAAAAAAAGTTTAATATTTTCAATAAAATAATTAGCAACCTATTAGGTATCTGGTCGGCAGCCGACACTAAGATTGGTTTATTTTTTTTGTTGATGTTACGTGCCATTTCTTGGGTATTTATTTAACGAAAGTTTTTTAAGCTTTTTAGTTTTTTTTAGCTTTTTTAGCTTTTTTTATGTTTTTAGCTCAGTAATAACAGATACATATGGTCCTAATCCTTATTTATATTTCTCTGATTATGACCTTGAGTGTAGTTGATAAACCATATTATTATCAGATTTTAAGTGAAATCTAAGATTATTCTTAGTATTTAAATAATTGTACGACGTGTTCGTGAGCTAGACTGAAAACAACGAATCGAGAGAAACGCAGCGCTTCTAAATGTGTCTACGGTAATATTCCTTACTTACATGCATAACACTATACACTATACCTATTAATAGTTACAATATTCCTAATATAAAGCTTAAGTTACACGGAACGGACGTGAATACGTTACTAATCTTGCTTGAAGAAAATGAGATTCTCACGCATACTGAGCATGTAACAAATGCTATTCATTTAATATTTTAAAGGAAGAATTCTGGTTTCATGTCTGGTTGTCGAGTTGATTTTGAGCTTAAATAAATGATATTATTATATATTGAATAATTATTTTAAAAACACACCTCTGTGGTATATTATCCAAGTTGGTAATGATACTAGCAGTACCCTCACCCTCACCCTCACATTTGGCAACGCAAATGAAATGTTTATTATTATTATTTATTATTTGTGACTAGCGCACCTTTACAGCGACAAAATGTATTATTTTAATAAATTAAACATAGAATATAGGAAAATAGTAATTACACTGATGACGAGACATGTTTGTGCACCTAATTTATAATAATTTAATTTGTTGTGTGTTTCATATATAAAAATAAATATATTCTATTCTATTCTTCTAGTGGGTACCTATCGAGTGAATCCATTCCTTATGCAATCCATCATGAGAATATATTATGTAGTTTTATAACACACACAACAAAATTGCATTTTTACTGGCTTCTAGCGCGCCATAAAAAGCTGTATTTCACTATTAAGTTACTATTATTATATGAATGAGGTTGACAAACTCCGAACCAATTGACCGATCACGATGAAAACTGCCACATCTGTTTTTTCCTAAAGAAATTAATTGCTGCACACGTAGAATAATAAATGTAGCGCCATCTATTAGATGTAAGAAATATTTAATATTCTTTCTATGCGTCACTGATAGTGCCAGTGCTCAATAAACGCTGATTTAGACAAGGGTTTCTTGAATGAGAATATCAAGGAAGAATATATTCGTATAGAAACAACTGTTATGAGTTCTAGCTTAGTGCTTAGTTTTCTCTACTCAAAAGGTAATAGTCATCTTCACCTCTTTATCTCTTGTCGCAATGGACAAAGAGATGTGATATCACATTTGGAGGCGATAATTGTATGGATAACCTCTTGCATACATAGCATATGAAACTCGGTTTTGTCTAAATAATATTTAAAAGTTGATATACTTGGTCCTATCAATAAATAAATAAAAATAAGTGGAGATATCACACAGCGTCATCTAGCCCCAAACTAAGCACAGGCTATTTGATCAAGATAACTGATAGAATAATTATATAGACACTTTTAACTACATACACACTTACACCCAAACACAGAAAAAACATTCCGTTCGTCACAAAAATATTTCTCCTGGGTGGAGAATGAACCTACGACCTACAGCGCAGAAGTTTTAAGTTACTAAAAACTTAGTTGGGAGGTCAGAGACATCAATATCTACAAATTACTTATTATTAAAAACTTAGTCATCAGATGTGGCCTCCAATATTCAGTATTGAATTTTCATCTATCTTATCAAGGCTTGGCTTGAGAATATTATTTATGCGTCATTAGACGAACATGTTTTGAAACATTTCATTTGCAAGTCAAAATGTTCTTTGTTGCTTGTGCGGCATGTAATCACTTTGTTTTATGAAACGATTTATAATTCATATATCACTTGAAAATAATGAAAGCTTTCCACGAGGTAGAACGAAAATTAATAATAGATTTGCTCAATAAATCTAATTGGCTTCAAAGCAGTCACAAAATATTACTTATAAAAAAGATTTACATTGTACTTGTCGTGTTTATTTAAGTAGCCTGCCTATCTATCTATTCAAGTCACTAGTTCTCTCAAACCAATGTGGTGAAAGGATTTTAAGTGCGCCTAAAAGAGGCTCCTTTCGTGCACTTGGCACATGTCTTTGATTTTTTGTTCTGGACATCTCGGTTTCCTCACGATATTTTCCTTCACCGTTTTGAGAACGTGGTATTGCGCACATCAATATTTCAATCGAAATACTCATAGGTGCACGTCAGAATTTGAACCGGCAACCTCCGGATTGAAACTCGGGGTCAGTACCACTAGACCACCACGCTCTCTAGCCTCAGTAGCCTGCCAACGTCTAGGAAGATGAAATTAACTGTATTTGCATTTATATATTAATAATTAGAAAAAAGTTTAAAGTTTTGAATAATATTGACGTTTCCAAGCCATTTCTTTATGAATTCTATGGAAATAAAAGTTTTGCCTTGACTTTAATATGAATTAAACTGTTTTTTATTATTAATATTTATATGATATCTGGTATTAGGTATATGGATTATGATAGTCAAAGTCACAAGATAACCTCAGAGAATAAGGCCTTGTTTATGAATGCTTAGAAACAAATTGTCCTTATATTTATAAATGCTTCTACGGCGTAGTGGGTTCGTAGCTGGCTACGAAATTATAGGCATGGATTTGGATATACGGGCTTTTTAATTTGTTATTTGTAAGTTCTTTATATTCATCATCGAGAAATTATCTTAGTACAGGAACGACGCTAACTGATGAAACATTTTACCTATTGATTGTTTATTAGAACTACATTAGGTATATCTATCCTTTAACAGATATAAAACCCCAATTTAATTAGTTTCTTTTCAAACTACCTTTGACAGCGTGTCAAAAACGGTCAATCATTGCAAACGACGCAGATTACCCAATAGTTAGTACGTAAGACTGTACCCGCCGCCGCCGCCACCGCGCTCGGCGATTGTCTCGCATCGCTCCACAGTTCGTTTAACCAGAGAATATGGCCATATAATAAAGCCATTCCCAATCCAATCACAGTCGGGGCCGTGCACGGTGAATATTTACACACTAAATAAGCATTATACGCTTCCATGTGGTTTTATATTATGAAAAACTGTTCACGTTTTATGTAAATACGCAGAGCTCCAAGCGAAAACTAGAAAGTTGACGCACACATGCGCACGCGCACCGCGATGTAAGCTTGTGTGCAACCGGCTCGGTTTCATAATTTAAATTCGCATTTATATTACGCGTCTGGTTTCTATAGGTGCAATTTTTTTTTAATAAAAAACCCAAACTTACCGTTTCTGTCTCCTCGGCCAAACCGGACTCCCACAGCATTCTGCCGATAATAAAGTCCAACACGATCACTTAAACAATCGAAGTCGTATTAAAATGTGTTTATATTTAAGAAAAGTCCGACACGCGCGCGTTTTCAAAGAAAGCTCGCATTCCGCGCTTTGTATATTGTGTGCAATGGTAAAGTTCCAACGTATGGCGCGTACGCGGCGAGCGGAGTCTCTGGAGAGTGTGCGCGGGCGCCGGTCTCCGAGTGCGCTCGAAGTCGCTCGGCCGCTGACGAAGTTAGCCGACCTACTTTGTCCTACTTCGAAGCGCTGTGGTCGAGCAGTGTTGTTTTTTTCGCATTTTCCAATGAAATTGTACCTGTGACCGTGTATTCCGCACATAGGTGTAAATAGAGGGTCCATTAAAACTATGGCTCTAATAGTTAGTGTCGTCTTTTTGTCACTTTGTTATATGTATTCGTATTTATATTACTTTGTATTTTTCTTGCTTGCAAGTAGTTTTTTTTTTACTTTGATGATATGAATAAATTGACGGTACGAACAGTTCTGTCCTTATAAAATGTGTATGTAGTTTTATCAATGCTGCTATCATAACTAAATAGAACTGAAGAACTTATAACAACTACGAATATATCCAAAAAGTTCTCAATATAAGGATAATGTAAAAAAAATATCTAAGAAAAGATAAAGCTACTTTTACATAAATTCTATTTCTATAGTCACAACTCTCAAACTTCCATAATTGTATACAATTGGACCAGTAACGTCACAAATAAATGTGGGCTATCGCAATTGATACATTTCGCTTTGAAATCATTAATGAAATTTCTTACTCTTTTGGGAAAATAACTGAAGAGTGACGTCACCAAATATTTTGGCTACTGTGTCTCCCAGCCCGCTATCTCTCGCTAGTCACATATACGGAATGATGATGCATATACCAAATTTACTGCTACCGCAGTGCCTCGCTTTCGCACTTTTCAAGGCAGATTTGAATTGAGTCAGAAAAAAAACTGCCGTACTTCATAAATTACATCCAGAACAAAGTGGGTGAAACCACATGTAAAAGCAAAGCCAGTAAATAAAAAGAACATTTATAAATAATTACAAATATCGAGTCAATCAGTGAATCAATCATATCGCCCATGGGCTGCTAGCAAGTGTCGACAGGAATCTTTTCATATTAGTTATGTTCAAATAGCAAAAAAAATGCAAATGCTATCATTTGACCACATTTTCATATCATGTTAAGATGACTTCCATATGTCACTTGTACTATAGCAACTAGATAGGTATCTGATGGACTACATAATTATACTTTTTATGTAAATACATACAATACATATTAACACCTAGGCACAGAAAAACTATCTATGTTCGTCACACAAATGTTTGTCCTGGGTGGGAATCGAACCCACGACCTAGATCGCAGATGGCAGTTACTACCAACTGAGATGTTACACAAGTCATTGTATGTTAAGAAAATTCTTCTGTGACGTTTATTATTACGCAATCTGCTTCAATATTAATATCCTCCTGTTAAGTAAATCATTATTTTTTGCCTGTACCGTGCACTGTTTTCGGGTTGGCCCAAGAAACACGGAACACAAAGCAACATAAACATATTGATTCCATGAACTGTCTCATTGAATGTAACAAATTGATTAATCTAATAAACCTACTGATGCGTGCCGTAATTCGTTAGGTACCTACGTTTCTTTATCGTTAACTAGAATAGATTGTCGACCGAATGACCCTTATGTCAGAATAGAACTAGATGATCGATCGGCCGATCATAATGATGACGTCTCAATGAAAACCCGGATACAGGAACAACATTCAAATATTTAAATTACAGCCAAATGAGACATTCCATCTACACGTCTCAGAGTTACGGGCGCATACGATGCGACTTGTGTCTGGTCATACGTAGTAAGGGTGGACCCAAGTCGCATCGGTTGTTATGGGCAGAGGTTACCACTTAACACCAGGTGGGCCATCGGCTCATTCCATAACTGTATTATATTAAAAAACTACTTGAACCGTTATTTATTGTCATTTGTCTTAAGCGTTTCTCGTAGTTTGAATCAGAAATAACATAATCAATAAATAAAATTGAAATGTCTGTTTATAAAGTCAAAATAACAGCTTTTTACTAAATGTATATGAAAGTATATAACAAAAAACATTTTTCAGTGTATCTGTCTGTTTGTTTCGGCTAATCCCAGTAACGGTTGGACCGATTTTGATGTCACTAGCAGATAATTGATGTTATAAGGAATGAGCTAATTTTCCGATGGGTAAAATAGGGATGGGTGATAAAACTGAATTCCACGTGGACGAAGTTGCGGGCAACTGCTAGTCATTATATTATACAGGTGAGCAGATTTGAATCCTGGGAAAAAGTACACTCTCCAGAATTTCAGACAAACTCAGGTGTTCAAATCTGAAAAGGCGAGCACCGACATGCTTATGCATTTTTTTATTTTTAATGTTAAGTTTAGCAAACAGGCTTACGGCCCGCCTGATGTTAAGCGCTCACCGCAGCCTATTGACGTCAGCAACATTTTTACATTCAGCATTTGACAATTTGATGCGAGCACAGCCACTTTCTCAAGAACGCTGAAGGGATATCGTGAGAAAAGTTGAATTAAGTTATATTTAAAATTATAATACTTAGTTTCTTCATTTAACTAAGGGATAAAATCAAGCGTTAACAAAAAGCGTTACTATAAATATCATCGCTGTTAAAGAGTAACTCCAGTCGCGTTGGAAATTATACGCACATTTTTTATAGAAACAGGACAACTACGAGTATACATATAAATATATTTTTTTTTTTTTTATGTACATATATTTGTTTTATTATTATCGAGAGACCATAAAACATGAATTCATAATACTTTTGTAAACAACCTTTCCTATTAAAACATATTTTTCCGCTTAGAAAACAGTCAACTGTCGTCTTTGTAATTCTGTCACAATAGCATCGTAAACAAATTAAATTATTTTATGTAACCCAATTTCCTTTGTCCATTGATTGGTTAACGAAAACGAAAATATCAATTTTCGAGAAATGTTTGATACCTATGCTTGGCTAGACTGCGAAATAGATTGGAATCAATGAGCATTAATGAATAAAGGCTTAAACTTGTGATAAGTTATGTGTATAGAGACGTGGATTGATGAAATATATCCACTTATTAGATTTGTTACGGTCCAGAAATACTAAATTATGTGAAAATTTAATATAGCTTATAATTTCCTTCTTTATAGCTAAATGTGAACTACAAAGTTGGAGATGTATGGCGCTTGAGTGAAGGTAATAGGAGCATAAATACATGGACACGTCTCATTGAGGGTAATATCTCGTAGCAGTAGCTCATAATCCATAGAATGATGGTATTCAATAAAGCTTAGTTAAGTTCAAAAGGTTACATATCTTTATAATAACCTCAATTTGTTAATCACTGCGCTTGCAGTCATCCTCAGTCCGAGATGGACGCGCAACTGTCACGTCGCAAGGTTGAAATCTTCATATGGACTGGCTATGGACTTCATATGGACTAAGTAGTAGGTGATGTTTCGGTTAGAAGATATCACTGTGTCAATGACAACATGTCAACGGAGTCTTCGTCTCCCTTCCCGCAATCAATCAATTTGAGTTCGTAGGATAGAGATTCCTTGGTATTTTTAATTAATTTCTACATTCTTACTGTTTCGGAATAATTACTATCAAAATTTCAACCTGAGCTCCTATGTCGTATATGACATTATCACTAGCGGTCATTGGCAGACTGGTGGGCTCACACAGCTTCTGTAGCCATCAACTAAGAAGAAGAGTTCGTAGGTATTTTTCCTTCTCTAAAAATATCTATTCATGTTACTTCTTTGTGGTTGATCTAGGTGCAGACCTAAATTCAATTTTGCACTTTAGTTTTTAGTTGTTGAAGTATATATGTTTTTATTTCTGTGAGTCCATACCACCTGTGACACAGGAAACGTATTTCTGGAGTGTGTAAATTATCCTTAGTTAAGTTTGTAGTTGGTTTCTATATCTTAAAAGATGATCAGGCGCATGGCAGTACACATATTCAAATAATCTCAACGACCGACACTGAAGACGTAAAGCTCTCTATAATTACAGTGATGAAGATTTTCCGAGTTTAAATCGTTTTATTTTATACAAGTTGCTGCGATTAGGCAACCCGTTATTTCTCTTTTTCTTTTTTGATTATTTTGAATCCCAAGCAATGACAACTTTGCGATTGGAGTCAGATGTGCTTTCATTAGCCGATTTCAAATTGTTGCTTTCGTAGCAAAGCATTATAATGGAAAACCTAATTATTTTCCATTAATTTAATACAGTATGGGGCATGGTAGCAGTATTTCCCCGGAGGAACTTGGCGAGAATTCTACTGCTCTTGAACGCTTTACGTAGCTGGACAATTTCTTTAAACTTTAAACAATATTTTATGTTACTTGAATTCGGTCCAACGCAAGTTTACATATACTAGCGATTAAAAATATTTGACATTATCACCTATCTATCTATTGCTAGAGACATACACCCACCCATACCTGTTTCAAGTAGACTTTATTCTAAATGCGAATCGTAAAACTGTTTTATTATGCAAATTTTAGAAACACCTGCTTTTTCTGTAATAAATATGTCTTAAATCTGGTTGTGATATTTAAATTGATTCTACCCTGTAGCCGGCTAATAAGCAAGTCAATAATTGTAGTTTTATTTAATTATGTCTTAAGACTATCTACCTAAATGCTGCTTAGAAACAAGATTCTCTTGCTACGAACTTGTTGTTCGACGCATTTATTAATATCGACATTGTCCTTAGTAACCTGCTAAACCGGCCAAGTACTCGCGCGTCGAGGGTTCCGTACCAAAGCGATTAATGTAGAATCGTGTGTTTTTTCGACACTGCCATAATACACTTTTCCGTAACAGAATTAGAGTAGCTAGTTGCACAGTCATATATCAGCCTATCTGTTGCCCCCGAATTCGTCCGCGTGGAATTCGGTTTTATCACGCACCCCTATTTTACCCTTGGAAAAGTAGCCTAAGTTAGTCCTTATAACATCGGCTATCTGCCAGTGAAAGTCCCTTAAAAATCGGTCCAGCCATTTCAAAGATTAGCCGGAACAAACACACAGACAGACAAAAATTGAAAAAAATGTCGTTTTGGTATATGTACCGTGTATACATCCATATGCACTTAGTAAAAAGCGGTTATATTAATATTACAAACAGACACTCCAATTTAATTTATTTGTATAGATTAATGGAGAACAAGGTGTTTGGCTTATTGGTACAAACAAATAATACAAGACATATTTTATAAGTAAAATAATTTATTATTCTGTCAAAGTATTTAGATTACAATTAATTAAATATAACACATTATATACAAGTAGTTGCAAAGATAGATAAGCAGTCAATGTGTGAATTACCTAACCTAATTTATATAAACAAGTCAGTACCCTACTAACATTAAGCACAGCTAAAATTTCAAGATAAATAATAATCAATCTACTCACTTCTAAGAAAATATTAACTGTGTACTTAGAAGGGGTTGGCTTTATTTTCTATGAGTAAATATGAATTTTCAAATAAAATATTCGTTGTATTTTTTTTTCAAGTTACAATTAATAAATTATTTGCATAATCAGTGCATTGCTTAAGATTATATCATTAATAATTTGTTACAATGTTTAATGGACTCAGATAAAAAGTAGCGCCAAGTTATTTACACTGCAAGAAGCAAACCCATATGTTTTAAACGAATTAAGTTTTTTTAATTCAGACGTTCTAAAATGATGTATTACGTACTACAAATAATAATAATTTATTACTTCAACTAGATGGGAGACGGTTGTAAAATAACCATTTATTTTAAGGCCTGGATGCTCGATTCTGGTGAGTTAACAGTGAAATGTCTAATAAATCACTGATTTGATTCGAGACTTAAACCTTTACTACAATCATATTTATATCAGTGTCATATACCATGGGAATTCTCCACTCCAATCAAAGTCATTTCAAGACTGAGGCTTTCTCAATATTAGATCAAGGTGGCTAAATTAACAGTTACACATCTACACTTCACTAAAGAAAACATAATCTTTCTAATAATCGCACAAACCTCTGATACTTGACAAGCCTTAAAATAAATATATTCTAGTAAAATTGTAGCTATTTTTATATACAATTTTTAACATATCGTAGCGTGTGTTGGACTGACAATAAGCACAGGGGTGGAAAAGTGAATCGCACGTGCAAAATGGCACATGTATTTAAGACCTAAAGTTACAGACTGCACCTAATCTAGATTCAGAAAACATTCAAATATGATAGGTATAATTCAAAACTTTATAACAATCTCGTAATAAAAACTAATTCATTAAATTGATTTACATTTAAAAGAGTTCTGCATGTCTCATAGTCCCATTTAGAATGTGGAAATACAATGGCATCATCGAACCCATTTTATGATAGAGCCGAAAGAATACCAATTAATTATTGAGTGAATATCAAATGGCGGTGTCAAACGATTTGTTTTCTTGACATCAATTATAACAAGAAGCAAACAATTTAATTTTTAATTAATTAATACAGTAAATATCTATTTGTGTCTATCAAAGAAAGAAAATAGAAAGGGAAACAAAATAAATAGTAATATTTTTTTTCTTTCTACAATCCTTGACTCTTAATAAAAAGAATAGGCATCTACTGTTTACATAAAAAACACAGTTTAATTAACAACAAACAAGAGTCCGAATGAAAATTTATTATTATATTACCACAGGAAATAGAAATATAAGTACTTATTTTTCCTTTTTCTTTCGTTCTATAACTCTATTATTATAAACTGTGTTTTTACGTACCTCGTCTTACTAAATCTTTGTTCTTTTACCTATGACTTCATGAATTTTCCATTCACATCCTTACAGTCATTATTTACATTACATAAATAAAATACATAATCACATAGCGAAACCATCTTAGTTCTATACAATTGAGCACAAACAATCGCAACACATAGTGCGTACCATGACACTTCCGGAAAAGTTGAGTCCAACGCTATTTAAAAGTCTGCCGTCGGACCTGAATTATCACAAGTGTTCCGGAATTTATCTCTACCGCAACGAATTCCGGAACAGTCAGAACTGTTACGGAATCCGTAACACGGAACATTCCGCGACCGGCCACAAGTTTAAGTGACTCTTTGGAACATTTCAAGGATGTGTTCAGGTCTACCCTGAGCCCCCTGAGCCGTTAGAGTACACGTCCGTAGCCGCTTGCTGTCCCGCACGAAACACGCTCTGGACTGTTTGTGCGGCGCCCTGGAAATACGAAACATATTTTCATTTCATTGCTTGATATTTGATTAACCGTATATTAAGAGTCAAAGATTTTTTATTTACTAGTTAATACTGAGTTTTCAAAGTTGATTTTTTCTATTGTTTTGTTTTCTAACTAATTAAATGATATATCATTTACGGGGATATATATTTTTCAGAGAGAAAAGCTTGACAAAGGGGAAGTTTTGATTTTCTATAATCCAAGTAAACGGCTGAAGTAAAAAAAACTATCCATGTATTCGAGATGAATGGCTAATTGTATTGTATTTTTTCCGTCTTTTCTTAAATTGTCATAGTAATCAGATTACAACTTGCGTCATGGTTTCTCATACCAGTATGTATACGCGCAGATAGTAAATTAAGAACTGCTAAAATTTTGAATTCAATTGTAGTCTTCTGATACACTTATATGCTAAGAAACTTTTAAGATTTCAATGTTGGTAGGTTGTACGCATTAGAGATTAACTAAGGTAAAGGAAAGAGTAAGAAGGCCAGACGGTGATATAACTTTTAGTCAGATCAGATGTAGATTAGAATTGCTGAAGTTCAGAGTTACAGGTGTGTTAGTTTAAAATAACTTACAACAACGTAACGCCAATTTTCTCATCTGAAACCTTTAAATATCACATAAGGTATAATTATATTTCATTGGTTGTAGAATTTCAATTTGTTACAAAATATCTCGAACTAAAAGCATATTTCCAATGCAGTTACTTTTGTATGGGTGACAATACATATACTAAGTACCTACTACTACTAATCGAGTCACTAGATCTGTTGAACTAGTGTGGTGAAACGATTTTAAGTGCGCCTCAAAAGCTCGTTTAGTACCTAATGAATAATATTTATTATCACCCATACAAGACAGGGCAAACAATTAACACTGTTTAAAATAATTTCGATCAGTGTGTGTCGATATCATATAGTGTGTGAATGTCAAAGTTCCTAAATACACGAACATATGGACACCGATGTTTCACTATAAATACACTTTCTAATGATTCCTACTTCCTTCGGTATCAAAAAGCTAAAAATAAACTATCAAAGTATATTCAACTGCTTAAAAAAATATGTTAGTAACATTTGTGTAACCTGTATAGCGGCGCCCAGGAACTGCGAGAAGGCCCGAGTGACATTGATGGCGGCGGAGACGAGCTGCCCCCGGCCCGGGGTCTGCTCTGACGTCACCGCCCGCGGAGGCTCCAAAGGAATCTGCCCAAATTGCGTTACACAATTTGTACAGAATTAGTCATAAGTGGTGATGAGAAGCATATGAATTTGAAAAGAGAGTCAGGGAACAGATGTTCTCCGACTAATGAATGGAGAATGAAGTGTCCAGCAAAATTGTTTTATTTGAATCAGCATGTGATGGATGAAGATTATAGATTAGGTAGGGGAGACTGCCTAAAACGGGTACTCCGCCAAGTTTTACTTAGCAAACCTGTTGTTCTAATGAGATCTCGTTATTACTTAATACTTGGAACTCGAGCTGAATTCCACTTGTTGTGGCTTGACTTGGCTTTATTTTTCTTCATGAGATGTTACCGCATTTTTGCTTTACATAAAAAATTCTAACTATTTTTATATTATATTATTATATTTATTTTAATAAATAAATAAATAAAGTTTACTTAGTTATTTTTACCTACGCTTTTTGGCATAAACATTTAATAACCCGTATTTTCTGCGTATTTTTTTTAATTTACATAACATTTTGTTGTTTTTACCTATACTATTTGGCATAAACATTGAATAACCCGTATTTTCTGTAATTTTTTTTTATTTACACAGCTTTTAGCTATTTTTACCTATGCTATTTGGCATAAACATTTAATAACCCGTCTTTTCCCTGTAAATGATTGGTTGTAAATCTTTAGTGTAAATAAATTTCTCAAACCACAGAACGAGCCTGGAGCGTTAAGTTGGCGGCCACCTGCCAAACACGGTCAATTGACACAATTCTTTGGGTCACGAGCTTACAAGTTTGTAAAATAAAAAAGCTTTATCTATTTTGACTGAAAACTTTATTACTCTTGTTTAGTCGAAAATATGTAACACAGTTTATGTATACTAAAATAGGAGGCAGAGCTACAACAGTTATTTGCACTACTTTGTTCAATAAATATTTTTGTATTTTGTATAATGATATGTTGGTCATATTTTTGGAATTATTTGCTTTGGTTTATAGGTTAAAGTTTGAGAAAATAAGGTACAAAACGGGCAGGGGCCAAGCGCGGGAAAGATAAGTTTACCAAGAGCCATCTGAGGATGCCTTGATAATGTGTTCTCATTGTGCGATAATAGCTCATTGAGGCTCACGTCTCTTATTCTAATGAAGGTTACTGAGACATGTCATGAAAACTAACACAAGGTACGGAGAAAATGCATTTTAACTCAAGACCTAGTAGAGGCTACTTAAGTAACAGAGGACTGAATTGAAGGGATGAATTGTTTTATACATTTTTTATTACAATATTTAGGATAAGAGAGAGAAATATGATTTTTACAATAATTTTGACCCCGCAATGTCCAAACGCCCTAACCGCTTCCGGCCACCTGCAGGCAAGGCGAGTAATTTGAAGGGTTTTGAGTTTTTTTTTTGTTTTTATTACATAGTTTATTTCACGATCCTTAGTAGCTAACGAATCACACACGTAAAATACAAAATGCCGTAACCCTTACACAGTTTTATGAAGTTATCATTCTAAGCTTAGGCACCAGTTTAGAGCAGGTCTCCCCTATTGTGTGTGCGTTATGGTATAATGGCCTGGCTGCGCCACATCTACATGAATTCAACGTGAAAATAAATAATAATTAAAACATATATCTTTAACTTACCAAAGTGATAGTAATAATACATATATACATATCTTATCCCACATGCATTCTAAAGTGTTATAATATTTATTTACAAGGTTATTTATAAGGTGTTACTTACAAAAGCTTACTTTGTTCATAACTTTAGTATTATTTAATTAAGTTATTATTTAGGACGCATAGATAAGAACTATATAATCAAATTATAATAGGATAGGATGAAACTAAAAGTTATAAGGCAATGGATAGTTTTCACATGCATAAATTATTATTGAATTAAAGGAAAATATTTTACTTACCGTCTTGGGATCAAGGGAGGAATGCAAACACCACGTATATCAACACTATAGTACAAGGTTAAATCATTCTACAAGAGGTTCTATTTTCTATTCTTGTTTTAGTATGTTACTTATAATAATTTACAGGTCAAATATTTTGGTATATTTAATCCATCACTTTCTGTTATACACAACTTCTGTATGTAAATAATAGATACGAAGAGGTATTTTTTATATATCTTGGATAGTTTTCTTCCATCGTAACGGGGCTTACAATTATAAAAATTATTAGAAGAGCACAATTATGGAGAAAGTAATTATTTCCAGAAGAGGATCAAAGTATGCTCTGTAAAGTAGGTATTTTTAAAACCCGTTGCTACACCACTACATCCAGCATATATTTCTATGCAGAACAAATGGGACAATTCCATATCAGGCAATTAAAAATTAGTCAAAGTCGACGGTTCGTATTCCCGGTTTCCTTCAAAAGTGGACAGATTGTCGTTTTTTTTCTCATACCAACTGTATAGGAATGATTTTTATATGCCGCAAAAGCATATTTAATTGAATAATATTCAATAATGCTATGAAATCCAACAATACCTAAAGAACAACAGATTTCAAATGTTTGTGCTTGAAATAGCACAAACGCCTTAAAATGTTGTGGCTGCAATAGCTAAACTATTGCAGCTGTTGATAAACCTCAAGGAAGAGTTCGTATTCTAATTTAAAATCAACGTATGTTATGTGCCTGCGTATGATAATATAATGACATCGCTTCATTTTCCGATAATATTAACACACTTGAGGTAGGTATTGTTATTCACAATGAACACTCCGAACCATGTGCAACCAAATCACATGGGTCACTAGGTGCCAAACACAAACCAAATACCTAATTAACACTTTATTTTACTGAAGTGGCGTTTTACTGCACAATATTTATGTAGAAGCCAAAAAAGCCAATCTTAAATAAATAATTTAACAAAAATTGTAGGTACAAAAATTACAAAATTAAAATCTATTTATTAACATTTCTCACTATATACAACCCATCCTCACCCGTTTCTGTACAATATACACAAGCAGACTTAGATTAAATAGGAACAAATTCGAAATTAATACATACAAGAGTAATCGTTCCTGAGATTAATATTTAATCTAAGATCTGTCCCATCACCTCAGCCCCAGTCGCACAGTCTCAGTAATAGCGAGGAGAAACCCACTCTGTTCGACGTGTCCGAGGGTCGGTCATCCGCGTTGCCGACGAAGGGCCCCGAGCCGAACCAGTTGACCCTGTTGGAGGTGGCTTCCGAGGGCCTAACGGAGGGTGAGGGGCCTCGGTTGGGCCTCGCCGAGGGGGCCGGGCCGGGGCCCGTCTCTCGCCACTGCTGCCACAGCCAGGCCAGACCGTCTAGAACTGGCCTTCGAGGAGGCGGCGGCGGCGGCGGAGGCGTCGTCGTCCTCCTCGCTTTCGGCGTCACTACCACTTGGTTGAGTAAAGCCTAAAGGTTATAGTTAAAATGATAGTCAGTTGGAAGAAAGAAGGAAAAGTGAATCGAAGAAAAGATTATTGTGAAGTTATAAGCGAAATTAAAGTTCTAGTTGCAATCAAATGTGTGTCTTAGTTCTCGTAAGGTGCAAAATCAGTTTCTATGGTTTGGATTTATTAAGAGGGAGTTAGGTATTTTGTGGTGCAGCATAAATAAATAAAGGGAGACTCACAGCGAGTCTGAGTTGCTCATCCAATGAACTTGCCGTGGTGGGCCCGAAGCCCTGCTCCTTGAGCAATGCCGCTAGCAACGCGTCGTTGCTCTTGCCGAACTCGGTGCTAAGAGATATCGGCGCTTTCGTGGCTTCAGAGACCATGCCTGAGGTTTTTTGCTGCTGTATCAGCTTTTTCAGAGCCTCATCTGACGTTTGGCCTGGAATAGGTTGAATAAATGTTATCAGATACATTAATGACAATAAGTAATAAATAAGTAGAGTTATTTCAAATTCAAATTTGCTAAAAATAAGTATTTGTAAAACAATAAATCGTATACAAAATTAAGAAAAGCAAATTGTTCATGCACACATTATTGTTCTTAATTTTTTATTACTTTTGATTGCTATTAGAAAAATATAAACGATGTTTTGCATCCAAGCTATATTAAATATAATCTTTCACGTCAAATGGTTTCGAAGATATCGAATTTTATCATTCCTCATGATGATTTAATATGGTAGCTATTGACGACATACACACGAAAAACTAAAGGTACACTAAATTGACACTGAATTGACAACGTTCGGGTAGGGAGTCAGGTGTTTTTACCACATGATAGATATACCTACATACTTGTTTTTATTATTTGTCCTAACATCAGAAGTTATTCTATATTATAAACATTGTGTGAGCTCACCTGTAATAGCTAGTTTATTTCTCAATGTCGTTGTCTCCTGTGCACCCTGCAATTTTATCAAAGTTTTTAGAAAAGTCCTGTCATCTTTTGTCGTCCTCAAGTCATCTTTAAGAGCTATTTTAGCACCAAAAGGCAAGGTTTTCGTCATGTCAGTCATTATTTTGGTCGACATCATGGAAGGCTTCGGTTGCGGCTCATTGTGTTTTGATGGTGAAGCAAGAAGAGTTGATAGTTTAATGTCATCGTGTGGACTCACTGTTGGTGGTATGTTCGGGAGTGTAGGTATGTTGAATTTCGAAGGGTCTTGTCCTGTTGCTTTCAAAAGAGCTTGTAATAACTTGGTGTCTTCTTGAAATTGTTTTATGTCGTCTTCAATGGATGGTCCGCCGGCCTGAAGAATTGTTTGTGTTGTTGCAACTGTGCGCGGTGTTGTCGCTTGTGTGGTCGTTGGACGCGGTGTTGTTGTTGTGGTTGTAGTTGTGGTGGTGGTTGTGGTTGTCGTAGTTGTAGTTGTCGGAACAAGATTGTTAGGGCTGTTAGCTATAGTTTTTCCTGTACGAACACCGCTATTTGAGTTGCCTGATTGTATTTCATTCAAACTTTTGTCGACAGCGAGCGATATGATTCTGTTGGCGAGCGCTGTCTCTGGATCTTCACTGCCGACGTTGGTATTCAAAACTGATTTCTGGAAATGATAATAGGAGTGTTTTGGTAAAATAATCTTTGCTAGAATGGTATGTCATGTATTTCAGATAGTAAGTACCGAAGATCAATAACCATTCATACAGTAAACAAATTGCGAACTTACCAGGTTTTGTAGGAATGCCAGGTCCTCTTCCACAGAGAAAGTTGAACTGCTAGGCGCCTCCGTGGTGGAAGTGAATCGCGAAGGAGCCTGTCTTCCTGAGAGTGTTCCAGTCTCCACATTCCTTGTCGTGGTGGTCGGCAGTCGTCTCTGGGTAAAAGGCGTAAAAGTAGTAGAGATCCTGACATCTTCAGTCGAGGTGCTCAATGTTGGTTGTACCGTAGTGACCGTTCTAGGAGCAAACGTCTTGAATACGGGCCCGTTAGTTGTCGCAAACACAGGCCGCACATTCAAAGGTGTAGTCGGATTAGAACCTATTTGAGTCGTCTGGGGATTAGATGCTACTCTAACATTCGAAGTCACACCTGATATAATAGGTATATTTAGGTTCGCTGTACTTTGTCCTGTCGCTTGTAACAAAGCCTGTAGAAGTTTAGCATCTTCTTGGAATTGTTTTAAATCGTCTTGTAAAGATGGTGTTTGTATAGTTGTTGTAGGCCTAATGGTTGTTGTTGTTGGCCTGGTGGTCGTTGTTGTTGGCCTGGTGGTTGTTGTTGTTGGCCTGGTAGTTGTTGATGGTGGTTGTGTAGTGGGAGCCTGAGTCGTAAGAATAGCATCAAGCGAGGGTAAATTAAGGTTAGCCGGATTTTGGCCCGTAGCTTGTAGGAGAGCTTTCAGAAATTTTGTGTCTTCTTCAAACTGTCGTATATCGTCTTCGATAGACCGTGATGTAGTTGTCTGCGTTCCACTTGTTACCCTTATGTTACCGCCGAGATTTGGTATCGCTAATGTGCCACTGTTTTTATTGCTAGTCGCAGCTAGTAAAGCTTGCAACAATGCGGTGGGATCATTTCTTTGCGCTGTAGTGGGAGCAATTCTTGTAGTAGTAGTTCCTGATTCTGCACCCGTTAGAAGATTATTGAAATTACTTTTGATGTTCAAGTTCTTAGGATTTCTCTGGGTATCCTGGTACCCTCTTATTTCATCATCAATGTTTGTTGCAATTTGTGTGACTGTTGTAGGTTCCTGAGTTGTTGTTCTCGACTCCCAAGTAGTTGGCCTCTGAGTTGTTGTCAGTATCTGCGTTGTTGTCGGTACTTGAGTTGTTGTCGGTATCTGAGTTGTTGTCAGTGCCTCAGTTGTTGTCGGTGCCTGAGTTGTCGTAGACTTTTGAGTAGTTGTAGGTGCTGCACTTGTGGTGGGCACTTGAGTTGTTAGTGCCAAGGTGGTTGTAGGCACAGGTGTTGTAGTCATAGCCTCTGTGGTTAAGAAAACTGAAGTTGTGCTCTCTGTTGTGGCAATAGGTGTATTAGTTGGAATCGTTGTTACTGACGCAGTTGTACTTATACTATCTGCAACCTGAGTCGGTTGTGACTCTGTAGTGCTAGCTTGCGGTGTAACAGTTTCTATTTGTGCTTCTGATTTATCTGTTTTTGTTGTTAATGGTGATTTGGTCGCTAGTTTCAATACGTTTGTGTTCTGCTGCTTTACCATAACGTCTTCTATGGGTATAAATTTAAAAACAGTGTTTCCATCTGTATCACCAGGTCTTTCCGTGCGTATTTGTTTGGTCTGCAATTTGTTTTAAAACACATTTAACGTATTGTATTGCAATTTTGAAATAAATACTTATCATATTTGCATGCTAGTGCCGGCTCCATCACCACTTACCTTACCCAAAAATTGCACTTTACACAACGAATTTGTTTGAAAAGACCCATGGGTTACTAATTAAAGTGGAAGGATTTAGATGAAAATGTAAAAGTGATTTAGTTTTGAAGAAAATATAGTTAGTATATAACTGTGAGTCCAATGAGCGAATATAAATAAATACTTTGTGATTCAAAATGTATGTAAATATTAATATACCTCCGGATCAATATCCAGTGTTAATATTCTCGGTTCACGAGTAGAGCTTGTCATGGATGATATGACCAATTCCTGTTTAGCGGCCGAAGATATACTATTAAGCAGAATCTCGTCAATAGAAGGTAGCATTGTAGTTGTGCGTAAACTCAATACATGCGAGGCAGTGCTTATTTCAGCAGGCGGCTTATTTGTGACGGGGGAACCCAATAAACTGCTTTTAATATTAAGTGCCGATGTAGATATCTGCAATTACGAAATAAAAAAATTACCCTGTTTGCATGGTTGATCCGGGAAGCAGTTAGATGTGAAGGCATGCAGAGTTTATTATGACAGTATAGACAGAGTAAATACCAGTTTTTCCTCCCGGCAAGCGTCCCCGTCATGCAAGATTGCATTTGCATGTAGGAATAAACACCAAGCATAGCGTTCAAGCAAAACAACTTAAAGTCAATACCGTTATATCTTGGTTATTTACAGTGTCAGTTAATCGGTTTTCCGTTCCGTTATTTGTGATGTCTGTGGGTGTCACAGTATTAGTGGATACTCGGATGGGGTTAGACTGCGGTCTGACAATGGCCGGAATGTTATGGATGGGGCTGTATGGATTCCTTAAACTCCATGGGCTGATTGGTAGTATGTCAATTTTTTGTGCGATTCTTGGCACTCTAGTTCCATTTGGGAATTTACGTATTACTGTGTTATTGGGTAGCAAACCGTAAACGATATAGGGGCTTGCTTCTGTTAATGATTCCAGTGCGTCATCGTTAGGATCTTTACGTACCACTGTATTGTTGGGTAATATTCCAAAAATTACGTAATCTTTTTTTGGTATTGTTGGAGTGGCTGTACTGTAAAAGACGTTAGGTATAGTGTTTTGGTTTGTACCAGTATTATCATCTGTTGTGATCACTGTATCAGTTTGTGTCGTTGTTTCAGCATCTGCTTGAGTAGTTGTATCTACATTAAGTTGCGTTACTGTTTCTGAGTTAGCAGATGCAGTTGTGGTTTCAGTGGTCTCCGGTGCGCTTGCCGATGATGTGCTGACGCTACCCACAGTAGTAGATATATCATAAGTATTATTGGAATCTTGATTTTGCATCCCTTCTATAGTAGTCATAGGACTGTTTCTAAGAGTGCTTTCAGTGGTAGATATCAAATCAATATTTCCATTTTCTGTTTGGGATCCGAAACGTAATGACAGGTCTGTAGACATCTCAGTGGTTGTTTGTAATCCATCCTGAGACGCAGAAAGGCCTGCACTATATGCAGTAGCTGGCGAGCCATCATCAGATTGTCCGCTTGTGGTACTTTTATGTGTTGTAGTTTCTACTGTGGTGGAAAGGAGCATAGGAAGAGTGTAGGTAGTTGTGGTAGTCAAAGTTTCATCAATATTGGTGTCGACAGTTGCAGTCGATGATTCAGTCGTGAAAGTCATAGTGTTCATAATATCAGTCAGCCGTTGAGACAAATGAATATTACTGTTTGATGGGCTGATTATATCTACGAGTGTCGGCGCTGTTGCTAGTTCCGTATTATGTTGTCTAATCAAATCTTCTATCATTTTCAAAACATTAGCTTTTTTAGATAGTACCCACAGCTGCAGGGGTGAAATCTGACTTGGGTCTTTAAAATTAATGCCTACTTCATCTTGGAATGTTGGCACAGCTTTTTTTGTCAAAGGTGTCGATCTAGTCGAATTAAAACTACCGCCATCACTAGGTGTAAAATCTCTCACTTGGAAGTTTGTCAGGAAGGGAAGGGCAACCGTGTTGTTAGTAGAAGTTGTGTTGTTGTTATTTACACTATCCGTCTCAAAATTGGGTGAGACAGAGGACGTCTCAGCTTCAACACTTAAAGTTGTGCTAGGAATGGATTCAAATGATACATGTAACTCCGTTTCTAGAGGTTTATCAGCTGACGTCGTCTGGCTACTAGACCCAAGGTTTGAGCCTTCTGTAACCCCTAGTACAACATCAATATTATTTACAGATTTCGTGGAACTATCTGTAATAGGTGCTGAACTAACAACCAGATTATTATTAGCCACTGCGCTATTTACACTGTTATCTGTGGTGATAGTTTGAAGGATATCGAAAGAATCCAAATTCATATTTACATCTATATTTTCTGTATCTTTTATATCCTCCAAACTGTACGGCGTAGTATTTGGGACAGAGTCAGCATTGTCAAGTACAGTCGCAAGTCCATCTATGGCTCGGGGTATTAAAGATTTTAAAAGATTCGTCATATCTACAGAAATTCTAGACCTACTATCCTCATCCATATTTTGGATAATATTTTTAATATTATTAGAGAGCATGCCAGTTAGTTCTGAAGATACTAGATTTGTATTAGATAACAAAAGATCAGAGATAGTATTATATACCATTGTTGGATTGTCAGTCGTCGGCTGATTCGATGTGAGACCGAGTGCTGTCGTAGGTTTGTCGAATGGCGGTTCTGTATCTGAATATAATACTTTAATAGCAAAAGGCCTCCTCGCGGAGATAGGAGTGGTAGGAATAGGGATGGGTGTTTGGGGTGTATTCACAGGAGTTACAACTTCAGCATTTGGTGACTGTGTAACACTTTCCCCAGCTGTTATAATATTAATCACATTTTGAGTGGTCTGAATGGTGTTCTGTACAGATTGAGTGGTGGTGCTCGCGCTAGCATTGTCTGGGACAAATGTGTCCGAGCTAGTTATGCCTCCAGGAATATTTACATTAACTGTGTTACTCACGCCATTGAGTGTTTGTGTTACATCAGTATTAAGATTGGATTTTGTCGTTACTTCGGTTGTGGAAGAAAGCCGAGGTTTGGGTGTGGACGTGAGAATTTCAGCTAGTGCATCGAAAATAGACACAGTAACCGATGGCGAGTGGTGCGATGCTTCAACGTTCATAACTTGTGACGACTTCAGCAGACTTTCAGAGAGTCTCAAGTCTGCTGAGGACAAGGTCCTTCGCGTCTGAGTTATAGTTATAGCATTCATGTCTGGCCCTAATTGAATTTCTTCTCCCTCTACCTGAAATAAGAAGTATTCTCACCCATGTAAACAGAAATAGAGATTGAGTGTAAAGAATAAAATGTATGGATGAGTGATTTGTTGAATAAAGAGAACTTACGCTAAGTAATCGAAATCGTGCACAGACCAAAGCCTCTTTATAATAATTGGAATCAAGATGAGAGGACATAATTGAATGTAGATGAAGTGAAAGAATATATATTATATATGTATTAAAACAAGTATCTTAATTTTTTTCAAATTTAATTAATTAACTAATTAATATTAGTGATATTAATTGTACATTTGAAAGTAAGTACATTACTTTGTTAAGCTTACATAACTATGCATTCAATGATAGAAGTATGCAAGCACTTTGTATAATATAATCTCAAAAAACTGATTCTAACTGAACAAAGTCCTGTTTTAAAGAGATGCTTGCTATATTTTAAAAGCGGTATTGTATTATATGAATATTAAATGCTCTTATATTTACATCTCTTTAAAACTTAACCACAACCCTTATATTACAACAGACGTGTTGAGTGAAATGAATGGTGTGATGTTATGACTATATGATTCCAACCAGATCGATGGATGATTCACGAATGAATGGTAATGTGACGTTTTCGGCTATAAATTCCGTGGTCTCATCCACGTGCTTTCCTTCGAACCAGTTAGGCTCTTCTACAGACTTTGTCAACAGCTCGTCAGTCACGAAGAATTTCAGCCATGCCTTAAGAGCAATGAGAAATGATTATTATGATAACTAGTCGACCAATCAAATGAAACCTAATTAATGAACAATGAAATATGGATGAAACTAGAAGAAACTTCAATATTTTTTAAATAAATAGATTTATGCTTAAGTTGTTCGTTATATATGGGTATCACAGATCTACCCATTATAATAAGTATCCCTTTTCACACGCTCCATTACATTTTGTGAATAAATTTGAAGTTTCTTTAGCTTTTTACGTATCACTGAAAATTTATTATACATCAATAAACACTCAAACTGGTGATGTCATAATGAGGTGCAACATCAACATCTTAGTGCCAATTATATAAAGGGGCTTGGTTTAAGTATTTAAGTATTTAGGAACAGGATTAACTGAAATTTTGGAAAGTTGCACAGTTTTTAAATTGTAATAATACATGTAATAATTGTTGTAGATATTGTTTATGTTATCATGTTACTTACAGTCGAAGATGTAATTGTTGGTACGGTAGGTTTGTAAAACGGTTTATTAAGATAGGAGGCTCGGTATTTAGAACTGAATCTACTTTTAGATTTTTCAGTTTCTGCGTTTATCTGTAAAATATTGTATCATAACAATCAGAAATATGGACAGTTACATCTTTTGAAGTACAAAACTCGATTATATGTTGTATAATTTTGTACTTACGCCATTATTTGATGAATCGGTTTTAGAAAAAGCTTCACTATATTTTCTTGTATCTCTGTCTCGGGATCTGGCTGTAGTTATGCCGGAAGAATCTTCAACCTCTTTTTGCCTTGCTCGCTGTCTCTTTCTTGATTGTATATTTCTCACCGGTGGTTTAAACGTCGAAGTTACTCGCGTATTATCTTCGACAGTGTTTTGTTTTTGATTTTTATAATTTGCATGATATTTATGTTTCTCGGTTTCGTGTTCCGTACCAACAGTCGGTGATACTGCTGGCATATTTTCTGACACCTCGCCCATGTTCGAAGTAACTTCATTAACAGCTATGTTTTCTTGGGATTCCGTACTACTTATTGTAATTATGAATGGTTCCCTAGCGATGTCACTTCCCTCTTTTTTAAGAGAATCACTGGAAAGTTTATTTTTTGAGTTGCTCAACAGGCTTAAAATAAGAGGCGCGTCAGACGTTTCATCTGTTTTATTTTGAGTAACTTCTGAAGTATCTCCTTGAATAGCTTCTGTGGTAGTAGTTGCTTCGCTTCTATTCCTCAGACGAGAGTAATATGAAGTTCTTGGCAATGATACTTTTTTTCTTAAAATGTTCGTATCATTATTTTTTTCAGTTTCTATGACAGAAACTTCAGTGCTTTTGACAGAGTTCCTTCCAGGAAATTTTCTGGAGTAAAATGATGGTCTTATATTTGTTTTCTTTGTACCACTTGTATCTTCGACTTGTTTTCTCTTGTCATTAGTTTCAGTTTTGGTTGCTTGGGTCGTTGTAGTGAACTTAAATTTCCTACTATATTTATTAGTATGTTTCTCAGTGCTAGAAACAATTTTTTCTGTTGTGGATGGGATAAAAGTTGTTGCTTTTTTATTTCTGGCGGAGTATTTTCCTCTAAGCTTATAGTCTACGCTTTGTGAAGTTACTTCCGGTATAACAGTTGTGACAGAATTTTCTTCTTTATTTTCTTGAATTTTGAATTCTTCCATTTTTTGCTTGTTGCGTAACTGCAAAACATAGTTTTGTAACATTAACGGCAAACTTAAAAACGATCGTTTTTAAGTTGCGAAAAGAATGCGAAATTTCGCATTCTTTTTATAAAATGTTATAATAATATGGCTAAAGTGTAATCAATGGTTTTGCCTTAGGAAAGTGATTTTTATGTTTTAACGTATAAGTATTATTTACTGTATTTGATAGATAATGAGATAATTTCTATCATTTTCTTCAAGAAAATAGTTTGGCAAAGTGTTTTGAAATTAAATTTGAGTGGTTCATGGATTTCGGCCAATATTATTATTATTATTATTATTATTATTATTACCCCAGAGTACTTGTTTTCTGCTAATGCTGTCTGAGTGGATTGTGATGAGGATGTTGAGAAAGTTTTGTAAACTTTTTGTGACGCATTCAGTGATAAACTCTCTCTGTTTGGAGAGCTCGATTGTGTCTGAAATGTTTATGAATTTTTTACAAACGAATGTTACAAGATTATTCTGAATTAGAAGTAGGTAATAGACTGCAGTAATGCACAGTAATGTACTTTTAGCGAGACAATAATTTAAGTACATATATATTATTTTTGTCGATCTGATGATTTTTTTTAACTAGCTTTTGTCTTATATAACAAAAACTTACGGCATTTTTTGCTTGTATCAACGCTTTAAAACTTTCGGGGTAGTTATCATCCTCGCTGATGTCATCAGACCTTGCTTTTGGCTTTAATGCCAAAGATGTATGCGAGGCTTTACCTCCTCTCAATGGCCGCCTCACAACTCTTGTTACTTTTAATGTTGTACTTTTAAATTTATTTGCTTCCGTACTTTGCTGTACAGTTTTTTCCTCGATAACCGGAGCAGATGTCTGGATTTCAGGCTGACTAGTAATATTTTCTATGTGACTAGATTTAACTTCATTCAAAGCTACAACTCCTTCTCCGGTTAGATTCGAATCCGTCTCAGATGGTCGTGTCTTGAATCTTAATTTTCTCACATTTCTCAAATCAGCTGATGTTCTAGCTGTGGTTGGCGCTTTATCGATGACTAATATAGAATTGGTCGACCCAGATTCTTCTAAGTCAAGGGGTCTTACGTTCGTCCTCGTATTGATACGTCCGCGCCCTCTCCTGGGGACTATGTTTTCAGTTGTCTGCGATGCAGAATTTCTTCGTCTGAATTGATTAGTAGCTGTTTTATCTTGTTTAGTAGCAATTTTAGATATGTCATCTTTGTTAGTATTTCTAACTTCGATTTTAGTCTCGTCTATGGTCGGCGATGAAATTTCCACGGGTGTTCGAGAAGTAGATCTTGTGATATTTTGCCGTGTTCTACTTCTGGCGGCAGTGTTTCTGAAGGAATTATTAGTTTCAGTTTTTGGGTTTTCAATCGGCCGACTGCGTGTTCGAGTTCTTCTTGAATGGAATCGTTCGTTGCTTTCGCTGGGTCGCTCTGCCTCCAACACCGCTTCTGCTCTATCAGGTGGCTTGCTTCTCGTTCTCGATGTGACGACATCACTCGGCACCTCCACTCGTCGCCTGCTACTCCTGGATCTATAGATAGGCACGTTCTCCGGCGAGTCGGTGCTGAAGCTATTGCTATCTGGAGCTGATGGCGCTGCTAGCCTTCTGCCGGTCCGCGATACACTTTCCACCTGAAAGTTGAGAAAATAATAGCGTTTAACGAGACGATGTTCAAATATCTAATTGGACTTCCGCTGCCACATAATTTTAGCAAGACGAATTAAAAATACAATACGTTACGTAAAAGATTAATACAATGAAAATAAACAAAGAAAGTGAACTAGTGTTCAAATCGTAAACAATGCCCAGCCATCGGAACTATTTTCATTGTGACATAACTTAAACTATGCTTCAAAAATTATGAAATAACAGTAAACTTCCCGTAAGTACCTCTTCATTCGTTAAAAAAGGTATTCTGATGTTGAGTGAAATCAAAATTTGAGCTTGGACTGAATTTCCTTAGTAACAATTTGCATTTCAAGTTAAATATAATTTGGGTCAATTTCTGCAGCAATAAATTGACACTAATGAATGTATGCAAAAGTGAGAGGTCTACCCTACGGCGCGGGCGGACCTATGTCCGTGTGCCCTTATTGAGAACCATGTGAACTACACACGTGCACCAATGACATGATTAGCGATAACGCTTTATCAGTATCTACGAAGTTTGAATGGTCTGCTATTTCAAATCGTATCTTAGCCTATTACCACAACTACTAATCGTTCACTGGTGCTCTCGAACTAGTGTGCTGAACGGATTAAATTGTGTTTTAAGAGTCTACTATTGTGCACTACTAGATTATATTCCAGGCTATGCACATATAACGCGTATATAAACTGGTTAATTTAATTACTGGTTAATTTAAAAAAAACCTGCAGAAAAAGCTGCAGGAGATGAAAGGTTCTCGAATGGTGATCGCAAACTGAAGATTTGCAAATGACGATCAAAACAGTTCAGATCAGGTGTGTTTGATGACTTTAGTAAGAACATTGTTACGGTTTATGTTTAAGTATTTTAATAATCCATTATAAAGCTTCAGGCGTTGAACTCGAATTAAATTTCCCCATACCAGGTTAATCCTAAAATTTACCAATTTTTGTTTTGTGAGTATAAGACAGAATGAACAGCCACGTGGTGCTAAGCTACCCCTTCTCCATAGAAACAATAGTTATACCAAACAGTAGAAATAGTTTTGGGGGTAGCAGGTACTACTCCGAAGAACACTGCACACTGGATGCTACATAGTTTTATTTTATACGTCAATTTACGGCTGAAAACTGTATCATAATTTTATATCTCAATATTACCTAAATGATATTTCAAAACTTTTAATCTGTAGTTTTTGCAAAAGCCTGTTAACATGTTTCCTTTCACTTTAATTTTGGTAGGTAATATCTATCTATATCGATTTTCAATGATATTTTTCACTGTATACGAGAACTAGACTGTATTCAGAAAATAGGCATAATATTTAATAATTATATCCCAGTTGGCCGTAAACTAGCAACAACATTTGCAAAAATAAGTAACAACGCCACATCTTAAGCTGGACTTGGTGCTCAAAGCCCAGAACCGTAATTAGATCAAATACTGTAATTTTGGCAAGAGACTACCTCTCGTTAAAATGACAATATTTTATATAACTTACTCACTACTTACATGGATCAAATTTTGTGACCATTTAACGTGTACAGAAGAGATTCTCTATACAAAGAATTTCGAATCTCAAAACTTGCCTTCGATCCTGTTTAGATATATCTACGAAATTTACGACCTGAATAATTGAAAATTAGCTGCGTTATTAGCTCAGTAAGCTAGTACAACATTGACAATTTCAGTTCCACGATAATTATGAATCAATTTGTTGGTAGCAAGAGCAATAAATATACTATAATAACCGACCTTAAGCGACTCTTAAAAAATACAACCTAATATTTTGTTATGAATGAGGTTCTTGTTTAGGAGAGAATACGAATGATGAAAAAAGGTGGTACAGAATGGAAACCAATGAATTGTACTCGCCACCAGCCTGATGGTCAGACGATATCTGTAAAATTGTTGGCAAACAATAGTCGAGAGGCTGCAAAGGACCGTGTATAATGAAGTTCGAAAGAAGAGACCTATACCTACTCAGCAGTGGGCCCCAATAGCTGAAATGATATTCCGTGGACTATTACTCTAGAAGATATTAAAATTATTTATCAAAAACATGTTTTATTTACAGTTAATATCAAAGCTGCATCACAATATGTCCATTTTAATTAGAATATCGTAATATTTTTTTATGACTTTGTATAAGATATCAAGTATTTCAGTTGAATGATCGAATTAGTTATCTCTTAGAAATCATAAACAGCATAACAACAGAAGCATATAATAGATATGTGCGCAAATTGTAGGACAGTCACGATCGAGTATCAAGTGTGCAGCGCACGAAGCGAACAATGCTTCAATTTGACAGTCGATTTGAAAGAAAACCCGCGCCCACACTGACATAATATATCTTGAATATTTCTGTTATGTGCAGCACTATGCTGAGACAGGGACCCTTTTTGCCAACTCAACACATTCCTCCTACGTTATGAGTTGTGTCTAACGTTATTGTTTTTGTTTTTAGTTTTAGTTTTAGTTATTAATATGTGTGTTGTTTTTGCAAAATAAATACTCTTTCTTTCTTTCTTTGTTTCATATCATTACATACTCTTTATTAAACATTTTTTTCTAATAAGTTATACTAGCACGTGTATACAGGGTTACAGGAAAAGTCGTGCTAGATCCGTTAAGGGCGTGGAGTACCCATCATTTCTGACTTATTTCACTATGAAACACCCTACCCTAAACTTAACCCTTTTCGAGATATTCGACTTTTAATTTTTTATTGAATAATGCCGATTTTTAGGCTACGAAATTTATTTTTGTTTATTTTGTGTATCTTATTATTATTATTATTGCATTTTTACATGTGTAATAAGATGCTTTAGGACATCAATCATTAAAATAGTGCATAAGTTAATTGAATAGACCGTAGTAGACAAGTGAAAGTAAAAAAATAAAAAATATATTAGCAAGCTTATTTTTCTCTAAGGGATATCTAAAAAAAATATTATGACACTTGTTCGGCAGATATTTTTTAAAATATCTACGTTTCATCAGCTATCTAACGAGGTATAATAATCTAGGGTTTTATTCAAATGCATTGGAAAAAAATTAGTTTCATAGGCGACAGTGGAGAAGAAAATTTATACTTAGCCCTAAAAAGTAAAATAAAACATTAGGTATGCATGAAATGTCATTTATTAAAGGTTTTCACACAACTTTTTCTTATTCTACAGTTCATGTTCAACATGGCCGCCTCTATTTCTGAAACATTGTCGCATCCTTCTACGGAGACCAGTCTTCACTACTCCAGTGGTCAACGTGGTCCTCATTTTATTTGCTGCATCCACAATCCTTTCTCTTAAGTCTTCCACAGACAAAACTGGATTCGGCTCGCTGTACACAAGACTTTTCATGCACCCCCATACATGAAAATCCATGGGAGTTAGGTCCGGACTTCTTGCTGGCCATGGCAACGGCCCACCTCGTCCTATCCATTTGTTTGGATAATTTGTGTCCAGCCAGTCTCTGACACTTCTCCTGAAATGGGCAGGGCAGCCATCGTGTTGGAACCACATGTCCCTGATCAGGTTGAGTGGCAGATCATCCAGCAAATCACTCAAGTCTGCTCTCAGGAAATTTTCGTAGCTTTCCCCATTTAGATTATCCGGGAGAAAGTAAGGTCCAATCAAATGATTAGAGATAATGCCCATCCACACATTCACGCTGAATCTTCGTTGGGACCCTTTCACTCTTTTCTTATTGGGATTCCTTAGTTCTTTTGGGGCCCAGTAATGGACGTTGTGATAGTTGGTTATGCCATCTTTATCAAATTTGGACTCATCCGTCCACAAGATATTTCTTAGAAAATCTGGGTCTTCTACGTCAGCATTTAGCATAAATCTGCAAAAGTCCAATCTTCTCGCGGGGTCTCCTTCTTCAATAACGTGTACCGGCGTGTAATGGTACGGGTATAGGCCAGCAGTATGCACTGTAAACCACACTCTCCATTGCGAAAGTCCCAGATCACGGGCAACAATATTAGTGGAAGTAGTCGGATCCGCTCGAAAGCGTTGCACTATCTCATTGTCCTGTTCTTCGTCGTCAATTCGTGGTCTTCCCATGTCTGTATTTCGTCTCAAAACAGAGCCAGTTTCTTTAAGTCTTCGATAAACTCTGTCAAAACAGGCCACATCCGGCACTCGACGACCGGGGTAGCGAGTTATGTATTCGTTACGAGCTACCGTTAGAACTGCTACCTGGAGCGTCCCAACTACTTTTTTCCACGAAATGTAATACAAACCCTAGATTGTTAGACCTCGTTAGATAGCTGATGAAACGTAGATATTTTAAAAAATATCTGCCGAACAAGTGTCATAATATTTTTTTTAGATATCCCTTAGAGAAAAATAAGCTTGCTAATATATTTTTTATTTTTTTACTTTCACTTGTCTACTACGGTCTATTCAATTAACTTATGCACTATTTTAATGATTGATGTCCTAAAGCATCTTATTACACATGTAAAAATGCAATAATAATAATAATAAGATACACAAAATAAACAAAAATAAATTTCGTAGCCTAAAAATCGGCATTATTCAATAAAAAATTAAAAGTCGAATATCTCGAAAAGGGTTAAGTTTAGGGTAGGGTGTTTCATAGTGAAATAAGTCAGAAATGATGGGTACTCCACGCCCTTAACGGATCTAGCACGACTTTTCCTGTAACCCTGTATAAACGAAGTCAATAGTTAAAAAAATATATTATTTCAATTACATTCTTAAGTCTGAATTATTTATGAAATTTTGAAATTAAGGGTCCATGGCAACAAATTAACTTCAGACTTTCCTGACAGTTTACGACAAACCGGAAAAAAATATTATTACCACCGAATAGTTACTGAATTATTTTTGCTATATTTCGTGAACGCCACTTTATCATTTGGTAAAGTTGTTAAAGTTCTGAAACTCGATCCTGCTTCATTACGATTATAATGACTGGCTCCAAGCAGACTCTGTAATCCTCACTCACTTAATTAATACACTTGTTAGTGCTAAGCTCAAAAAAAACCTGCTTATTACCCATAGTATTATTTAAATGATTTGTTCCGTTTATTAACACCTTAAAGTTTGGATTAGTCCAAACAGGTACATAGTTCCGCGCGTAAGATATTTCAGGAGATAATAAATGATTTAACAACCTACACGTTTTCGTAATAACATAAAGCTGAGCTTTATGATCCTTAGAAGGATAGAAGTCAATTTATATGTTTTCAAACTGTGCTGATGTTAGTAGTACAAACAAATTATTGTTTTCATGTCAATCCAAAGTCATGCCATAGTACCAGAAACCCCGACCAATCATGAATTTAAAACAAAAGGTTATTTCAAACCTTTTTAGCAACGAGTCAAAAAAAACAACCAAGTGTTTTCACTTAATAATGATTATACGTTAATGGACTACCTAATATTTTGTATATACCTTATAGCCATCTTGCCGCCTACTTAGTGCAAAATATTTGCGAATATAACTCTTGTGGTTACCTCAAAAACCTTGTTATGTCAGTGTTAACAGAATAGGTGCACTTGTTTCAAAATTTTATTTGTTTTATGCACATAGGCAGTCGATGGACAAAAACATTAACTTATTTTTATGTGATAAAAAAGTGTAGTATTAAATAAAATAAAGAAAATGATTTTTATATTTTACGTCTATTGTTTCATTTGTGCGGTATCTATGTTTTCTTTGATACAAGTTTACACAAGTTGATTAACGCTAATGATTCATTTGAGAACTTTTAATTTGTTTCACCTTGCCTTTCACTACAAGATAAATAGGGTCACAACGACAACACCTTTGTCATTAATCGCTATCAAATGACTTATCATTGTTTATGTAAAGGCGATTGCTTTCTTTGTGTCGTTAACTGGTACTGCAAGTAAGTAGTTAATTAAATAGTATACTGACAATAAAATTATAAATACAATCTTCTTTATACATATAATACTGTAATAACTAGAACTTTCCTTCTAGCTGTCATTTTGGCAAATGCGAGCTAAAATGTGTGAGTTCTATTCCAAAGTCTGCCTCAATTTTGTCCCCGTATATTTGTAGTACTCCTAGCGACTAGTAATCTTACTTTAGAAAATAAATATTAACAGCTATATAAAAATGTCGTGACAATATGGGATCCACAGGCTTTCAAAAGTGCGAAATACAGCAGGTCAAGGTCTTTACAAGAGGAAACCTGATTTCGCGCGGGTAGCAACTGCATAATACTTATACTGTGAATTATATGTAGCGCTGTATTTAAATTTGAAACAAAGCGTTATTCTCATGTACATTATATTTGTTTGTGTCATAAAGTAATTAAATTGGCAGATTCTTTACTGAGAGTCATTTTAATTTGGCTTAAATTATAGAGATGTATTATGGATATAATTTATCAATAAATTAAATATGAATTAAAGTAAATTAAAAAGAATTTATTTGCTTCCATAAAGGCACAATGATACTGTAAATATACAAGCGGATTATATATATTTATGTATTATGTGCGAATATATTATTGAGCAGTCTTCTTCGAGTCACCGGTTCTGTTTATTTATTGAATATATTATATATATATATATATATATATATATATATATATATATTATTGAATTTTTAGTTCTAGGACATGTCGGCTTCCTCACGATGTTTTCCTTCACCGTTTTGGGAACGCGGTATTGCGCACATAAATCTTTCAATCGAAAAACTCGTAGGTGCACGTCGGGATTTGAACCGGCGACCTCCGGATTGAAACTCGGGGGTCAGTACCGCTAGACCACCACGCATTGAGCAGTTAATGTACGCTACGCTCTGACTCATGATTGCGACTATTTAACTTTCATAGGGTGGGCCGCGTGACACTGCGGTTGCAGATAACATTGATTTTATTATATTTTATTGTATGACTCATCATTGCAACAAATAGACTTGAAGAGAGTGGCCTGAGTCATTGCGGTGGCGGATTTTTTCATGTCGTCACTTGACAAATATTTATTATTGGAGTATCGAGAATTTTTGCGATTTGATAGAACTTCAAAGCCACATAAGCTTTGCTTAGATTAAGACTAGATAACGCTGTGTGAAATTGATAATAATAACAAAATATATTTCTTCTCCAAACTTGTAGAGATATAATAGACACGGTACAGTGCGGCGGGCACAAAGTGGCTTGTAATTGTATGTAACAACTTCGACACGACCCACCCACTAACATATATCATTATGTAAGTCCACAACCATAAACTTAATCGTTATACTCATCAAATTGATTAAAAATAATTAATAAGAAATTTCGGGATTATTAAAATTTTATATTAATATTGTTAATCAAGGACTTTAATTATTTCTAAGGCATAATATTCTGAGTAGCCGTTTGACTTCATAACTATAATAAAATTAATTGTTCCAAGGCTACTTCCAAGGCTACAACACTAGTTATTGTTCACGGCTTCGTTGCGAGTCATGTAACCCACAGGTGGTCCATTTCTGCCTACTCGTAATTCGTATTGAATTGCACCCTTCACCTGAGGTCTGGAAAGTCACATATGCCTGTAATTACACCGTTTAATGAGTTTACACGTTATGGATACAAATTGGTGGATTATCTGGACTCGAGAATTCACCTACGCGCGAAGGAATTGAAACGCGTCTAGTAAGAAGCCCGAATATAATGCACGGATATGCAACATAACTACTTCAATTTTTGTTAACACTCGAATTTACTCCCCATATATCTGTAATTTGCATCCGCGGGCTATATATGAAAACAGATTCTGAAAGAGTAAACTCCAAGTATATAATATTATGTATATCAGAATATACTATTTATCTATATAAAATCCTTTTAATTTTTTTTAACTGAAACTTCACCGACTGCATACTTGCAACAATTAGATGTTCAATGACATTATTCAATACAATGTACCGTTCGCCGTTCTAATTCGTGACTTATTTTGAGTACATAACACATGCTACATTAGTTATTGAGCAATCAGTCACATAAATATCTAGCAATAAAGTTTGTCGGTAGGTTTCAGCTGATATTACGAGCAGTTAGCATGAAGCCATCAGAAGATTTTATTGTTAAATGCAATACGGGAGCTTTACCTTACTACCTGTCAGCTTCAAACGTGTAAATTTACAATTCATATTTAGTCTGTATTAATAAAAACTGCATAACTTAGATCTTCGCTTACTTAAGTACTAGTGTTGTTTTTAAGATGTTTTATATATATGTGGGATATTTGAAAGATTTGAGGCGAATTGTTCCTTTTAACACAGTTTATTTCAATTAATTCTACACCAGTCATACAATGTCTTTTTGCCACACCCATCACATCTTAAGAGCAGTAGAACTCTCGCCAAGTTCGTCCGGGGTAGTACTGCCACCATGCCCATTTTTGCTGCCAAGCAGTAACGCGTTCGCGTTACTGCGTTCCGGTTTGAAAGGTGTGGTTGCCGGTGAAATTACAGGCACAAGAGACATTCCACCTACACGTCTCAGAGTTACGGGCGCACACGATGCGACTTAGGTCTTGTCGTACCTAGTAAGGGAGGACCCAAGTCGCATCGATTGTTATGGGCAGAGGTTACCACTTAACACCAGGTGGGCCGTCGACTCGTTCCATAACTGTATCACTTAAAAAAAAAACTTGACAGTTCTTAAAACATGTCATTTTTCTATAGTGTTGCAAACAAACAAAACTTACATTTTACTGCGATTACTACTAATCTATCCGACATATATAAATAAATAATAAATATCGTTGGACACTTCACACAGCGCCATCTAGCCCCAAAGTAAGCTAAGCATAGCTTGTATCATGGGAACCAGAAAGTTATATAATACTTAAATTTTTTGTTGTAAATACATACATATAATGCATATCAACACAGAAATCAGAATCAGAGAGAATCAGAACAGAAATAACATCTATGTTCCTCACACAAATATTTTGTCCTCGGTGGGAATCGAACCCACGACCTACAGCGCAGAAGGCAGGGTTACTACCAACTGAACTGTGAGGCCTGCATAGATGATTTCTAACACTTAACATCAGGCCATCATCGCCTACCATCATTAGAGCCACAAAAAAGGTAGAGCCGAATCCCAAACAAAAAAATGAAAAAATAATAATAATATGACAATAAAAATATGATAATATATATATATATATATATATATCATCAAACGATGTGATATTATATATATTTATAAGCTAGATATTGTGACGCACAATCCTAATAGCGCCTACGTATAGAAAATTACTGAAATACAGAATATAGAATATGCATCAATGTTTCTGCTATCTATGCATTGAAATAAAATGTTATAGCGATGTTCGACTACATTATACCTAGGAGTAAAAAAAATTAAGATAGTGCTTACGAACAGCGAACATAGCACAAGTATCGGGAAACGTTTTTTTCGAACAAGATCGTCCAGTTGGTAACAGCAAGTTAATACCAAAACTATTTGTTGTGAATAAAAAATACAAAGTGCAAATGTTACCTGAGACCCAGATGCGATTTTCATTCATAAAATAACTTTAATTGTAACACTAATTACAAAAACACGATTGGTATTAACTGTTTGTTATCGTAATTTTTGTAACGATCTGTGGAATCAAGAATCGTTTAATTGCCTTTACAGTCATAACAAGCGTAAATTTAATACTACATATTGGAATATTACTAGTCGCTATATAATTATTCAAGCTGAAAAACTTGTACGTTGGACGTTTGTCTGAGAAAGTAATGCCACCTATTTCTACCGCCAAGCTCGAACGCATGCCGTTAATTTAAACTGTTATTTTTTAATTTTAATAAAATCGAAATACGGTCCAATCGCGATAGGTGATTCGTCGTTGGAGACTTATGTGGGGCATCTTCAAAGTCTATGGTGCGATTTACAGTCATTCGCTGAGGAATTTCCGTTCTACCTTTCACTTCATCTTTAGACCCAACTTATTTAAGAGACCACCGTGGAAGTTTATCCTACAGAATAAAAAAGGAATATAAAATCAGTTATAACTAGCAGATATATCATGTAACATACAAGATAAAAATATATACATGAATTTACATTTACTTTTTTTGAAGTCGGTTAAAAATATATCAAACCAATCGAGCATATCTAAAATTCCACATTGCATCTCTAATATTCTACATTTACGTCACTAGTCAACATTCCCAAAAATCAAGGCTTTAACTCAATTTTTTTACATCATACGTTACATATGATCACGACATTATTTCACGAATTTAAGCGAAAGTTAACCAGTTCCAGATCGCTTTCGTGCGAAAGCTGCTTTGGCTTTCTTCATTAATGTAATATTGCAAATATAGCCCACGGTACAAGTCACAAGAGGAAAGATAACGATTAACTTGACTTTGACAAAGACTGTTTAAGACAGTTTTTTTTTTTGCTATATCGATATTTACAAATAATGTAACTCCCTCATTGACTTCAAACGCATTGCTACATTACTATATGAAACAATTCCACATCATACTCGTATCATTTGTTTGTGCACTACAGCTGGTTGTTCTTCGGCACAACTATTGTACATTTTAGATGTATGTTATTTCACGGGTTTTCTCTCGTGGCTTGGGCCACCTCATGGCAACGCGTTCAAGGTTGCTCGTGCGCCGAAAGCGACAAAGCCTTTGCGCGGCTGGACTTACCGGAATTCACAGTGACAAAACGAACTAAAACCAAAAATGGTTGACGGATTTTGTTGAAAGTTCCCATCTGAGTAAAGTTAAAGTTGTACTTTGGTTGTGTACTTACTTCCACTATATAATTATTTTTTTTGAGTAGAACTTCATTACCGATATTTGTATTCTCACATTATGAATACTTCCACGGCCTTGATATGAGAAAGGGCATCTCTGCGTTAATGTAATGACATATAAATAATAAATTATTAAATAAGCTTTCTGCTGAATAATAAGTGTATTTTTTTCAATTTTAAAATGTAGTTAAGAACATCAAATATGAACCATTATATTTAACTAAAGATTGAACCTGGGATGCCCACTTCGTAGCCAAAGTTACCGCGTTGTATTTAAGAAGTGTCAGATTTCATTTGGAAGTATTAAGCAAAAATGTCAGGGCTCATTTGTGCAGCAAAATGCATTAACAAGTTTTGTTGGTCACGACGGTACATTAGCAGCAATCTTATAGACCACAGGAAGACCTTCATTGTAACGGATCTAGATTGGATTCACAATCTACATGGATAATTAGCAGAGTGTTATCAAAAGGATACACAGGTTTGAAGGTCTAATAGAAGGTATGTGTTTGAACCAATTGTGAATTGATCCTGATCTCATGTCTCATGTCTCATTTCAAATAATTAAATAATGTTGTTAGCAATGGGTTATGTACAAAACAAATGTCTTTCAAATGTAATAATTACATCAAAAAAATGTATCCATATCAGTATGCAATTTTGTTCTGTTTTACTTACTTTGCATCAATATTTTTTCTATTGGATATTGCGGTGAATACAGAATGATTTAGTTTTTAGTCCTGAATGTGGTTTAGCTACAGAGGAGATCGCAGATTACGTGTTTCAAACAAATGTTAAAAATCTAAATGAAGCGTTGAATTTTGCGGATAATTAGTGATCGTGTTTTAGATTATTAAACATGTCTTTAATCAAATATCTACGAAAGGAATAAAAAAAACATACATATAAATAATTGCTAAATTAAGTGGTCTATTTTATCTGCAATAAAGAGGCAGTGACTAATACGTATGAATTGCAAATTCATTGGACACTCATAAACGTTTCACCAAATATGTTTTTTGAAGGTGCTATTTATACAGTAATGTAATTTGTAGCAAACACATATCATGCTTGAATTATTTCCTAATTTTTTTTTATACTGCCAATGTTTTTGGTATTTTTGATTATTTTCATACTTCAAAGTGATTATACACTATATTATATTAAATAC
This sequence comes from Chesias legatella, assembly GCA_947359385.1. NCBI lineage: Eukaryota > Metazoa > Arthropoda > Insecta > Lepidoptera > Geometridae > Chesias > Chesias legatella. The sequence continues at coordinate 5,349,219 of OX375768.1, read as the reverse complement.
TATGCTCGTCTATAAAGTTTTCTTTATCCGATATCATGTTTAATCGTCACCGAAAAAATATCAAAACATTGTTTTGTATAGATTAATTTTGATATTGACCGTACAAAGGGTGAACACTAGTTATTTAGTTTAATGAGAATATTAGAAAATAATAATAATAATTAAAAGGTAAAAAATATTCATCGTGTAACACCTGTCTACCACCGTGGCCGCATTTCCCTGCTCGTACGAGTATATATCGCGATTTACTGAGATCTGGATAGCACGACCAACGAATGCGTGCGCGCTGTCGAGCTCAAATTCTCATGACGATGAAGATATCTCGTGCAGAGATTATCTCTAAATGCTGCAGATGATATGATTGCGATGTAGCGATTGTATACAGAAAACAGTTTAGTTTGATAGAGATAGAACGAGCATCTTCATACGACAGAGAATGTATATTAAGTCTGAAATTTATCGGCATAGTTTTCATGGATATATATATATATATATATAAGCCCGAATAACGAATTGTCATATTTTTCTCGGAAATAGATTCCACAGTCAGTACCGTGCATTTAACATCATCTTTCGCGCATTTTATCCAAAATTATAATATTTTTCTGTTTTTTATTTTGTTTGAAGCAATATCTCGCTCATTTTTATGACGTAGGTATTCGGACAGTTAAAGTTACTTTACAAAAACTGTCATTCGTGATACTGTGATCTTGTTATCAAAGTAGCAAATATAAACATTTAAAAAATTCCGAAAAAGATATATATTTTGTAAGCAAAAGTATATCGATAAAGTTCATTGATTTACAAATCTGTGGCAGATGAGAGCTATTGCATCAAATGGAAACCGAGACTAACACAGCATTGTATTTTCCAGCAAAAGTACAAAGTTTTGTTTACCCCGTGACTAAAATACTTGGCAACGTATTACATACTTTAGAACGAACATCGGCTATATTTCGTTTCACTTACATAACAGACAGTCTAGTCTAGATGTAAGAAATGTGGGTCAAAACCACATCCCCTTTTGTGTCTTGTTTCTTGCAATATAATCACTAGATTCAATGTATCATCAATACATCATTTGGACAAGTTATTGTTCTGATTCTGGGTGTATTGCAAAATACGAAAATCCAAATGGTATGTTGTTTTTTGGTCATTGTTTTCTTGCGGTAGATACTTTATATGACTAGTGTGTAGGAGAGAAATAAAAAATTATGAAGACTTATAAATCTTTTTTCTTCTTTTAAACTTTATTTTTAAACTTTAAACTTTTAAACTTTAACTGATAAACTATATTATATACATAGTGATATCTGAGCCAACACTGGCTAGGCTGTCTTGAACATATATGGAAAATAGGCTAATTGAAGGAAGTTACCTGAAAAATAAAATAAAAAATCATTCGTTACGACTTGACGTTGATTTTCGGAAAAACCTGTACACACAAAAAAATATAATTCACTTTTTTCACGTCCATGACTTACTTGAGTATTGCGAAGTTAAAAAGCATGCAATATTACTGCATTCGAACATCCTTTGTCTTATCTAGGCTAATGATATGCGTAGGATAACAAAAATCCATACAAAGAAAAACATTATAACAAACTGAAAAGCTTCGACACTCACTCCTACACATATAAATGCTGTGTCGTTTTTAAGTGATAAATTAAAATGATCTACCAAATAATATATTTTGAAGCAAATTAAATAAAATAAAAAAAATAATTAAATAGTATACAATAAGTCAGATTCATTAATCCGTTTCAGACCATCTCAGTGAGCTGTAGAAATAAAATAAATGGCCATGGACACATTGCAGCCAAATGTTATCTCCTCATTGAAGGCAAAATTATGATATACATCGTAAATGCAATTAAACTTCAAATACGTTTTGAAATTTTAATAGACCGTAAATTTTCTAATGAGACCACAAAATTATTGCTCCTTGACATTAAGAATCCACTGACAGATCAATAAATAAATTAAATGTGGCTTTTTGTAATAACGCTATAACAAAAAAAGTGGATCGGCCCGTGACTTTATCCGCGTGGAATATGGGTTACACCGTTAGGGGTAGAATCTCCCGATTTTCTTGTCTTTGCAAGTGTCTAAAACAAACCACTAAGCAAAGTTTCAGGCCTAGTAAGCCTTTAATTTTCAGTTTTTGTAAAGGGCAGCGTCTTTACTTTTTTCAGTATATATACTAGCTGTGCTTGCGGCTTCATCGGCACGAAATAAGACAACTGGGCTAATCATTTCATTTGCGGATTAGTTTACAGGCCTTTTTAAGTTCTACAAATTGTGTATACCTCTATAAAGCATTCATATATATCATGCCGTTAAGGCATCGTTCGTAAGAAACGTATTCGCGAAACGGTTTTTACTCGACTTACGTTGCCAGATTTGTCTCAACGAAAAACCTTTTTATTTTAAAGGGATTACAGGAAGTTAGTTTTCCGTATACAAACGCTATACTTCTTTGATAAAAGGGAAAGGGAACAATTGGTTTCATATAATTCTTTGGATACTTATGACACATATTTTCGAGCATTAAATTATGCTAAACCTTCCGTCCTTCATCTCTGAACATTTGGATGACACGTTCTCCCACGATTATCCATTTTAGTGAACGAGTGTTCAAGTTGATTATAATAAATTTGTTTTCATTAGGTAATAACATGTTATGATTCACACATCCACCTACTTAAATAAGTTTATGTCCTAATCCTAATCAAAATAGAGTTTTGGAAACATCAAGGTTTTTACTAAATACAAAGTTAATTAATAATCAATTAGAAAGAAATCGAATCGAAAGTATAGTTAAGATTTTTTTTTTAATTTAATCTACAACTAATCTACCTAAATATATATGGGCTTCCTACAGTCTACCTACAATGTGACCTTTCAAACACACTTACTGTTTAAATATGACATACATTTCAAAAACATAAATCCTAGACTTCCTCATTTCCTACATAAGCGGGAAGAACTAATTCTGCTGATTAATTGTGACCGCAAAATTATTACGAGTGTGGCGATAAATCATTATGAGGCTTCATTGCAAGTACATTCACTTCTTAATCTAGCACAAATCGACGTTACACGGTAGGTCATATACGTGTCCCGACTGTGACATAATGTGAAAGGATTTGGCTATCGTACGGGCGTGTATCAATCGTGCCGGCCTGAATCATATGGGGTGTGACAGGTACTGCATTGAAATGATAAATATCCAATCTATGAAATACTGGTAACTTTTTTGACGTGACAACGTCTTATAATTCGATAGAGCCGGCTGCACGCACGAAAAAACATGACTCATGCGGCGTTACCTCGCTCTGAGGCGTTCCATGTAAGGCTTGTGCAAGTGCAAGCGAGAGCGCGGAACGAGCGACAAAGAAGCACAATCGGCCTTTGCGTTCGGCAGCGTTCGACATCCGTCTCTCTCCTACTTGAGTGAGCGATGCGTCTGCGTGGACAGCTGCTAATACTTACATTTACATGTTTTGATCGTTTGACTATTCCATCAGTATTTTCTTAAGACGTTGTCACGTTCAACTATCGTCAGTAAACCGACTTTACAGACAACCATTTTTTTTTTTATGTAATACATTTACGGAACGAGCCGATGGCCCACCTGGTGTTAAGTGGTAACCTCGGTCCATAACAGCCGATGCGACTTGGGTCCTCCCCTACTAGGCAAGACAAGACCCAAGTCACATCGTATGCGCCCCTAATTCTGAGACGTGTAGGTGGAATGTCTCATGTGCCTGTAATTTCACCGGCAACCACACCTTTCAAACCGGAACACAGTAACGCAAATGCGTCACTGCTTGGCGGCAGATGGCAGATGGTGGCAGTACTTCCCCGGACGAACTTGGCGAGAGTTCTACTGCTCTTAAACTAACTAACATTAAACTAACTAACATTAAACTAACTAACATTAAATTATTTTTAGATTCAAAAAGTCATATATTAATTGTACAATCATTTTAATTGCATTATTAGTGGTTCATTAAATTGAAGGCTTAATTAATAAACCAAATTGAATGTATTTAAGGGCTAAGTTGGTGTTGACGTCGACGATGAAATATCTCAACCGAATTAAGTAGTAACCGAATAAGAAAATTCTCAAAACATTCTCAAGAGTTGAAACGAAGCCTCAAAGTAACTTAAATATTCAAGAGAAGTGTCTGACAAGAATTAATAAAATAAATAATAAAATCATCTTTACACACCTCTTGATAATATTTGAAAGGACCCAGGCCTCTCAGCCAATCCCATCCCCTACGATAATTCTTTTATAACAAGTTTGCCGCACTGAAATCAAGTAGAATGATAGCATCGTTGCAATTGATTGCATCGTTAAACGAAACAACACTGGTGAAGATATATTACAAAAAAAAATACAAATCCTTTGGTGTACAAGACACTTCACTTGAACCCATCGAAAAAGAATTGCAGTAACGTGATAATATCTATTGAATGTTATCAAGTGACTGTATCGTCTGAAGAGAGAAAGAATCTTGACCCGCAGGACTATGTGTAATATCTTGCTAAGTTAGAACTTCAATCCATGCAGATAAATGAATTTGGTAAAAGGACTATATTTGAAACTTGAAATATAAATATGTATTCTGTGGTTACTTACTTGCTATGAGGGAGAAATATACCTGAAAAGTCGTTGGGTATACTTACCACAAACAATTCCTAAAACAGGGTAATTAAGAGAAAATGTAAGAGCTCTGATTCAAATAAATATTTTCAGTGCCAACAGATGGAGAGAATCTATGTACAAAATATGAATCTAGTTTTATAGGAATTAAATGGTTGAATCTATAAAACAACCTTCTTAAAATCAACTCGCATCAGAATTTTGCAAATATTGTATTAAATTCTTCAAACTGAAATACTTGAAGAACAGTGAACCTACGACATCGAATTTGAGTATGCCCGTGATGTTAATTTTATTTAACCTCGGCCAATTGGAAAGTAACGGTCATCTTCATACAATTATAACATAAAAAAAGACTGTAGCGCACTGCACCTATCAACATTTACTAAGAAGTATTAACTAAGATTTTATGGGAATCATATTAGATTTTTCATCAATCTCAATAATTGATAATCGTCTGTGTATCTATCGATTGATAAGTGTATTAAGGGTCAAAGAGTGACTTCTATTATTATTAGTCATTAAATAATCATCCGAAGCATCTAATTAAATTGGAAAAACAAAATTACTTCAATCTTCTAAGTATCAGTAAAATGCTGCCCATATTATTCACAATATGAAAATCACTAAACATATATGAATGGAGACGCTCCTGAACAAAGTTATTGGGTCAAGTTGAAATTTAACAAATATCATTTGAACCGTCTTATGCCACTGTATGAAACCTGCCTTAAGGTTTCACCTTGAAAAATTTTCATAACAGTTTACCAGGATGTTCTGTACAAATATACATTCTACGTCGCATATGGTAGCAAAGTACAAACAAAAAGATAAACAGACCACTGGTCTATGCCACCAAAGGTCTTGGACACTGACTTTTTAAATAAAACGAGAACTACGTAATCGAACATCTTAAGACGAGTACTTGAAGACATTACATTTCTTGTCGTAACTTTTGCGTTCTGTAATTGCCACCTTGGAATCTCTGAACTTTAAGACAATCTTCGAAAAAGGAAACTGGATAAGAACATGATAATTACTCTCCTCAATATCTTAAAGGGCAATATATCTCTCATCGCTGAAGGTATTGTAGAAATGTATGTTTTATATTTTAATTGCCATTATATGTAACCAATTCCAATTACTGCTTTAAACAGTTTAATGCAAAATCATCATTAGTAATAGCCTTCTAAATCAAGACGTCAAATTTGCTCTTAGATTTGTAATTTATTTCAGGATAATTCACACAACGAAGCAGGTCTTAAAATTATATTGCAAAACAATTAGCACACTAATATTTGACATTTCCTTATTGATATATCGTTTTAGAAGTTTTTTATTACTACCTAATCAGATCTAACTCCATTTTTTACGATTTATTGCGGCTGAAGACATTTCAAATCATTATCTTGACGACCTTCCCGATAACTTTAATTATGTCAAAGTATATACCTACCTTGATATTATAAGAATCAAATTAAATCAAACATAAATTAAAGCTATGGATGGAAGCTAATTTATCTGAGTGATGAACAGCTGCTAGTCATAAACTAACACGAATCGCTGTGACACATTTTCTCACTTATTTTATAGCAATTAATTCAGCCTGAAATTCTCGTTAGTTATACAGATTATTAAATTAAATTACAGGAAGTCTTCAGTGAGATCACTACCCTTAGTGGATAAAAGTCCCTTTTAAATACTTATCAAGTTTCATACCGGCATCGCTGGCGGCATGCAAACTTCTTAATTTACAAATGAAATACCCGTCCGTCGTATCTCGTTTCATGAACAATCTTCAAACCCATCCATAAAACTGTCATGTTTTAAGTAGAAAAAGGGAGCATTACGCGTAGATTGCCCCAGTTTACCCCGGGAAGTCCAAGGCAGAGCCCAAACTAGTGATCTTTAAGCGAGGACAACCGCTCGTCTTTTTGTGCGTCCGTGCCTTTTACTGTACTAAAGTAGATTATACAGCGATATGTGTTTGTACATGTGAAGCTGTTTGGCTAGATAGAGTTCCGGCTTGTAAAATACTAGATATTTAAATATAATATGAAAATAAAATATTGTGGTAACTCTTGTATGAATAGGTAAGGTAAGAGTTCCAGATTTTCACTTTATGTTATCGCGTTTTAAAACAAAGCTGAAAATATTGGTAATAAGTGAATTTAGCAATTCGGTTTGGCCACTTAGGCCGTGAAATTTGGATGGGTCCGGTTAAGTTATAAGATTATATTGTATTTGAACAAAGGACTAAAATCACGTGAATTGAACAACGAAATGTAACCTTGTTTCTTTCTTTGTAATACACACATTATTGAAATTAAACATAAGTAATTATAGAAAAACTTAATATTCAAATAAATACTTCATACACTTGACTGCTCCGCGTAATATAAAAAACTAATTACTTCTAAATGGAAACATGTTTAATTTATAGATCAAGTACCAAATGGTTTCAGCATAAAATTGCAAAAATAATGTAAAGTCAAATTTTGTAATATATATGATGAACTGACATTTGTAACTAATTACTTAAATGAGATAAAATCAAGTACACCCAGTCAAGTGCGAATTGAATCAAGAATCCCTAAATAAAACCTGATTCAAATTTTAAATATACATCAACATATATTAGCAATAGTGTCATATCATTTCAATAAATTAAACTTACTACTAGATTCAGGTAACAAGTTGACCTTAAGAAAAAATGTTTTTAGAAGACATTATTTACTGGAAAATTTTTTGATGTATAATCGGAGAGTGTAATGCGTAAAGCTTCGCTATCTATCTGTTCTAGTCACTGGTTCTCTCGAACCAGTGTGGTGAAAGGATTGTATGTGCGCCTCAAAGAGGCTCCTTTCGTGCACTTGACACATGTCTTCGAATTGTCAGTTCTAGGACATGTCGGCTTCCTCACGATATTTTCCTTCACCGTTTTGGGAACGCGGTATTGCGCACATAAATCTTTCAATCGAAAAACTCGTAGGTGCACGTCGGGATTTAAACCGGCGACCTTCGGATTGAAACTCGGGGTCAGTGCCACTAGACCACCACGCTCTCCACCAAGCTTCGCTTGCAATCATTGAACTAAAATTACGCTACGCTCTGCATTCATGTGTTCTGCAGAAATTATTTTGCGAATGCAACGACTAAACTACGCTGACCGATAACTTACATATACAGGGCAGGTGTATAACACATTCTCACACAACAACACGTACAAAATGTAACCTATGGCTACCTACGGCTCAGGCAATTGGTCAAATCGACCTTAGGTTCTTTGGTATCTGTAACCCAGTTTAGAGAGCCTGTAATTTGTGAAGCATAGAATTATATTGCATGTTAATTTTATGGTCAATTGGATATGACTGTACCCGACAGCAACTAGAGTGGAAATGTACAAACCGTACAAGTTTTTGAATGAGGAAGCTAAACATTAATCGCCGCGCCGCGACAACCGATTCAGTAATCACATAGTTCACACATTAACAGTTTGAGACTTTAATTGAAGTTTACAAATGTAGATTCAATTTCATTAAAGCAAAAAGTACGAAAATTTGATGGGCAGTAAAATCGAGCGTTTACAAAAAACGTAATGTTTTTAAATACTAAGTAAACTCTAGTCGCGCATCGCAACTGACATGCGTATTTTTTATGTATAAATATTTTTGCAAATCCTTATACAGAAAATAATATATAAAAAGAGAACTTTAGTGTAGACAGTGCTTCAAAATGCTCACGGTGTTGCTGATCTCAATAGGCTACGGTACTACTATTACTAGATATTCGTTGCACCATCTGTCTCGATCCAGTGTGGTGAAAGGACGCACCTGACACATGTCTTAGGTTAGTTAGTCTTAGTTCTAGGACATGTGGATTTCCTCAAGTATTCTCTATCACATTAAGCGCATACATTTTTAAAGTGATAAAACTCATTGGTGCTCGTATAAATTTGAACCTGAGTCCTCCGGTTGAAACTTGGGGTCTGTAACACTGGGCCACAACGCTCTGTACGTAAGCTATTTTGAAATTTCGTTTTAATTAAAAACAAATGTTGTGTAAAAGTAAACATTACTGTAAATACTAAACAAATATGATTTCAGAGCTGATGGTCCACCTGATATTAAGAGTCATTCACTACCTTTTAAAAAAATGCTAAGATGCACTTGTTTCAAGTTGGTAATTATATGAATTATTAAAAGGAAAACGCACATTATATGCTCGAAATTCTTAGTTTTAATTATGGTCGTCGTTTACTGACTTCCTAGTTAATTATTTATGTTTATCGACAGAGAAATTACACAGTCATATAGACCGCAGCGGTTTGCAACACTCATTGCACGATATGGTGCCACTTTTACAAAGAATCCTTAAGTAACACTAGAAAAACGAAGATTCTGAACGATCTTTGAAGTGTATAGTTGAAGGAGCGTCTATGAGACAGACGTATATCAAATGGTATCAAAACACAAATTTACCATATGGGGGCCACTTGCTCGCGTCCGTAGGTGATAACCCTCTGAATCCCTACACGTGTCCCCCGGGTGGTGCGAAAGGAGCAACCCAAAGTAGTAGTGGAACTTGTGCTAAGTTCGCCCGGGGAAGTACTGCCACCACATCTGCTAATCTGCCGCCAAACAGTGGTGCACTCGTGTTGCTGTGTTCCGGTGGAAGGGAGTGGGTGCCGGTGAAATTGCAGGCGCATGAGACGTAACATCCCCGTCTTGGGGTAATGGACGCAACGCAATGCGACTTGAGTCATCTCAGAGGGCTTGTGTCGTATTGTTGTTGTTCATGAGAGGCGGTTACCACTTAACACCAGGTGAGCCGTCAGCTCGTTCTAACACTTACATCACATATAAAAAAGCAGTCCCTAAAATGCTGGAAAGAGGTGAATTTCGAAGCTAGTCGTTTAGATCCGGCTGCCAGTTAAGCTGTAATAGTCTTACTCGTTTCACTATCGGCTTGAGTATTGTACCTGTAAACATAAAACAGTAGTCAGGGAAAATGTTATGTAGCAAAGTGTTCAGTTGTAAACAAAACCGGAGAAACCCCATTAGTGTTAACGGCAGTTGCCGATGAGGCTGTATAAAGCTGTATGAAATTTTCGAGACGGTGCATAAAAAGCTATAACAAAGTGATAAATATCAAGGCGTATATGCCAGTGTATATTCCGCTCTATAAAGGACAAGGCGAACTGGTAGTAACTCGTCTAATAACCTAACGCCTACTATGTTGTTCTCTATTCTTACTTATTCCTAAGAAAATAATAAGTTGTAAGTTATTTTGACCGTAATTATCTACATAGATATTATTTTTTCGCTCTCGTGACATATTTAGACTGTCACAGTCGAAAGTAGATGAGGCAGTCAGAACATTAAAGGATGGTATGTAATAAAATATACATAAAAATGTGATCGCAAGAAATTAAGTACAGTGTAAAACTATGTTTACACTTGAGAAAACATCTGTATTACGGATATTTGACTAATTATATTTCACGGTAGCGTGATGTTTTTAAGAATAGAAAACATATCCAAAAAAATGACAGCAACGCTCAACCTTAAATAGAATCTATTCGATCAATCCAAACGTATTTAAAACATTCACAATTGACTTCACGTAATCTTAAAATTGAAATTTATTGCAAACCAATCACAAACCACCGCACCGTACCGACCGTAAGGAATCGATGCGAAACCATCAACGAAATTATCATTAAGTTGCGCGACGTCGATCAGCTGGCAAAGCAAATATTTAGGGGCTGTCACGCGTGAGTGGGCTGCCGTTACTGCAACCCACGTCTGTTTGGAAAGCGAGTGTTGTGCGTGGACCAAATTAGAATATTTTATAAAAAATATATATATCATAGAAATACGTGTGACATGGAAGGGAACCTCGGCGTACAATCTTGGATCTAATACGTGATGTACTGGAAGGGTAGGAAGGTACAACAAGCATGCAGTAGAATGTTATGAGAATGAATGACGCAAAAGAGGTATGTTGGGGATCGTTGCAAGTGGGTTCTCTATCCCATCGGGAAACAGGCGGATTTTATATATGTATGAATTTATATATGTACTAATAGTGAAAAATTGGTTGGGGTCCGGTATTGTTATGATGATAATATAAAGTTAAGTAAAAGTAGAAAAAGTTAAAGTATTATTATTTATAACATTGTAAAACAATCGAGATATATTACAAAGAGCTATCATCTGTTTCTTCACAGAGCATACCTCGTCTCGCGCCGTTGCCTTCAATAACACTAACCTGAGTGCACCGCACCGGCCCAACCGTCTCAGAACGCACAAATTAACGCTCGTTAGATGCAATAACGGACTTAAAGAACGTTTAGAGAGGAAAATTACACGATTTATACTTGTTAATAGCAATAGCCAAGTGTAGTTATTAATTAATAAAACTACCAACAATTTATTATTTTCTTTTATTAGATCATTGTTCTACCTTTTTTTCGAGATTAATGATAGCAGATCACGCAAAACGCGTCAAAACATAATGTCGTACCAAATAAAAGATTGATGTTCAATATGCTCTTTCTGCCCAATGAAATGTAATTCAGACTAATTTATAACAAGGGCAAAACGTGGGTTTGTGGATGATGCTTAAAAAGTATCAGCCATTGCTTATGAAAATAAATGTTGCAATTAATTCACCAACTTATTACTGTACAAGATTTTATAGGACAATTCATTATGGTATACAGATTTCGTAAGCCGTTGTTAAATGTAATCTGGTTGAATCGAAAACTTCACGTTTTTGTAACGTTTCCTTTCACTGATACCGTTTTAGCTATTATTTGAGTAGTAAGCTTTAATCGAATGACGGGATAATAGTTAGTAATTGGTGGGTATTGGAAAATCATCAGACTGATTATTTTTAGAGTAGAAGGTTGCCTTAAAATAGATCACTTTAGTAGCAATACACTAAATTGCTTATTCTGAAACTTAGCAAAGATTAGAGAAGTAAAGGCTAAGTAGATTAGTAGATTTGTACACTATTTTGACAACGGTAGGTATGATAATTATCGCCATAAGTAGCACCTAATTTTACCATTTTTAATGCATATTCTTAAAGCTTTTGACGAAAATTGTTTGCCGGGCCTCGTATAATAAAGCAAGCAAATACATCTTTTAAATAATAATGCGTTGTTAGAAAATGATCGTAGTTTTTAAATCTGAAATATATAATACGCTATAAATATTACGCTTGCAGGGAAAGTTATTCTCTTCCTAGGTTTAGATTTTTTCAGGCAACAGCTGTTAATCGTCTGTTACTCCTTGCTGTACCGCATACATAGGGAAAGATAAAATATGTGTTATACGGGGCGATATCGTCTGCTGTATATTTTGTCTCGTATTGATTAAATTAAACAAAGTTATATTGATGTGTGCTGCGTTTTCCCCTCGGGACTGTAGTTATTATCAGCCAGGTTCGAAACGGCACCATTTTTTATGAAGGCGATAACGGAATTTACCGGCATGGTATATTTATTCATAATTAAGCTCAAGGAAGGATTTAAGCTCAAGTGCTATGATGCTTTGATGACTAAACATGGAAAGTATCATGTGGGTGTATTTCAGTGGCCTTTTTACTATTTTGCTGCCGAATAAAACGTTCATCTCGACTTCGGAACCCTGCACTGTTCGCGGTCTGACACGCCCTTGGCCGGTTATTCCTAACTAACCAGCTAAAATAGCCGTTGTTTCCGTTTTGTAATCGGTTTTGAGGATTGTTATACAAAGTATAATGTGGTAAAAGTACAATACCTACCTCGGATTTATGTAACAGTACCACTATTGTTTCATAATATAGTGTCAAATTGTTGATATTTTCGTTTAGAATGTATTTCTTTGTTCAGGTTTCCCATCATCTGTATAATTGCTTTCTATGTCTGTACACTATTCCTTTCATTAAAATGCACGCTCACACTATATTATAGTCCAATTCATTAAATACTAGCTTCTATCTAATCACGTAATACCGGGATATAAAGCATAAGTATGCGTTATTGCAGGTAATCTTGCACCAGTGTTCAAAATTTCAGCTACAGTTCAGTAAGTATCGCGAGGAGTAACAAAAATCTAAACAAACTTAAGGATCTGTTATCTATCTGACAAGCAGCTCAGTTGGCAGTAACTCTACCTTCTGCGCTGTAGGTCTGGGTTCGATTCCCACCCACGACAAACATATGTGTGACGAATATAGATGTTTGTTCTGTGTCTGGGTGTATAATATGTATATATATGTATTTACAAAAAAAAGCATATATTTATTCTATCAGTTGTCTGGTTCCCATAGTACAGGATAAGCTTAGTTTGGGGCTACATGGCGCTGGGTGATTTTTCCACCAATATTATTATTATTATTATTATTTATTATTATATGTACGTGTCATTTCTGTGAGTAATTTAATCATTCTCTGTTAGTTAAAAGTTGCATCACCTTTCTTGTGAAATGTACCTAAATAGTGTGAAAATATGTTATTTATGCATTAATAATTCCACATATCGCTGCCTAGATTCGATAGTGGCACAAAACTAGATATGTCAAAATTGAATTTATGTGAAAAAAATTCATATTCCTATTCGCCAGACTGACCGCGTAAAGTCACTAAATGTCGTTATCTGATTGGTTAGATTTACTCGCCTTATTTATTTTAGAACCACTCTCCTGAAAATGTGTATTTTTTTAGTTGTGTCACTGTCAAATTTAGGCAACGATATGTCTATCTATCTTTCTTTCTTTTTCTTTCTAAAATCCGTACTTTAACATATAGTTCACCTTACCATTAGATATGTAAGGGTCTCAGTAAACAAACAACGCATACACTTATCGCATGGTAATGAACTCATCATTCTTTATCGTGAAAGGAACATACCTCTGTCACTTTCTCTTTTAAATCAATCAAATGTCATCAACAAATAGAATGTTCAATAGTTTTGGTTCACAGGATAATATTGACGTAAATATTAAAATGTTATGTCATAATACACTATGCTTAACAAATTTTGCGTGGTGATCATTTGGTCAATTTATAACTCAACACTTATAAAATTGCATAAACATATAGATAGATACACAATATAAAATATCTATAATAATTTGAATTGTACGCGAACGAAATCGTAGGACAACGCTTACAAGTGATCTAAGAATACTTGGAATTATATACATATAAAAAATTAAACATCAAGAGCCGAAGTAAAAAACATGTGAGGCCATCCATCAAACGATCTAGGTCATCCACTCAGCGAAGACACCTCGGAACATTAAAAGAGATCATCTCTTACGCAACCCTGCGCATAATCAAGTAGCCGGCGATGCTTGGGTTATAGGTGGATCGTGACCTAACTAGTTGCAGTTTCAACGAAGGTCATGTGCCAAGTGCCCCGACATTAATTGACTGACTTCCTCAGGTCATCCGCTTCGTGAAGACGCTAAATCATTTTAACAGAAGCTTTCTGTGCATAGTCTAGGCCATCACGGTCGAAGCCGTGCCGAGGTCGATCTTGCAATTGCACTTTTTTACCATGACTGTAGTTCTAAAGGTCAATCACAGTTTAAATATAACTTGACTGAAATGCAAGCTGAGCTAATTTACTGCATCGATCTTAATGAATTTGGATAATCTTTTAAAATTATAATTCAACTGGAAGGATAGTGTAAGCTTAAATGAAAGGAACAGATTATTAAAAATGCCGACCACTTGCATTCGTATGACATTTTTTAAGATAATTGTATGTTTTGGACAAAAACTGAAGCAAAAATTTAAAGTCTTTCATATATTTAATACGTTCATACTCGTGCACAAATAAAAACACAACGAATTACATAACGATTTTTTATATATTTTCTATTTGAACATTACTTACATAGCAAACATTGGGTTGGCTCATGAAAGCGTGAGCGCATGTTGATTTAGTAACAGCGGTGAAATGAATGTGTTCAGTTAACTAAAAATTATAAACTCCACTATTGGTTTAGGCTGTGTATTATCTAGTCGTCAGGTGTTTGATTGTTATACAGAGAACTGGGCCATCCTACGGCATAACAGAAGCATGGGGCGAAACACATTGTAGGTTTACCATACAGGAGATTTTAGATCTAATATATAAAATTCTCGTGTCACAGTGTTTGTAACTTCTTCTTCTTCTTCTTCTTCTTCGAGTCACCGGTTCTGTCGAACCAGTGTGGTGAAAGGATTGTAAGTGCGCCTCAAAGAGGCTCCTTTCGTGCACTCGACACATGTCTTCGAATTTTTAGTTCTAGGACATATCGGTTTCCTCACGATGTTTTCCTTCACCGTTTTGAGAACGTGGTATTGCGCACATAAATCTTTCAATCGAAAAACTCATAGGTGCACGTCGGGATTTGAACCGGCGACCTCCGGATTGAAACTCAGGGGTCAGTACCGCTAGACCACCACGCTCTCAAATCTCTCTCTGTTTGTAACTAAACTCCTCCGAAACGGCTTGACCGATTATTATGAATTTTTGTGTGTATATTCGGTAGGTTTGAGAATAGGACGTAAACTATTTTTTATACCCCTAAGTGAAAAGGGTGGTGCACCCCAATTTTTTTTTTATGCTTTAGCTAAAAAAAATACATACAACCCTAAATTTAGTTTATGACAGAGTCGTGACTTGGGACAACGGGACTACTTAGAAAAGCTTCAAGTTTTATAACTGGAGTGCCATCGCCTGTATGGCAAAATTGATATGACTAAACCAGCAATTAACATTTGCATTCCATTTGAAGAAAAAATAAAATTAATTATATCTCTTTGCACAAAACCACCGCTGAAACAGTTGCATTACTTGACCTATTAGATCATTGTATTACATAAAAACTAAATCACTTCCTTTTATTACACTACTGTATTATAGATCTGAGTGCTTTGAGATTGTACAAAGTATGTCAGTCTAGACACTATACCTCTATAATCAGTATATATTATATAGATAAGTATTTAAAATTGTTACGTTAATTGTTAAATATTGAACTTAAAGGCAGACCGAATATATTCAACGTTTATAAAAAAAAAAAAAATGAAGTGTCATCGGCTTATGCGAGTTGAGTCCTCCCCTATAATATTGGAATAATTATCTCTTTGCAATTCTCTCGCCACGCTGCAACATGAAATTGGAACGTAGAGTAACTGCACCCATACTCTTTTTTTATTTTTTTATTTATTAAGTACACAAACATCACATACATTAAAAACTAAACAAAAACAAAACAACAAAAGACAGTTCTGATATATATGACAATTAGAAGTTTACATATCGTTTACCATAACACTCATACAAAATTCAAAATGAAATGAGTACTTAAAACTAAGAATTTAATTAAAATTCTTCACACCAGAACAAAATAATGAGAAGGCACTGTTTGGTTGACCTTTTCAGCATCACACTAAACTTTAATTTACAAGACCAAGTAGGCTGTGTGAACTTGGCACCCGACTTTGTAAAAATTGATCTTTTTTACGTTTGTTTGATAGATTTAGGTTAGTAGTGGATAGTAGTAAAACTAATTTCGTTAGTAGTAAAGCCAAAAAAAAAAATTATTTAAAAAAAAAATTGGCCCCCCATATTTCAAAACATAATTTTTTCCGACTGTTTATTATAGGAAATGGTTAGTAGAGGATTGTAGTGCATTTTTTTTCGTTTGTAGTTACATAGAAACTGAGGAAAAAAAAAACTTGAAAAAATCATAATTTTAAACACGTTCTTTACACCATAAATTCATTTAGAAATCTGTTTGACGACTACTATTAACGTTGAATAAGACAGAGAGATGTTCCTAGAGGTTAGTAGTAAACTAATTTTCAATTGTAGTATGACAAAAAGTGATCACAATCGATCTGAATCAGAAAATCTTCATTTTCACTGTTTCTGACTGGGATTACGTCCGGTCTATGGACTAAACGACTACTACTAACGTTGAATATGACAGAGAGATGTTCCTAGAGGTTTGTAGTGAACGAATTTTTTATTGTAGTATGACAAAAAGTGATCACAATCGATCTGAATCAGAAAATCTTCATTTTCACTGTTTCTGACTGGGATTACGTCCGGTCTATGGACTATACGACTACTACTAACGTTGAATATGACAGAGAGATGTTTCTAGAGGTTTGTAGTGAACGAATTTTTAATTGTAGTATGACAAAAAGTGATCACAATCGATCTGAATCAGAAAATCTTCATTTTCACTGTTTCTGACTGGGATTACGTCCGGTCTATGGACTATACGACTACTACTAACGTTGAATATGACAGAGAGATGTTTCTAGAGGTTTGTAGTGAACGAATTTTTAATTGTAGTATGACAAAAAGTGATCACAATCGGTCAAATAGAGAAAATCTTCATTTTCACTGTGTCTGACTGCGATTACGTCCGGTCTATGGACTATACGACTACTACTAACGTTGAATATGACAGAGAGATGTTCCTAGAGGATTGTAGTGAACGAATTTTTAATTGTAGTATGACAAAAAGTGATCACAATCGATCGGAATCAGAAAATCTTCATTTTCACTGTTTCTGACTGGGATTACGTCCGGTCAATGGACTATAAGACTACTACTAACGTTGAATATGACAGAGAGATGTTCCTAGAGGTTTGTAGTGAACGAATTTTTAATTGTAGTATGACAAAAAGTGATCACAATCGGTCAAATAGAGAAAATCTTCATTTTCACTGTGTCTGACTGCGATTACGTCCGGTCTATGGACTATACGACTACTACTAACGTTGAATATGACAGAGAGATGTTCCTAGAGGTTTGTAGTGAACGAATTTTTAATTGTAGTATGACAAAAAGTGATCACAATCGGTCAAATAGAGAAAATCTTCATTTTCACTGTGTCTGACTGCGATTACGTCCGGTCTATGGACTATACGACTACTACTAACGTTGAATATGACAGAGAGATGTTCCTAGAGGTTTGTAGTGAACGAATTTTTAATTGTAGTATGACAAAAAGTGATCACAATCGGTCAAATAGAGAAAATCATCATTTTCACTGTTTCTGACTGGAATTACGTCCGGTCTATGAATTATACATATGACAGAGAGATGTTCCTAGAGGTTTGTAGTGAACGAATTTTTAATTGATCGATTGTGATCACTTTTTGTCATACTACAATTAAAAATTCGTTCACTACAAACCTCTAGGAACATCTCTCTGTCATATTCAACGTTAGTAGTAGTCGTATAGTCCATAGACCGGACGTAATCGCAGTCAGACACAGTGAAAATGAAGATTTTCTCTATTTGACCGATTGTGATCACTTTTTGTCATACTACAATTAAAAATTCGTTCACTACAAACCTCTAGGAACATCTCTCTGTCATATTCAACGTTAGTAGTAGTCGTATAGTCCATAGACCGGACGTAATCCCAGTCAGACACAGTGACAATGAAGATTTTCTCTATTTGACCGATTGTGATCACTTTTTGTCATACTACAATTAAAAATGCGTTCACTACAAACCTCTAGAAACATCTCTCTGTCATATTCAACGTTAGTAGTAGTCGTATAGTCCATAGACCGGACGTAATCCCAGTCAGACACAGTGAAAATGAAGATTTTCTCTATTTGACCGATTGTGATCACTTTTTGTCATACTACAATTAAAAATTCGTTCACTACAAACCTCTAGAAACATCTCTCTGTCATATTCAACGTTAGTAGTAGTCTTATAGTCCATTGACCGGACGTAATCCCAGTCAGAAACAGTGAAAATGAAGATTTTCTGATTCCGATCGATTGTGATCACTTTTTGTCATACTACAATAAAAAATTCGTTCACTACAAACCTCTAGGAACATCTCTCTGTCATATTCAACGTTAGTAGTAGTCGTATAGTCCATAGACCGGACGTAATCCCAGTCAGAAACAGTGAAAATGAAGATTTTCTCTATTTGACCGATTGTGATCACTTTTTGTCATACTACAATAAAAAATTCGTTCACTACAAACCTCTAGGAACATCTCTCTGTCATATTCAACGTTAGTAGTAGTCGTATAGTCCATAGACCGGACGTAATCCCAGACAGACACAGTGAAAATGAAGATTTTCTCTATTTGACCGATTGTGATCACTTTTTGTCATACTACAATAAAAAATTCGTTCACTACAAACCTCTAGGAACATCTCTCTGTCATATTCAACGTTAGTAGTAGTCGTATAGTCCATAGACCGGACGTAATCCCAGACAGACACAGTGAAAATGAAGATTTTCTCTATTTGACCGATTGTGATCACTTTTTGTCATACTACAATAAAAAATTCGTTCACTACAAACCTCTAGGAACATCTCTCTGTCATATTCAACGTTAGTAGTAGTCGTATAGTCCATAGACCGGACGTAATCCCAGACAGACACAGTGAAAATGAAGATTTTCTCTATTTGACCGATTGTGATCACTTTTTGTCATACTACAATAAAAAATTCGTTCACTACAAACCTCTAGGAACATCTCTCTGTCATATTCAACGTTAGTAGTAGTCGTATAGTCCATAGACCGGACGTAATCCCAGACAGACACAGTGAAAATGAAGATTTTCTCTATTTGACCGATTGTGATCACTTTTTGTCATACTACAATAAAAAATTCGTTCACTACAAACCTCTAGGAACATCTCTCTGTCATATTCAACGTTAGTAGTAGTCGTATAGTCCATAGACCGGACGTAATCCCAGACAGACACAGTGAAAATGAAGATTTTCTCTATTTGACCGATTGTGATCACTTTTTGTCATACTACAATAAAAAATTCGTTCACTACAAACCTCTAGGAACATCTCTCTGTCATATTCAACGTTAGTAGTAGTCGTATAGTCCATAGACCGGACGTAATCGCAGTCAGACACAGTGAAAATGAAGATTTTCTCTATTTGACCGATTGTGATCACTTTTTGTCATACTACAATTAAAAATTCGTTCACTACAAACCTCTAGGAACATCTCTCTGTCATATTCAACGTTAGTAGTAGTCGTATAGTCCATAGACCGGACGTAATCCCAGACAGACACAGTGAAAATGAAGATTTTCTCTATTTGACCGATTGTGATCACTTTTTGTCATACTACAATTAAAAATTCGTTCACTACAAACCTCTAGGAACATCTCTCTGTCATATGTATAATTCATAGACCGGACGTAATTCCAGTCAGAAACAGTGAAAATGATGATTTTCTCTATTTGACCGATTGTGATCACTTTTTGTCATACTACAATTAAAAATTCGTTCACTACAAACCTCTAGGAACATCTCTCTGTCATATTCAACGTTAGTAGTAGTCGTATAGTCCATAGACCGGACGTAATCCCAGTCAGACACAGTGACAATGAAGATTTTCTCTATTTGACCGATTGTGATCACTTTTTGTCATACTACAATTAAAAATTCGTTCACTACAAACCTCTAGGAACATCTCTCTGTCATATTCAACGTTAGTAGTAGTCGTATAGTCCATAGACCGGACGTAATCCCAGACAGACACAGTGAAAATGAAGATTTTCTCTATTTGACCCATTGTGATCACTTTTTGTCATACTACAATTAAAAATTCGTTCACTACAAACCTCTAGAAACATCTTTCTGTCATATTCAACGTTAGTAGTAGTCGTATAGTCCATAGACCGGACGTAATCCCAGTCAGAAACAGTGAAAATGAAGATTTTCTGATTCAGATCGATTGTGATCACTTTTTGTCATACTACAATTAAAAATTCGTTCACTACAAACCTCTAGAAACATCTCTCTGTCATATTCAACGTTAGTAGTAGTCTTATAGTCCATTGTATCAATGTAGTCAATAGTACTAACTACTTAAATCTAATGGCTGTACATGGACTCAGACAGGGTATTAACTGCCCTACTAGATTACAAACTTGTTTAGATCATTTTATGATTAAAACTATGAACGAAAGCCGTACGTTTGTATTTGACAAACTCACAGACCATTCACCAATTCTTTTAAGCATAAATTTGAAGAAAATAAATCATAAAACTACGGTATTTAACAAAGTAAAAATTAACTTCGGTGGAATACATGACGATTTAGGTCGAGAATCCTGGAGTGACCTCTACTCAATTAAAGACGTTAATGAGGTCTCACAGATTTTAACGGAAAAGCTGGCGAAAGCAATTGAAGCGAATACGGTAACTAGCACAATATCTAAGCGGAAACTACCGCTCAAGCCATGGATAACAGTAGGCGTGGTTAATTCCATTAGACGGCGGGACAAAATGCACAAACAATTAAAAAGTAGTAGTAGTAACGATGAACTAAAAAACAGATACCTCAATTATAGAAACACACTCAACAGATTACTAAAAGGATTAAAAAAGAATTTTTACAAACAGTTACTTGAAAAACATAGAAGAAACATTAAAGAAACTTGGAATACGATCAAAGAAATATGTAATATTGGCAAAAAAAGGGAACCTTCCTCAGATTTACTAAATAGTCACTCAAATATTACAGAGTCGCTTGATGAAGTTAATACGTTTTTCACTACTATAGGGTCTAGTTTAGCCAATAAAACTTTACGTAAACTAAACACAACCGACATCATACTTTCCTCAACTTTTAATTGTAAAGATACACCTGTTAATTCAATGTCTCTTTTCCTCACTGAGCCTGGAGAGGTTGCAAACGTTATATGTGGTTTGAAATCAAGCAATTCGGCTGGTTATGATAAAATCACGTCAGAAATTCTTAAAAATAATCGTTTTTATCTGTCAGGTCCCATATCATACTTGATTAATCTTTCATTTGAGTCTGGTGTTTTTCCTAAAATATATAAAAAAGCAATTGTATGTCCAATATATAAATCTGGTGATAGAGCTTTGGCCACTAACTACCGCCCGATTTCTCTTCTAAGCTCATTAGCGAAAGTCATTGAAAAAATTACAAATAAGAGACTGATACACTATTTAGAAAAAAATAATCTCTTACATGACAGTCAGTTCGGTTTCCGTTCTAAGAAATCAACGGATGATGCTGTCCTACAGCTCACAACTAAGATAACCACTTACTTAGATAAAAACGAGAAAGTTGTAGGAGTTTTTCTGGATCTACAGAAGGCATTTGATACAGTCTCAATTCCAATACTTGTGAGACGCCTTGAAAACATGGGAATTAGAGGTAATGCGCTTCTGTGGTTCCAGGATTACTTGTCTGAAAGGAGCCAGTGTGTTAAGGTGGATGGTAATTTGAGTAACGAAAAATTCACTTCTTACGGTGTGCCACAGGGCAGCACATTAGGGCCGACTCTTTTTTTAATTTACATCAATAGTCTCTGTAATCTTAATCTTAATGGAGCTGATATACAAATGTTCGCTGATGATACTGTCATACTTTTCCATGGAAAGTCTTGGGAACAAGTACATAAACTAGCGGAAGAAGGGCTAAGTACAGTAACATCATGGTTGGAAAATAGTTTACTCACGCTTAATACAAGTAAAACCAAATATTTATGCTTCAGCAAAACAAACATTACCGCACCCAAAAATTTCTCCCTGCATACTCATTTCTATCCTTGTAATCGCGGTATTAATAAAGCTAATATCTCATGTAGTTGCCCAGTGCTTGAAAGAGTATCTTCGATTAAATATTTAGGAATTAATATTGATGACAATCTTAGTTGGAAAACCCATATTACGTATGTTGCAAAGAGAATGAGAAAACTGATTTATATTTTTAAAGAGTTACGTACTGTCTGTGACAATCAGCTACTAATACAAACCTACAAGGCCTTGGGTGAATGTGTCATTACATACTGCATCTGCTCGTGGGGTGCAGCCGCCAAGACGCATATATTGGAACTTGAACGGGCACAAAGAGCTTTGCTTAAAGTCATGTTTTACTTACCATTTAGACATCCGACAACAGCCGTTTATGAAAAAGCTGGAGTTCTCTCTGTGCGCCAGTTATACATCTTTCTTAGCATTAAGAAATATCACAAAACTAGTGTGCCGTATCTCCCCTTTGCTGAACAGAGAAGAGACCGATTCCCTGTCCCCAGAGTTAGAAGCAAACTTGCTCAACAACATTATATCTTCCAAGCCCCAAGACTTTATAAATATTTTAGCGCAAAATATAATGCGAAAAACCTGTCTAACTTCCAATTAACACGTAAGCTTAAAGAATGGTTAAGTAAACTTAAATATGATGACATAGAAAATCTTCTAACAGTGATCCAGTAAAACCTTTATTTATTCACAATTTTTTTATATATATTTTTTTTTAATTCAGTCTTTTAAAAGCATGTAACCTTCATGCAATCAAACATCAACATACACACACACCCACACACACACACCCACATGCACGAACACGCACATACACACACGCACACACACACACACACCCACACACACACACCCACATGCACGAACACGCACATACACACACGCACACACACACACACGCACGCTCGCACACATACACACATACACACACACACACACACACACACACACACACACACACACACACACACACACACCCACACACACACCCATACACACACCCATACACACACACACACACACACACACACACACACACACACACACACACACACACACACACACACACACATACACACACTACACAAATAAATAGTGTAAAAACACAGTTGTTATTTTCTTTTTCTTTTTTATATAGAACGGATAGCATTATTGGGTGTGAATTGGGTGTGTATAAGTAGTTTAAGTTCATCAGTTTAAATTTTTATCATGTATAATTATATATTATTAGAAATGTTAAACCAACTTCAATAATTATCACTTGTGTAAGGGAAGGAACTGGTTGCCGACATACAGCTAACGCTAGTTCGGAAACCAGGGCTATAACAAAATTGTATAATGTGGTTTACTCAAATAAAGATTTTATTATTATTATTATTATTATTATTGACCGGACGTAATCCCAGTCAGAAACAGTGAAAATGAAGATTTTCTGATTCCGATCGATTGTGATCACTTTTTGTCATACTACAATTAAAAATTCGTTCACTACAATCCTCTAGGAACATCTCTCTGTCATATTCAACGTTAGTAGTAGTCGTATAGTCCATAGACCGGACGTAATCGCAGTCAGACACAGTGAAAATGAAGATTTTCTCTATTTGACCGATTGTGATCACTTTTTGTCATACTACAATTAAAAATTCGTTCACTACAAACCTCTAGAAACATCTCTCTGTCATATTCAACGTTAGTAGTAGTCGTATAGTCCATAGACCGGACGTAATCCCAGTCAGAAACAGTGAAAATGAAGATTTTCTGATTCAGATCGATTGTGATCACTTTTTGTCATACTACAATTAAAAATTCGTTGACTACAAACCTCTAGAAACATCTCTCTGTCATATTCAACGTTAGTAGTAGTCGTATAGTCCATAGACCGGACGTAATCCCAGTCAGAAACAGTGAAAATGAAGATTTTCTGATTCAGATCGATTGTGATCACTTTTTGTCATACTACAATAAAAAATTCGTTCACTACAAACCTCTAGGAACATCTCTCTGTCATATTCAACGTTAGTAGTAGTCGTTTAGTCCATAGACCGGACGTAATCCCAGTCAGAAACAGTGAAAATGAAGATTTTCTGATTCAGATCGATTGTGATCACTTTTTGTCATACTACAATTGAAAATTAGTTTACTACTAACCTCTAGGAACATCTCTCTGTCTTATTCAACGTTAATAGTAGTCGTCAAACAGATTTCTAAATGAATTTATGGTGTAAAGAACGTGTTTAAAATTATGATTTTTTCAAGTTTTTTTTTTCCTCAGTTTCTATGTAACTACAAACGAAAAAAAATGCACTACAATCCTCTACTAACCATTTCCTATAATAAACAGTCGGAAAAAATTATGTTTTGAAATATGGGGGGCCAATTTTTTTTTTAAATAATTTTTTTTTTTGGCTTTACTACTAACGAAATTAGTTTTACTACTATCCACTACTAACCTAAATCTATCAAACAAACGTAAAAAAGATCAATTTTTACAAAGTCGGGTGCCAAGTTCACACAGCCGACCAAGTATAATAAAATAATACTACTTGATGTGACCTTTAAGGGCAGCCGTACTCACACGGTAACGCGTCATTTTATTACTCAAATAATAGAGAGAGAAGATATTGTTTTAAAGTTATAATCACCTAACTGGGCAGTCATAACAACTGAAGATGTTCGTTGCGTAAAATACCACAGACAATTTCACATTTCTAAGTGCCTGAGGTCTCTGTCCGTTTGCGTTACGTCTTGAGCGACCAATAGTCAAGTTACTATGGACAGTAGATCATGTGAATGTTGTATAGTATGCAAGATATTAGATCACGCATCGCCAAAAATGTAAGCTAAGACGGGATGATTCATTTATTTTATAAGTAGGCTGTTGCTTTGTACCAATTCAGTACTAATTAACTATAAATATTATTGAAGTCTTTGTTTAGAATGATCTCAAATAGGATGCAAAAAATTAAAACATATTCTGTGAACTATTATAATATTTTTTGTAGAGCTATTGCAATATTATCTCAGTATGATATTTAGTCGATTTTTTTAAGAAATTAGCAATTATTATGAAATAATATTTATACGGTAATTATTACGGTAATTTATACGGTAATATTTCATAAAGTAATTAGTGGTATTTTGGTACATTTCGTGACAAATTATCACGTTTTGAATTTATATGTAATGAGAGAGATCTGTAATATGCTTTTTGCAGACCTGATATAGGTATGATTACTCAGTTTGCTACTTAAACTTTGCTCCTACAATTCAGTCCCAATATAATCCGAAAGCCAAGAGAAATGTTATATCAACAAAAGTAACAGCACGCTCAAGCGAAATATTGAATAAACTAAATACAGTTTAATCCAACAGGAACTAAAGATAAAACTTCTTTAAACCTTTTATGGTACAGAAGTGAAAGAACCGGGTCAAGCACGACACACCACATGTAGGTACAGTGGCTTGCAATATATATAAAAAAAAAAAAATTGAGGTGAAATAATACGTATACAATGTAATATAAAAAGCAAAAACTTTATAATGTTGCCTATAGTAAATAAGTACCTACATAGGTATAAAATGCATGCATTTACAACAGCAAAAACATTACTTAGAACTCGAGCTGCAGATCGCTTGTCTGTTTTTCATTTTTTTTTCCTGTGCGTTTATGCACTTAGTAAAACCGCACTTTTGAATAACATACTTAAAATGTTGTTATTTTTACTTACGCTATTTGAAATAATCATTTAATTACCTGTATTTTCCCTATAAGTGATTTTGTAATGTTAGAGTAAAATAAATTTCTGTAAATTTCTCAAACTTTAAAATTAAATCTACACAAAATTTTGGACAATATATAATTGTATACAACGACATCGTCTCAGCATTTTAAACAACGAAGTGTAAACAAGACTACGTCTGGGAAAACTGCTACTTCAGTAAACATTATTTCTTACGTACCTAGCCATATTTTGGTAAAAATGTTATTTAGCTTAAACATACTTTAAATAAATATATGTGAAGGCGCCTGTACCAACATAATTATGTAGCATACCATAATGTGTGCTCAGCATACAAACACTGACGATGCTAAACGCAGCGATTACTTTCACACTTGCCTGCGAGAACAGAATCGGTTTAGCACGTCAGAGTTAAGTATGATTACAAATAAAATAACCAGAATAGTGCAGGGAACACCTCTTAAAGCCCATTTTTATTGAGCTTAAATACACAACCGCGTATTTTAACAAAACTTCAATTTTATAAATCACCAAAGCCATAAAATATTATGGAAGGCATTTTAGAACAGAACTCGTGATTTAAACTCATTTCCAAGAAAAAAGCTCATTGTGACAACAGTTAAATAATCTCATCTGGATCTCCTCTGTGCTCGATTCCCTCGACACTTACGAAGAGCTTTTAAAAATCAATCATCATGTAATCGTCAAGGTGCGCCAGTCGAGATCGCGAAGTTGATTAGTGTTAGAGGATGTCAAACTTTCATACTGTGTTGTGACCTTCATGCGTCGCATACAAATGCATCGCAGATACCGTAACTAGTATTGGTTGCTCTTGATACAATCTTAAACAATTTAATTTAAATAATCATTTAGACTAATTGAGCCTTGATCCAACCTAATGTAGATGTGATTTGCAAGTGGACATTTATTAATATCTTTAACGTGGGACCGGAAGGAATTGAATAGCAGTTAGCGTAGAATTAATGTTTAACATAGAGGTTTCATAATAAAATATTCAATAAATTAATCGTTGTTAATTTTACAACATCGCATGACTTCAAATATTTTGTGTAACTAGTGAACCCTACTAGTACAACTTGTGCCAAGTTCGTCCTGGGAAATGCTTCCACCATACCTACTTCTGCCGCCAAGCAGTAACGCGTACGCATTGATGTGTTCCAGTTTTAAAGGTGTAGTTGATGGTGAAATTACAAGCACTTGAGACTTGCACAATACGATACGAGTTGGGTCTTCCCATACCTAGGGGAGGACCCAAGATCTTTTGCTTTTTTTATGGACAGAGGTTACTGCTTCGTATCAGGGGAACATTTTGCTTTATCCCCCGCGCCTTTGACCTTTGACTTTGAACAGTATTTTAAACCCCTTATAATGCGAATTAAAGAATCGCTTTTAGTTCGTACCACACTTACACACCTTATGGAACAAACCCTCCGAATTTCAAGTGACTGAATAGCAATCAGAACATTGATTAAAAACTAAAATGAAACAAAAAAACTATTAAATCAAATAAAAATTAATCGGTGATCAAATGTCATAATATTCGTCAGTGTTCCTTTTACAGATTCAATTTAAATGAATATAAAATATTGTGTATGTCGCCGCTAAAATATATATGTATCCGCCGTTTTACAAAACGTTATATACTTGACGAGTACCTACTTGACATTTACTGTATAGTTTCCTGTTTATGTATTTTCAAGTGTTAAAACTTAAGGTCCGTGTCTACTAGGTATAATCAATAAGACTCGGTGAGGTGATTACATTTATGATTTTCGATCTGTATCTTCTATAATGATTAATCTCGCTTATGCATTGCTATTAATATTGCATACGTAATAATTAAAAATATTTTCATATTTTTCTTGTTAAAATGAACCTTCGTGCGCGACATTATGATCTCACTTTTACGTGTTTTAATTAAGTTGAGATTATGTATACTTAGTGGTCGGCTCTATTCTTTCACTTTCACTGTATTAAGTGACGTCTGCGTCATCTTTTATTTGAATAATACATGTAGGCTGAGCTTCTGATTTAGATTTATTTAGTAAGAATCCAATTTCGATGTATAAAAAATTTAAAATTTCAAGCAAAGCATTTAAAATTCAGCTTTCGATTAATTCGCTTTGTCATTAAGAGCTGAGAGCGTGGTGATCTAATGGTACTGACCCCGAGTTTCAATCCGGAGGTCGCCGGTTCAAATCCCGACGTGCAACTATGAGTTTTTCGATTGAAAAATTTATGTGCGCAATACGACGTTCTCCAAACGGTGAAGGAAAACATAGTGAGGAAACCGACATGTCCTAGAACTAAAAATTTGAAGGCATCTATCAAGTGCACTAAAGGAGCCTCTTTGAGGCGCACTTAAAATCCTTTCACCACACTCGAATAGAATAGTCTTTGTCATTCTGATAATATCTATTAACAAGTCTCCTCAGTGTCTTTATATTATTCTACTTCTAAAGTGTATTATAGCAATAGTCCTCTCCTTAAAACGAATTAACAGGCTGATGAGGTGAAATAATGACGCATACATTCAATATATTACAAGTAATAAACCTTCTGAACTCTGGGCAGTGAATAAAATTAGACCAAAATATGAGACCTTGAAGCGCAGTGTAAATCATAACAACAAATCGCATGATTAGTTTGAAGTAGGTAATTATTTCAAGTTTTTAGCTTCCGCAGTGGCTGTTCCGCCTTTTCATATGCCAAAATCACTTGATGGTTTATATTAAGAAAAACGATCGAGATTAGAATCTACGTTGCACTAGTAAATAGCACTAGCAAAAACACATGTTCATAAATTGTAAAAAATCGTTTGAACTCTCATAACTAAATCAAATAGATTTCCTTAATTTGATATCTAGACAGTAGCAATAAAAGCTGACAGCTTCAAGCAAAAAAGGCGTCTGTTATAAAGCGATAACGGATCTTACAAATGGAGCAAAAGTAACAAGTTGCACCCCAGAGGAATGATGAAAAATAGGGGTGGGTATAATTAAGCTCAGCGGGTGAAGTTGTGGAATACGGTGGAGAAAGAAAATAAAGGGTTCCTTTTTTAAATTAGCTAGCAACAAGATAAGAGAAGAACTAAAATAACAAAGATAATATTTATTGTTATAACATTAATAAACGGTTATAATATTACAGAGTTAATCACGAATCCAGAACAACATTGCTCAAGTTCAAAAAAAGAAAAGAATGTATCCGCAGCCAAATGTTTTGACACTGCAACGTGATGGGAATCCACATTGTTTTGTTATTCGTAGTTACTTTCAGTTTTAGCCGACAACACGCAATCAGCGGTTTATCAGATGTTGAGAGAAGTGTATCAGACAAAAGTGAGTGGTGTCGTATATCTTTCAAAGTTTAACTTTTTTTATAATACAAGAGGCCACCACCAATCGTTTGTTAAAATAGTTGTTAGAGAGATTTCTTGCGAACGTCGTCGAGCCAGGAAGATCAGGAATGATTATTGTGATTCGTGAGATACCAGTTTTTGGTACAGTGCAAAGTGAATGAACATGTAATGTTGTAATTTTGACAGAATTTGAGAAACCTTGACAAATACCCATTAAAAGCAGCGTATATATACACACTTAGTGGTATTAATGACAACTAAACTTAACTTTGTAATATTAAAATAACCGCTTTTTAATAAGTGCATATGGATGTATACACGGTACATATACCAAAACAACATTTTTACTATTTTTGTCTGTGTGTCTGATTGTTCCGACTAATCTCTGAAATGGCTTGACCGTTTTTGACGGGACTTTCACTGGCAGATAGCTGTTGTAACAAGGATTAACTTAGGCTACTTTTCCGAGGGGTAAAATAGGGGTGCGTGATAAAACCGAATTCCACGCGGACGAAGTCGCGGGCAACAGCTAGTATAGTATAATACTAATTTCTGCCAGCGCGGCTTTGCCGGCATGGACTAAGTAAGTTTTATATTAAGTTTAGGCAACCAGGCTTCCGGCCCGCCGCAGCCTATTGACGTCAGCAACACCGGGTGCATTACTGATGCGTTGCCTACCCTGTAAGTAGTTGCTGGGCTTAATAGTACTTACTTTGTTTTAACAGTGTCAACGGAACACAACGTTTTATTCTCACAAGTGTCTAGGACGTGCGGTATAGCCTATACTTGTCTCGCAGTCAAATTAGACACCATAATGTTCAATGATCTCTCTGTAACTGTTATTTTGAAATCTTGAGATGGCTTGTGCTGATGGCCAAATAGAATGCATCCACTCATAAGTTGATTCACGGTTACCTTGTTTTATTGGATGACATTACACCGACTACTTTATTGCAGAAGGCTTTTATACGTGATATTTGAACTTCCTGTATGGTCAACATTAAATGTTGGATTTTTGTTTATAATTTAAGATTGCTTTATGATATTATGTACTGGTAGGATGTAGTTAAACTAGCTAATCTAAAAGGAGTCCAGGCATTTTGGACCAACCGGATCTTTTGGCACAAGAAACAGATGTAACGGTGACAAGTTTCAGTAATAGTCTTGATTTAATGTGCTATATTTATGAATATCAAATCAATCAATAGGGCTTATACAAATCTCAGCAATGATATGTTGTATTGAGTTTAATACCATTGAACTCATAACATACCGACTCGTATATGAGAATACTTTGAATTTAACGCACTGATTAAAAATGATGTTAATGAGCTTAATAATAGTACCTATTACTTTGGGTTTAAGCAGAGTCAAGTCGAAATCTATTTTTTTAATTGCTACCTATGGTAAAAACTATGAAAATCTGAATTAGTGTCAAATATTAACATTGACACAGACAACTATCACGTGCCTATACAAAACAAAAACAGTTAAAAGTCACAAATAGGTCTATCAGTTCGTTCCAATTGGCTGGTTGATCTGCTGGCTACGCGATTCGACACCTGAAATCGATTATGACAATTTGATAGCACAAAGATAAGTCATAAGTTACATAATTTTTGACTCTCGTTGACCGCTGGTGATGAATGAGTCCAACCAACAATTGAAATTAATTAAAAAATCTGATAATTTCGTTTTACTTTGTCACGTCCTAACTATATAAAATCTCCTTTTACTAGCCTCAAAGATTTACTGCAAGAAAACTCTTTGTAGGGTTAAGCTTTTTGGGCATGCATTACCTTGTCACCTTTTTGTATTTTGTTATAGGTGTACAGTAAGAATGACTGTTTTTAAGCTTCCAGTTAACTGTATTTCCTTATTTTAGTAAAATAATTCTATATTACATTTATAAAATATGAACTATACTTTCAAAAAGCGCGAGGTGATGGTTCTGCCATCACTCCTCACTGCCAAAGATTACAATTTCGCGAATAGAATGAAAAATAAGGTATTAATTTAATACCGACTTTAGAAATGCCACAACTACAATTTAACAAACTATAGTAAAACAGTTGAAAATTGCTTTCATGTTGATTATATTGCAAATTTACGTTGAGCATTAGCTCAACGTAAATTTGCAATATAATTATAAAAACATTAGTTTTAGTGAAGTTTTAACATACTCTTTAAACCTGATAGAAGCCCACTGTTGAATCAAAAGTTATCGCAGCTACGTAATAGTTGTTGCTGTTTAGTTCCAGTCGCTGGCCGACTGACTTGAGTCGACTGTGAACATCGATTCGGACACGACATAGTGCAATAACATGAATGATTAATGCAAGTTAATGGAGTGGTCAGGAATTTGGTTTTAAAATTTAACAGTCATGCTCTGAAATTCAATGTAGTTGAGTTTAAGTTGTCAGTTTTAATAAGACAATATTAGCACATCTCGCAGCCTCGCAGCTCAGTTGGTTAGTAACCCTACCTTCTGCGATGTAGGTTGTGGGTTCGATTCCCACCCAGAACAAACATTTGTGTGAGAAACATAGATGTTTGTTCTGTGTCTGGGTTTTAATATGTATAATATGTATTAATTTACAAAAAAAATAGTTTTGTAAGTATATTGTATCAGTTGTCTGGTTCCCATGATACACGCTATGTTTACCTTACTTTGAGGCTAGATGGCGCTGTGTGAAATGGCCACCATTATTATTATTATTATCACAAGAATAAAACACGTCAAGTGTATAAAGATACATTAAAGTATTGTACTATTCTAGCATTTGAAAGCTAGTTCATCCTAGCTTACCTTGACCTTTTACGCGTTAGCGATGAACCTTTCCTAATTATGTATTATTTCAAGGTAATAAAAAAATCTTGTCGTGAATGTCGGGTATCAAAAACCGAAGTAATTTTCTATAAAGGGAGGAAATAGTTGATCATAACATGATTTGCTAAAAATATAGTTGTTGACATTTTATATTAGGATATCATGATAAATTGGATACACAATCTATTCGCTTACACTTCGTATATTCGTATTACTTAAAACGGACTGCATATATAATAATAATAATCGTTTATTTCAGACCACTCAATACACGTAAATTAGGATGTCTATATCTATATTAAAAATTAAATGAATATAAAAAAACACTACAAATTGCAATATAAGAAAAAAATTTACACATTAAATCTAAAAGACACTCCAATTTTATTTATTTTTATAGATTTTACAGAAAGTACTTGTTGCATTAGATTTCTTATTACTGGAAAAGTATTCGCTGAAATATGAGTGGGACAGTTGGAGATAAGCAAACCACTGATCTCGCGAAAAACTATAAAAATCTGCATAAGCATGCCGTGGTCGTTACCCCCGACTAATGGATGTCCTATGCAAATATTTCCATATTTGAATAAAAATAAGAAAATATTGTTAAAAACTGTTAATTGAACAGTTCATTGGTTAGATAGCTCGTTACCCAGCGGAAGTATGTCACTGTGGTTAAAAAGCATGTGCTTTTTAAAAAAAACATACGTATGTACGTATGTTTTTTTTTATTTGCGATAGGCTTACGTTTGACCGCAATCTCACCTGATGTTAAGTGACGATACGGTCTACGATGTAGCATGCTTGCCTAGAAAATACCTATTCACTCTCCTCTTCACGACCTCCAGATTATAGTTCTCGGGAAATATAGACGCAGACAAGGAGTTCCACTCTTGGGCTGTCCGCATTATGAAAGTGGAAGCAAAACGCTTCGCACGGATGTGAGGTAATTGGACCAAAAAAAGGGTGACGCGTTGCTGTACGTCTGGATGTAAGTTGATGTATGATGCTGACGAAATATCGATCACCTATAAAGTTCTCGTCTATAGGTTCACAAAGAACTCGTAAACCTGCCTAGATGTATGAAAATATTTTGACATCGATTATCGTCAAAGTGAGCTTATACGATATATGAGCCGCTAACGATGTATTCTTTGGATAAAAAGCAGGTCTTCAATTCTTGGGTGAAGACCTGTTTAAAAAATTATTTTTTATCATTAAAATATCGTTTTATTATGTTGCAAATATCTTTTAATATGAACTTTTATGTAACGAAATTAAAATCTGTTTTTTTTAACAGTTAATACTTTCATTAGTCACGTTAGTCTAACACTGAAATTTATTTGTCTGACTGTACTTCGCCTTATTTTTCATAATGATAATTAATTTTGAGTCCCGTTATAGCATGTTAGGAATTCGGGACTCGCGATTAAAATTGTTCGAGCCTGGAATGCGCTGGCTAAGCCTTCAAACGATAAGGTACCTGTAATACCACACAGGTTACAATACATAAACATTTTTTTGTTTTATGTGATACAGTTACGGTACGAGTCGGCGGCCCACTTTCCCCTTCTTCTTCCCCTTGGACGTCTCAAGCTTTATATCTTACCTAGACTGTATTCATTTTAGTTTTTTCGTTTTAGTTTAAACACTTTATTTTAAATATTTTATTTTATTTACTACAATGTTTTTATGTCTTATTTATTAACTTATAAATTTATCCATTGTCTTTTCTCTTAGATCTCTTCAATTTCCGTGATTTCACTAAAGCCTGTGCTGAAAATCAGCGCTGGGGATCTTGGGTCCTCAGCACATGCTGAGTACTGAGCTTTTTTCGCAAGCAGTGTACACGGCAGCGATCCGCGTAGGCTTTTGTTCTTTTTTTGTTTAATTTCTCCTAGTTATATAAGTACCTATGTAATCGGTGTTGTGTATACAATTTATTGAAAATAAATTATTTTGTTTCTTCTTTCTTTCACTTGCTGTTAAGCGGTAGACTCTGCCCATAATAACGATGCGATTTGGGTCCTCCCCAACTAGGTACGACAAGACGCAAGTCGCATCGTAAGCGCCCGTAACTCTGAGACGTGTAGGTGGAATGTCTCATGTGCCTTTAATTTAACCGGCAACCACACCTTTCAAACCGGAACACATGGCGACAGAAATGGGCATGGTTTCAGTACTTCCCCGGACGAACATGGCGTGAGTTGTACTGCTCTTAAAATAATGAAAAAAATAAATTACATGTGTACAAAATTAGAGGCACATAATACTACGTTAAAATGTTATTCTAAATTTACCAACTGTTTCTTTGTTAAGATCAAGTAAAGTATAGTTAAAAATCTTTCAACAGACAAAACCTAAGTGCTCTGATTCGAAGTCAGTAAATCAAATGTCTTCCAATCGTACGTTCACTGGGTCATTAGTACCAAAGGTCTGGGTAACATTGTCACACGGCACAATAGACGCCACAGAACAAGTACATACAGATGCAGGCGCAGCCTTGAAGAAGCGTGAGAATAGAGGGACAAAATACAAGGAAATTAGTAATACTTAAATTACCATTATCGTGCTTTATGCGCAATTAATACAAAGTATTCGCGCAAAAAGACAATTGAATAACGACATGACATTCGTTACAGCCGCTGCATTGTTCTATGTAATCAATATGTGTTTTTGTGCGCAATATGTGATCAAAGTGAGATCTTACTTACTATATGTATGAGATCTTACTATTATATATTTTGCAGCCGCGCGCACCCCACCGGTGTCCTTCAAATGCTCGACAGTATTGTCAGCGCCTAAGCGTCATATGAAATCCATCTCGGCTTGAATAACCTAATCGAGGACAATTTGACGAAATAAGCGATCGTTTAGAAAATGGTATAACATTATAGTCGAGACCAAATTTGTATAAGCGATACCAACGAATATCGTAAACGTAATTAGCAAATTGCTGGGCCCTGACTTCTTGATGGCAGATGATCGATGTAAGGTAGTGTACACATGCAAAGTCCACAGAGCCAAAATCATTATATATTTAAAATCCAAATTCTAAAAGAACTGTAGCAGATTATGTACCTTCCAATTTTCAGACCAAAAAATATGCACAAATTATTTATTACGATTCCCGTTTACGAAACAAACTCACTGTCACTAGCTTTCATTATCTAAGACACGCAACTTCAGAATTACAAAATGATAAACAGTGTTAGCAGATAGTATATTAAGTTTCCAAAAAAAAAAACAAATTAACAAAACTTATGTACTAGACAAAATGTACGAACAAAAGAATTTTTGAATATTATTTGTCGTCGTAGCTTGAAGAGACATATGTAAAACTAGCTGTTGCCCGCAACTTCGTCCGCGTGGAATTCGGTTTTATCACGCACCCCTATTTTTCCTCCCGGAAAAGTAGCCTAAGTTACTCCTTGTTACATCAGCTATCTGCCAGTGAAAGTCCCGTCAAAATCGGTGCATCCATTTAAGAGATTAGCCGGAACAAAAAGACAGACAGACAAAAACTGTAAAAAAAAATAGTTTTGGTATATGTACCGTGTATACATCCATGTGCACTTAGTAAAAAGCGGTTATTTTAATATTACAAACAGACACTCCAGTTTTATTTACTTGCATAGATGTATAGATGTGTCTAGGTGTGTGCGCCAGCAATCTAATAGTTGAGAAGTTCGGTATATTAAAAATCAATACGAAGACTAACAAGATTCTCAATATTACACCGATAATGGAGTGTAAACACGTCCTAATACACAGTCACGAAATAAGAATGAAATTGACATGCTATTATTGAAAGTGCAGTACGTGCATCTATTATTTAAAATTCGCCGCTCGTATCGCGCAAATGCCAGTGCATTTCATGCATGAGCAAAATTCATAATGAAAACAGATAAAACTAGTAACAGAGAACTAATATAACGTTTTAATAAAGATTGAAATAAACATTGTATAATAATTTAAACGTATGAGGATATGTCAAATCAATTAGTTGGATCAAGTGGAGTGAGCTCGCAAGTTTTTCAGTAAGTTTCTATGAATTTCAGTCGCAAGATGTGACCCAAAAATAATAACAGGTGAAATTAAACACAAGCTTCCAAAAAAAAAGGTTTTTTTTATTTTATGTAATACATTTACGGAACGAGCCGACGGCCCACCTGGTGTTAAGTGGTAACCTCGGCCCATAACAGCCGATGCGACTTGGGTCCTCCCAAAGTAGGTATGACAAGACCCAAGTCGCATCGTATGCGCCCGTAAATGTGAGACGTGAAGGTGGAATGTCTCATTTGCCTGTAATTTCATTACGTTTATTTATCTCCTTTATCCTTTATATATCTATAAAAACTACCTATAGGGCAACCACATACTCATTTACTTGATTCGGAAACTGCACTAGGAAACCGCATTCGTTATTCCGTGTAAACACCACACACATTCGATTTTCTGCTAAGTTTCCAAGAGTTCTGTATGACAGTAGCGTTCCGGTTCGATTAAGCGCGTTCCTTTCATATAAATAAATAACAATTGAAATCGTATGCAGGTCTTGCATAAAATTTGTATATTCAATAGACTTCAAACTGAGCAGGTTATCAATTAAGTTGTAATTCTTTTTTTAGTTTTGTTACCTCATATCTTTGTCATTTATAAACTGATTTAAAAAAAAAAATTTATATTTGGAAGGATATACTTTCAGATTGGTCCCATAGAAAATTCATAACAATCGGTCCAGTAGTTTGGTTTTTAAATCAAAATAACTGAAAAACAATGTTATCCACATGCGAGATACTAAGAATCGTTTTCGTTCATCGGCGATGAAGTCTATATTATTCTAGTCTATATAGTCTATATTTTTTCGTTTTACTACGCAAAATAATGATTACTATCTAGAATCCCGAAAGCAAAGGCTAGCATTTGAAACATGCAAACGGAAAAAGAAATACGGAAAACGTACAAATTTGTGTGACTAGCTGACATTTGTATTGAATGACGGTTCCTGTCATATTGTATTGACTTAAACTATCTATACGATATTTATTCTATATCTGGTTTTGGCATCCAAATTTAATATATTATATTTATTTTCCGTGTCGTTGTCAATCAAAACAGTGTTTCACTGAAGAACACTTTACACAGTGCCTTTGCGGACCAAAGATACGGTTTCAGTATGGGAAAGAATCTATAGTTAAACTGCCATCCCGTTTTTACATGAGTTTTTCTGAATGCAATAAAAATTAATCATTCATTAATGGAACATTACATTTAATTTTATATGTTATCACAAATGATTTTCTCCAAGTGAAAGATAAAGAAAAGCTGTAGTGCTTTTTCAGGTTTGACAATATTTTCCAACGTTTGAACAAAATATGGTTCTATGATTTATTGTAATTACACCTATTTACTCTCGTATCTACGTGCTATACGCCCCTTCTATTATCATATAACAATGTTATGCTGTAATTTACAAGTAATGTGTTTTTAGCTGTTGCGTGCTAACAAAAATGGCTCGTGTTGAGATAATGTTAGTGAATTATGGGACATTAGAGATGTTACTGGCCTCGGGAAAGCGAGGTGGCTGATCTCCGTAAACTCATTTGCGGTTAGTTATCTGATGTTTTAGGATGACGAACGCAGCTAGAGATTATATTGCGACAGTATGGGGAGATTCTTAACAAATAAGTCGTGGGGAAAACGCTGAGAGGAAACTTAGACTCAATTTTAAAGAAAGTAAAATGGTTTTTGAAATTTATTGTGTACAGTAGTGAGTAATAACTCTACCCCTAGTGTACAAGATGTACAGGTACTTGAAGACTAATGACGTAATCAATGATGGTCGATTAAAGGCAAATTGAAATAATTTCTGACAATTTTTTATGATTGTTTACATGATTTTGGTCGCAATGCAATTTATAATAAAAAGTCAGTTTATAAATTGCTGTAACTAAATATATATTGTTCAATACATAATTTAATATATTATTATTTTATTAAATAAATATAACTTCACTCTATTTTCGTAAACAATGAAGCCCATGGTTCCTTTAATAATTTTCCTGTATGAGTTATAGTTCAAAATTTCTCCATACAGTTAAGGAAAAAATAAAATAATTATTGACTATAATAACGAACTACTTTCTATTACGAAATCATTGCACATTTTTAGCGGCTTTTTTCTTTGTGTTCTGCGTATTTCACTCATATAACTATCTGTCATGAAAGAAGTTAGGATGATTAAATATGGTGACACATTTATGCGTTAAAGAGTTTTTTATGTATCGTTCTGCCATCAATAATTTGCCCATAATAAGTTATTTTTAGATATCTTATGTTCTACTTTTCCTGTAGCAGATTTGACCTTTGTAAATTGACATATTTTACGATTTACTGAATGTTTTTATGAGCATGAATCGTAAAATATGTCAATCATTGATGGTCACTTAGAAAGTGAAGTCAAACCGTATAAATTAATTTGCAATTTCAATGGTTATAACTGTGAAGTAACCGCATTTACTTATTATTTCGTCATTGAATAATACTTTCATATTTTATAACAAGTCTCGATTTTATTTCTTAATGGA
This sequence comes from Chesias legatella, assembly GCA_947359385.1. Lineage (NCBI taxonomy): Eukaryota > Metazoa > Arthropoda > Insecta > Lepidoptera > Geometridae > Chesias > Chesias legatella. The sequence goes on along the minus strand of OX375768.1, from coordinate 5,310,416 downwards.
TATTTAAACACAGTGGAATGTGCTACTTCATTCAATTATTCATTTTCATTCATATAAACAGTTGTAAATTTTCACTCACATAAGCTCTCAGTCTCTCCTAACGTATTAAAACCTTACCGTGTTACCACAAAACAAATAAAAGGATGTCCCACGTCAGGTACTGTTTAAATGTATCTCCCAACTCTTTTTTTGTACACGACGTTCGAAGGACACGGGTGTTGTTTTTTTGTAGGGACAGGATAAAAGGCAAATTTCATGTTCTAGGAACTAAGAACAACCAAGACAACTTTTTGGTTTAGGTACTCGCAGTGTTTTGTAATTATGTTTAAATATCTGTGAGAGTGCCGAGGAGGTATTAATATGACTTAGCTGGATCAGCTCGTGGTAAATTCGGTGAGGCTACCTTTACATTTCACAGAGATAAAAGTTCGCTGAAATAAGGTCTGAATAACTTCAATAATAGAAAAATCTAAAGGGGGCTGAAAAAATATGGTTCCACATCATTAATTGTAAGGGCTTGCTTTATTTATCAACATAGCAGGCTTTCAAACCAACGAAGTCGTGGTCGGGTGAACTAATCATAATATAAATGCAAGTGTACGAACCCTTGCAAGAATGAGTTGGCAACCGTTTTGTATTGAAAACAGTACTCCACATAAAAGCTTGAATTGTTTACCCACATTTCGTGTCTTGTGCCAGTCTCAGTTTGAAGGCGAGTAGGGTCAGCAATAAACGAAGTCAGTTCGATGAAATCAAGATACAGTAAACGACTATTAATGGTGTGCTGGTATTTTATAAAAAAATATATAAATAATAGATTCTGTCAGTTGTCTGGTTGCCATAGTACAAGCTAAGCTTAATTTGGATCTAGGTGGCACTGATTGTAATGTCCACCAATATTTATTATTTATTTTTTCCATATCTCTATAAGAAATTATATTGAAATTACAATTGAGAAAATCAGAACGGCAAAGTAACGGATTCGTCAGCAGTGTTGTCAATGTAAAATCCTATAAAGCTTATGAATGAGCTTAGCTTGGGACAGAGTGAATTGGTGCATAGTTATGGATCGCGTACTGTGGCACAGTTATTGCTGTTATTGGCGGTCACGCCCAATGAATTCAAATTATGCTACATGTTAGAGCAATAATTATAAAACATATCTCTTATAAGTTCAGTAACTCGGTCAACAATTTCATTAGGCATCAAATACAAAACGGGCATCTAGGCGACACGTTTCAAGTCAGACGGGGTACTATTATTATATTTTTTTATGTGATACAGTTACAGAACGAGTCGATGGCCCACCTGCCCATAACAATCAATGTGACTTGGGTCCTCCCCTACTAGGTACGACAAGACCCACCATTCAAACCGGAACACAGTAAAGCGAATGGGTTACTGCTTGGCGGCAGAAATGGGCATGGTGGCAGTACTTCTCCGGACGAACTTGGCGTGAGTTCTACTAGTCTTAAAATTACTAGAACTAAATTTACTAGAAAGGTTCGTACCACGGTTGGGTCGTTTATAATATATTTTACATCTCTCTCTCTCTCTCTCCGTACAATATCTCTACTTATGATGAATTTATGCTTTCTTTATTTCTCTACCTACACTAATTTCTCTCATATAATAATAATAATAATGGTGGACAACTCATGCAGCGCCATGTAGCTAGCTCTAAACTAAGCTATATTTTATTATATTTTTTTTATTCTCACTTCACTTTTTACTTCTACTTCTCTACTTTTGTTATATTTGTAGGAGTTTTATAAGCTTATCCTCTGAAATATTGTCAGGTTTAATATACGCAGTATCACCCCGGATTTAATACTGTGACTCAATGAGTAGGCGTTTATCCCCAAAGCCAGTGCCATGCTAATAAACAAACCACATCTGGTAGGCGACAAGTTTAATGATTTCAACTCTGCGGCCTTAATACACGTCCATAGAGTTGAACACAGCACAAATATGTACAGCATTGTCCTCCAACCTTGATATTTGCTCGGCATGCGCTGTCTCGCTGTCGTCAAATAGACATTTCACAATAAACAGCTTTACGCGAATATTATGTGCCGTGTAATTAGCTGATCAAATTAACCATCCCCACACTCGGAATATTTCTTACTCACAAAATCCACTCTACAAATCAAAAATTCCTTACATTTTGTTTTATGCCAAAATTCAAAAAATGCTACATGTATTATCAATTAATTTGATGTCTGTTTTTGCTCTCAAAAACATTAATGTCCTTTTACATCGGTGTGCTTTAATTGTTTTTATAAATGCCGATTGCACTGAGTATAATTTAGATGTTTTAAAAATCATCTCTAACTCGATTCTCAAAACGGATTTAAAAGTCACTACTCGGAGTCAGTGCATCAATAACCTTTCGATATGAGCGTTTCGTCATGTGAAAGTGTCTGCTCGGTGTAATTTGATAGGTATTCAGGTTTAGTTATTCAAGCCATACAACAAAACAGATTTACAAGCTTTTATTCAACTTCACCTGTTAGTATTATTTTAAACTAGTTCCTCCCAAACGACATATGATATGATTTTCCCCAAATATTTATAAACAGAAGGTGCTCTTAGTTGGCTCTTGGCTCAAGGTGCATCTTACTATGTATCTCTATTTGATCAGCAGTGATTTATGGAACTATTTACATGTTTATTGACATTTGTGTCCCAATGTAATAGAAGTGTCCCAATTCCACGTTGATCGGGTAATTTTAAGAGAAAAAAACACAAGTAATTATTATACGACACTAACGATGGCAATCATGATATGACTATTAAATTTCTGACTTCGATAGTTTTGTTATTTTTTATTAAATCATAGTAAATGTACATTTCAAATGATAAGATCTCAAAAATAAAAAACTGTACTTAATTTATCTAAGATGTGAAAAGATTCCTTAGAAGTTTAATGAAATACCTAATAGTGCAATAATATCACCCACGGTTTATTCCTATTAATTATTATTTCATATCTTATAAGCTAAAAGTAAAAAGGATATAATGTATCCGTAGTCCGGGATTAGCTGTGATATTTTTGAAGGTTACCTGTGGGGTTCGGAGTGCAGTGGAGACCGCGAGGAAGGTCAGCGCAGCTGCGCTCCACAACACGCCGGCTCGCATCCTCATGAGCTGAAACAAAACGATACACCGAATTACAGCCAGATCCTTAAATGTATATCATCGAATGACGCCTGGTGATACCAGCAAGAATAATTAGAAAAATGGTCTGTCTGTTTTCAAAACATCTCGTAAACAGACGTAATATCTAATAGCCAAATTTTGAAGTATATATCTATTAGTGGATATTTGATTTTTATAGAAAACCAATTCCTAGATGGAAACAAGATAAACAAAAATATATATTTTGTTGGGAATTATCCTATTGATTAAGGAAGTATAAGAACTCAAAATAAATATTCAATATGAGTATATTATTCTACTTTAATGTACTTTTACATAGTTTCTATAGGTGTCAAAATATAATCTAGTTTATACCGCGTCTAATGTGTTAATTAACTGTCCTATCCATCCAAAGGTTGGAGTGAAAAGCTCACTATTCGTCGCTCATTGCGCGTCTACTTTGTTTTACTACACTATTTTTTTACCTTAACTGTTCTAGTCCGGTACCCTAAGAGGTGGAAGATCGCACGTTGTTGGAAGACTGCACCCAGGGTCCTTACATGAATACCTTGCATGATGAAAATGTATGAAATAATAAATCAGACATACATTTCCCGATACCCATTGACCGGTAACTTGGCATGCGTTGTCGCAATGCACTTTCCAACGCGCCACATGCCATGTGGAGCGACTAGTGAAGTAATCTGATTGTGTGCGCTAACTGTTCCGAATTATATCTTTCTATATCTTTATGCTTCTGTCCTTTTCAGGTTGTGCGTGCACTTTTTAGCACAGCTATTCTTCTTGCACTGTTAGCTTGATCAGTGCAGCAATGTAAGACCCACGTGGCGCCCTCAAACAGCGTTAACGTTACTAGTTAATTTAAATGTGAGGGTCATATTATGCAAATGAATAAAACTTCTTAACATTTGACACACCATAATAGTGGTGGTGACATGAGCGCACCATCAACTTTTTTGTAAATCTCATAAACATATTTTTCAACAAAAAAATACATTATGTACACCTTCATTTTTATCTTTCTTAGAGTTCTCATTCAATTACTCTATTCATCGAAAGTTCCTTGTTCGCGGGTATTTTTGCGAAAAACAACAATGTTACTCCCTTTATCCTTAGTGGTCATGTTCTGTTTAAAATAAAGTAGGAGCGCATTTAGATATCTTCGCTAAATCCAATCATTCGAGTACATACAAGATACATAAACTCTATTTATCATGCGGATTATTTTACTCTACTTCGATTTTTTATTTATATGATCAGCATTTTACATATTACACCTAGAATGAAACATTATATATCCGTGTATATTAATAAAAAAAATATTTGAAATAACTGGCCTCATAGCTCAGTTTAGCAGCTCTGACTACTGCGCTTGGAATACAAAACTGTATTATGTCATTTATCTGGTTCATATAGAACAAACTTTGTTTAGTATAGGACTTGATGGCGGAATCTGAAATGTCTAATAATATAAAAAAATGAAATCGTCATATATGTAGATAAGTAAACGAAACAAGTACTTAGAGTCATAAGTTGTTGAGTTCAATTAACTAAAGGTATGAAAGTAAAGAAATCGTTCCCAAACCTTTGCTGTGGCGTCCGAATAAAACCAGACTAAACTGGAGTGTAACGGATGCATCAACCGCACCGCACGAGTTACCAACCTCACAATCAACACGTTCGCACAATTTAGTCAGCGACAGTGTTCCAATAAAATGTAATGTGGACATAATTGTCCGGTTATAGTACTTTCACTGTTACTTTCGGTCTCGTTCGAGCACTGGTTAAATACGATTAGCTACATTCTACTCGCACTGGTCACTGTACTGTGAGGTAGCGTTACTCATCCGTATTCGATACGTATTGTTTCGTGTAATTGGGTATTAAACTTTATAGGTGTGTTACATTACATTGTAAGAAAAATTAACGTTTGAAAGGAAAGCTGTTGCTTTGTACACAGTTAGAGTTGAAGTTCAGTGTTAGAAAAATGCAGATTTCTAAGGTCATATATGTGATTAATTTTATCTTTTAGTAGGCACACTGTAATCTACAATATCATCTGGGTATATCTTATTCAGGTATTACATTTTTCAACTATTATATCATTCAATTATTATTTGTTTAGTAAATTTCTCTATTTAATTTGTTTAGTACCCTGACTTTATTTATTTACTAATAAAGTAATTCAGTTAAGCATTGTAAGCATTTAGTACTTTTATTCGAAACACATCAGTTATTTATACTCTACGAGCGTGACAAACTTTTATGTTTAAGATTTAACCAAAATTATATTTTTATGTCATAAATTTACGGAACGAGCAGATGATTGGTGTTAAGTGGTAACCTTTGCCTATAACAATTAATACGACTTGGACCAAGGGCGGATCCAGGGGGGTGTCACTGGGGTCATTACACCCCCCCCCCACGGGCTGGGTCCAGGACCTATGTGGACCACTAAGTAAAATTGTTAAACATAATTTTTTATATATTTTTTGTCTCAATATACATTTTATGTAAGTACCTTCAATATAATTACATATACATTAATAAAATACCCAGTTTTTACTTGTATCTATGATTATAAAAATTTAATTATAACTTCTTGTGACTTGACCACGACTATGTGACCCCCCCCCCTGGCACCAAAGCTGGATCCGCCCTTGACTTGGACCCTCCCCTAAGTCAAGACCCAAGTCGTATCATATGCGCCCGTAACTGAGACTAATGAAAGTAATGTAAACATGACAGTACAACCATCTGCGAGCTTGCGTGGACCTATCAGCACGCTTCGTTCAAATGTTTTACAACTGTACGCCGATTATGTAAGGAATTGTGCAAAATTCGAACGATAATGTATTATGTCCCAGAAACGTAAATGCCGTTTCGGTCGGCAACTCTTCGGTTTGTTTCAGCCTACTTTTGGACGGCGCGGCGCGGGCGCACTGAAACACAATGGACTTTCATAAGAAAGAATTGAACTAATGCGACAGAATTGTTCGTTGAATACTTGAGACGTGTTTAGCAGAAGCAACCAAAACGTTTCCGCTGTTTGTTGTCACTCATGATTCACACAAACTTTGGCATAGGTACTGTTACACGTAGAACTCGTGTAGTTCTGCTCTCTAGTTCTGCTCTCTATAACCAGTGTGGGTAAAATATATATAGAAAGTGAGCCTCGAAAAGGCACCTTTTGTGCACTTGACACGTGTCTTCAAATTTTTGGTCATAGGACATGTTGGTTACCTCATGATGTTTTCTTTCACCGTTTTTAGAACATGGTGTTGGGCACATAAACGTTTGAAGTGACTAGACTTTGGCATACATACAAAATAGAAAATAAATACGTATATTTTTGTTTATAATAAATCCCCTTGCCTTATCTAACTCTTATCTTAGAATGCCCGAGTCATGAGAGAAAATGCGATGGCACTCATGAGAAAATTGACAAATATTTTGATATTTCTTGCTCTGATTATAATAAATCACCAACACATGGCCACATTTAATGCCATCAGTGATCAACATTTAAAACGATAAATCTGACACATGAGTAAATAGATTGGACAATTGACATTTAATTGTTGAAAACATGAAACGTAACAGTCGACTCTATCAGCCGGTAGTAAAAATGTCATGGGCAAAAAAATTATACCTAGACACTTAATAAAGTATTTTCTAAAATAATAGAGAAGATTGTGTTTAAAAACTTATATAATTATTTTGAAGATAACGACATACTAATAAAAGAACAGAAAGGTTTTCGTAAAAATAAATCAATAGATCTAGCTATTTATGAGTTTTTTAGAAATGATTTACTCTAGGATGGACAAAAAGCAACAAGTTTATGCTATGTATTTAGACATGACAAAGGCATTCGATTATGTAGAACACAATATTTTGCTTAATAAATTGGAAACATATGGTGTGCGAGGAATTGCATTAGATCTATTCAAATCTTATTTACTTAACAGATCACAGATAACTACTGTAACTAGAATATCCGCAAAAACAAAACTAGAGAAAATATTCTTCTCTACTGAGAAAAATGTAACACAAGGAGTACCCCAAGGCAGCGTATTGGGACCGCTCTTATTTTTGATTTACATTAACGACATAACAATAGCAACTACTAATCCAATTATACTTTTCGCAGATGACTGTACCGTAGTGTACAATAACCAGAATGAAATCAATCCAAGTCTTGACTCGATAACAAAGTGGCTAAAAAATAATAATCTACAAATAAATATGACTAAAACTAAGCTGATGTCCTTTAGACAAACATCAAACTCACTTCCAACTAAGTTCACCTACAAAGGTGATGAGGTATGTGAAACTGTGACGACAAAATTTCTTGGACTCTATATTGATAGTAATATGAAATGGCAATCCCATTTAAACTTTGTGCATGGTAAAGTGATTCAGTCTGCCTATGCTCTACGCATGCTAAAAAAAGTAGTTAACCAAAAAGCGGTAATTGCCGCATACCATGGTAATGTTGTATCAAGATTAAGGTATGGGATCATTTTTTGGGGAAATGCAGTAAAAATTGATCGATTATTTATTGCTCAAAAGAGTTGTATTCGAGCAATCTGCGGCTTGAAAAGAAGGGATAGCTGCCGTCCTTATTTTAAAAAGCTCAATTTCCTGACTTTGACGTCATTATATATTTATGAAACGGGTTTATTTATAAGGCGTAATCCTTATCTATTTTCTCATGTAACAAGCGCACGACGTCAAGATTATTTGCAACTTAGGACTAATGTGACAACAGCTTTATTTAGTAATAGTGTTTTAGTAATGACATGCAAAATTTACAATAAATTACCAACGGACATCAGGGAATGTAAAGATATTATAATTTTTAAGACTAAGCTTTTTTCTTATTTAATCGATAAAACATTTTATACAATTCCTGACTTTTTTAACAGTAGGGACTAGTATTTTAATTAGTATTTTAATTATTTTAATATTTTGAGTGCATATTTACAGTATTACGGATTATTATTATTATTATTATTTTAGTTATGAATTTGATATGTGTTATTGATTAATTTTTATGTGTAAATAATTTGTACGCCTTATGGCAGATCACAGTGTACCTCATTATAGCTACCTATTAAGATCTTGTTTAACCTGTGTATCACAAATAAATGATTTGAATTTGAATTTGAATTTTAATTGGAAGAATGTCGTATGGTAATTCTAGGAGTGGGCTATTACCTACTTGGCAGGTCGTATCGTGACGGAAGCTTGCACGCAATGAAGAAGTTAAGGTCTGTTCTTACTGTAACTGATTAACAAGAAACATCAAATTGCAGTTAATAAATATATTACTGCCTTCCCTGAAATATTAATTACACAGATTTTATTTACGGTGCTGAAGAACTGATAGCCTTCGAGATTTTTCAAATGGAGACCTCGAGTACCTCGAAGGGTAGCGATGAATTAGGACGGATGGTCACGAATAGAAATATATCAGACTTATGCCCTATTTGATATGACTACTGCCCTTATGCAGCCATAGAGAATAACAGGCTGATGATAATTTAGGTGAAATCCGTTAAACTTGTAATGCTGCATAATCTCAAGTATGAAGGAATCAAGTAACAAGGTATTGAAAGTATATGAATACTTTGTTGTACGTCCAATTGAAATGTCGATTTGGCTTTGTCTTTTGTGTCTTATTGTTTTTTAGAGGTTTCCAAATGTATTTTTACAATCGAACAGATTATTGAAATACTTAAATCAATGATATTGTTGTATAACTCTGTATACTATATATTGAATACGTTACTTAAAGAAACTAAGAACACTCTTTTAACACACAAGTACTTAAACATGAAAAACGTTTCACAGGTAAATGAACGCAACTTTAAAATTAGTGCGCAACTTCCTCCAGCAGTGTGGTTGTCATGTAACTAATGACATAATTATTCTGAGTGCCAAGAATATAAATTTAGAATAACTTAATGAAATTGTACCGTGTACCAGGATTAAAAAAGGTAGTATTTTGATGGGTATGCATATAAATTGATGCACAGCATTGAATAGTATTTAAATGTGAATATCAGCTTTTGATCATGTTTTGTACCATAGTAATTACCAGCTTCAGTGTTCCCACTGCATGAACACAGGCCTACTATCGTCAAGCGATAGTTAAAGACTTAGAGGTGCAGCGTTTCTGTTTTGGTGCCTATGAAACATAAAATTATTATTTTCCTGATTTAAAAAGTATCAAACAATATAGTTGTATCAATTAAAAATATATCTTACTAGCTGTGTGCCTGCGGCTTCACCTGCGTTGAATTCAGTTTGTGACTAAAAGAGTGTCTTAGTAATTTTTATCAATTTGTGAATCAACCCTAATAAAAGTAAACCTTAAAATATCAGCTGTCTGCCAGTGAATGACCCGTCAAAACGGTCCAGCTGTTTCGGAGATTAGCCGGAACAAACAGACAGATAGAAAGATAGACAGAATTTTATAAAAATGTATATTTAATGTTAAAGTTTTTGTTTTTTGTTTGATTTTTTATTTTATTTTTTTGTATTTTTTTTCCATAAATAATTTTATACGCATTTAGTAAAAAGCTGTAATTTGTCGTTACAAACAGACACTTCAATATTATTTATTTGTATAGTTAAACAATTTAAAAGTGTTTTAACTTTTTATACAAAGTAAAAAATATTAATAAACTGGACTAATCATATGTCATTATAATTATTTTATCATTCCTCTGTCCTTATATTAAATATAATATATATATCTTCCTACCTAATTTCAAATCAAAAGTGTGTTATGATTTTTGATGTCTCCTAGGTAAGATGATGACCTCACATAAACAAAGACTATTTTTTATCCCAGAATCACACTTACTTCAGACATTTTGTAGGTGAATATGTTTTCAGAACTCGCCAGAAGTAAATTAAGTGCGTTATCCTTTATGCATTGAATTTACGCTTTTTTTAATGGACACTGTAACTGTTGACCGCAGATGGCCTTGATAGCGTTTGCTCGGGTTTTAGGCGAGAGCGGAGGGCTCTCAACCGGAAGTTAGACGCTGATGGAGCGTTCGTACGCACCGAGAAACCTCTTTGACGCAGCAACTTGCCGACTGATCGATGCATACGTTACGCAGTGCATCTACGGGCACCAGAGAACCCGTCATATAATAGTTCGACTTCCGCTCATAAGCTACGTTTATGCATTGCGTTATACTTTACAGATACGGAACTTTTGGTGAATGTTTACGTATTGCTTAATAAATTCTGATGTAAGTGTATTTCGTCTTTACGAGATTAAATTAGTTCAAATCGTTTATCGGAATACTCACCTTGACAGTCCGTAAGATAGGAAAGTCTCGCGTTCCATAATTATCTTAACAGTCCTGTTCTTCAAAAGAAAACACTCATTTAATTTGGTTATTTAACACAGGCTCGAAATTTTCTAGAGAGGAAATACTTATTGCTAAATAATTATGTTTATGTACATATGTCAGTACGTTTACTTATTTCTATTAAGTGTAATTATATCCCAAATCACTCATGGTTACGAATATAAAGTTAATGGTCAGTTAACCAAACAATTGCCACGTCAATACTGAAGAGGCTTATTTAATTCGCTTACTACTTCGAAGAAAGGTACTCGAATTTGTGTACCTAATTACCATTACTTATCAGAGTGTAAAATATTACATAACGAGGTAATGGATAAAGAAATGGATGTCTTCCGAGATATATTTAACAATAAAGTTTTAGTAATGAGACTGAGATGGTAATTCAAATCTTAGAATGGCCATAATTAATACGGAAGAGTGATCGTGTGTTTAATTTGTGGCATTTCATAATGCACTTAACACCAGGTGGGCCGTCGGCTCGTTCCGTAAATGAATTACATAAAAAAAAAAAAAAGTGTGAGAACATAATATTTCTGAATAATTTATTAAAACAAAAAATAAATATTGAATGTGGAATCGATACAGTCTGATTAAAAATATTTTATTATAAGTTTTATGTTTTCATTTTTCTTTCTGATACATTCGAACCATCACAGATTTGCAGTCTCCTAAACTCGTCAGACCGAAATCTGTAAACTTGCAAGGCTGCAATGACTCAGTCAGCATAAACTTCCTGTTTATTTCACAATGTATGAAAAATCTATGGAAATTGCTTTGCAAGTCTAAAAACAAGTTTTCGTCTACAAAATTTTTGGCCGATCAGCGAGAACCGGCTGCGATATGTCTGAATAACATTTTAAGGTTCAGTTACATTCCCCGCGATATTTGGAACTCAAGTTATTTCTGCAAGTAATTGGAAAACACAAATGAGAAAAAAACCTTACTTGTACTATAATTGTATTTCAATAGTAAATTTTGACCAGTGAAAACCTTCTATAAATATTTTTGCCGTATCTTGTTCCTCTGATGCATTTCATAATATGGATATCATATATATAAAGAATAATTGTAACATCTTCATAACACGCCTTGGCCGAATTTAAACTAACAGCCAACTTCCCAAGATAAGACAACAATGAAACTAATAGCTATCTTCCATAACGCGGAATATTATCAACATCCTGAAGCCTTGGCGCATATCTCGATCACCAACAATAGATAAACTATTTTAATTGACCTCTCACTTGAACGAAGATTATGATCTGTCAACTGTCAACTAATTAGAAAGAACATCAAACCCAAAATCAAACTTTAACCTGTCAATATAGCGCCTTTATGGTTATTTAGGCGATCATGAGTTTATATCACGGATTTTTTTTTCCTTCAACGTGGAAAAAAACATCGCGAGGAAACCGGCATGTCCTAGAACTAAAAATTCGAAGACATGTGTCAAGTGCACGAAAGAAGCCTCTTTGAGGTGCACTTGAAATCTTTTCACCAGACTGGTTCGAGAGAACCAGTGACTCGAATAGAATAGAATAGACGGATTTTTTTAGTGTCGTGTCGTTTAGCGAATGTGAATGCGGCGCGTGCAAGCAGTCACTGCAAAGCTAGTGTTTTCGACAAGCTTGCAATTATTAGAACAATCCCTGTGATCCTCGAGTGGGAAATCCTTTCAGGCAGAACCTGAGCCTGAATGTTTCTCCGGGGAATTACTAGCGCCATACCTATTTCTGGCAGAGCAAAGTAACGGATTCGCATTACTGGGTTCCGGTATTAAAGGATTAGTTTTTACACTTTTTACATTCTATCCTCACGCCTCAGAATTTATGGGGGGAAGCAAGCATGCGGCGCAGGAGAGTCGGTTCTTTCGCATCCTTACTTCCTATGGTAACAGCTTTTTTTTTAGTATACATATTATTCTGGGTTAAATTTTCCAATTCACTGTATTGTGGCAGAGACTTGATTCAGTCGAGTAATGTTACTTACTTATTACCGTCAATATCAATCAATAGTATATTTCACCGATAATATAACGGTCTGACCTTCAAGGGCTTGCTCAAATTCAATTTGGTCAACTATTTTAAAAGAAACCGGCATTAAAAGAGCTAAATATTCTTATGAATGAATAGTTGACCAAACTCTTTGTATCCTTGGGCGGTATATGTTGACAGTATCAAGAAATAATTTTTGAAATACTTTTGACCTCGATACGATTATAAAACAATTGAAAATAGGTATGGCAGGCATTGTATTGTCCCGTAAGGAACAATTTTGGCAGGTAGCACATTCCAAATTAGATTCCACCTGATTAGCAGTTTGACACCTCAACTACAATGGCCAAACAAGGATGCTTTGTATGCTAATACTGATATACAGTTTAAATAATAATTACTTGATAATAACCTACACAATGTTAGGAAGTTGTCGTCGGGAAAGATCATGACCTTACATTATAAACCTTAATAATTGCATTAAGGATATTAGAGGTAATAACAGATTTATTGTCTAGGTGATTAGAGACAAAAACGAAACATGACAATTACTGCCTTGAGATTCCTCCCTGTAAAAAATCTAGTAACTAATTAAAGTCTAGTAATCGATTTTAGTAAACATCTAAATATCTCAAAAATATTTATCCCTTAGTTACGAGTTAGTAATACAATTTCTTCTAACTACTTAAAAAAAGGCTTTTTTTTTGTTACGTTAGAGTACCTAATATATTTTCTTCTTAGAATCTTATAAATGACTATTGCTAAGAAGTGTATTTAAAAAAAAACAATGAATTGAAAAACAGCAATGTAATTTATTTAATATTTATATTATTTAATATTTAATGTTATTAATAATATTATAAAATAATGTTATTATAAAATAATATTATAAACTCCTAAAAAATCAGATAAGCAGATACTGATTCGAGCATATCGTAGGAAGTCAGTAAGGAGTTCACTTTCTAAACCAGAGTGGAATGATTCAACTGTAGAGATAAAATACACGAGAGCGCGCACTCTAGTAGCCAAGTGTAAATGTATGAGCGGAAATAAGTTCTTTAATGTTAAATTTTGGTATTATGGTCTCTATTGAAATGTAAACCCAAAAACGTCAACTAAATGTGTTCTAGCCCAAAACTCTTATACATATATAAATTAGTAACATTACTCAGAGCAGACCAATTTGAATACCTCTCACTGTTTATTTTTTCTACTCTGTGGCAAACTGCTTTATTTTACCGTTTTAACATATCAATGACACTTTCGCCGACGTAATAGTAACGTAGTCGTAATCGTGTTACGGTGATGATTCTCCGACGAAAACTCGAATTCTCACGGTCATTCAACTTATTAGACAAAATAGAATAGTGTAAAATATTTTGGATGCATGAGTATGTATAATGAAAGGCTAGTAAAGTGCACAGCAAAGGCTAGGGTTAAAATAGTGCTGTTTAAAAATTGAGGTTCTAGAACGATGAACCTAACTATACATAGTTCTTTTCTATAATGAACAATTGTAAATCAAACAGATAAAGAATATATTAAGAGTAAGCGGGTGGGTCGATACTCTAAAGAGATGTGCAATATTTCGAATGCCTGATTTAAAATTATATTTACACTCCATACAGAAAATTAATTTACTTTAATTGTTAGTTTTAAATCACACACGAATCTTCTAAATACTGTACTTTATTCAGTACGAATGAAATTTTCTTTTTATGCTAAACTTAGATACAACGATGTACAGATAAACATGAAACATAGGTGTAATCATGCAATTATGCAGATACAAACATACTAAACATCTAGAATCACAAATATTTGTCATCGTCGTTAATGAAAACTTGTTAAGGCTAGAGTATATATAGATCTAGAATTTCATTTCGATTTGAATATCCGTTTATCAGTTAATGTTAATTCAGTTTTGTTTGTAGGTCAAGTTGAAACGCCGAGTTGCGAACTTACAAACTAATAGAAAGTGGATTATTATTTTCTTGTTGGCACTCGAGTTGCCGCAATATTTTAGCATTTGTCCCTTGTAAATCCATGAACACCGAAACACGCACAACGCACATTGTGCATCAAATTTAGTGAATCCATGAACACCGAAACACGCACAACGCACATTGTGCATCAAATTTAGTGAATCCATGAACACCGAAACACGCACAACGCACATTGTGCATCAAATTTAGTGAATCCATGAAACACCCACAATGTGCAGTATATTAGACAATAGCAGTTTCGAGGCCATTTTTGTAGATACAAACATATTTTGTCTAGAGTCACAAAATATTTGGCCTTGTTACTCACGGGTCTTTGTTTTTAATTGATAACAGTGTCAATGCCAATTCATTGTAGCTTATGTTTAAACTTAAATTATAATAATAATATCTGACTATTGTAATTAATTATAGACTTAAGTTGTATTGTATTTTTTTCGATTTCAGGCCAACAACAATTTAATCTTCCTGTTTTCAGAAAGTGGAAGAAAAATTTTGAATGTGCTGTGTGAATAAAAAATTGGGAAACAACATTTAAAATTCATTATATTTCGCAGCTTTCTTTGCGACTTTAGAGTTTATTTATTCGTATTGTAGCAGCCCACACAAAATGATTATTCTCATAAATATATTTTCAACACCTACCCTAAGGTAGACAAAAAATGATTTCTGAGTAAGTACCTAGCTTTTAGAAATCTGAGAAAGGACTATAGACTACCTTATTATAAATTCAACATAAAATTACAGAACAAAATTAAACCTAATCAAAATTCGACTTTTTGAGATCAAGCAACTGAAATGAATATGAATAATTTTGTAACAAGCTATGTATAATTTTTAAGATAATTTAATATTTTGTTTTGGTTATAATTCTGGAAACAATTTCCGGATTTAAGGGCAGGCAGTAAAGGGGCATGAATCATTCTGCCACTCTACTAATAATAGCTTTAGCTGTAGTAATAGTAGCTTAATAGACAGCAATACAACACGAGTAATGTGCGCGCGTTTGTGTCTTTTATTCGTAAGCACTTCGTAGCACGTGCTACTTCACAATATGACGTTTTCATGTTTACACCGCCTACGTGGTTCATACTGAGTTTACGACCGGAAGGAATTGATATATCGCTTTGTTTAGTTTTTTTTTTCTAGAGCATTATACCATTTGACTGCTAACCCAGTTGAGTATGAGACGGACAAATGTTTTTAGCGTTTTCTTTGACTAATATTTAGTTTCTACACCCACAATGTAATAATGTTAAAACTTACAATTTGTTTAAGCAATACAATAGATGGATATCATTTTCAATAATTTCTAGGCAAACATTACGTAATTAATATCAATAATTTATAAATCGGTCTAAACATATAGAACAAAACCTATTTCCTTCTAAAAACATTTGTTTTGCCAAACTAGGAACACCAACACTAGGATTTTATCCTGCGTTGCAAGTTCCCGGTACAAATATTTACCTGAATATAATGAAAACATTTACCCGTGCAGAAATCGCACCAGCCCGGCGGCGGCGCCGGCGACCCTTATCCTCTAAACACACTAGCTACGTCAACTAGGTTCCCAACCATTTCCTTATATTTTTTTTATTTTTACAAAGTGTGAATTTGTTTTGTGATTACTCTTCCAAATAGGACAGGGCTTTTAGGTCCTACTAAATTAATGGTTGTTTCTTTTCACCGAGAAGTTATATTAAAAAAAGCATACACTCGTTCAATAAGATAAAAAAAAAACAAAGAATTTATTATAAAAATTACCTATTTCTGTTAATATTCAAGTGAAACTTCGTTTCTTTCTGCGTTGGTTATAATTTACTGCTCTTTTTGGTATAGATGCGAGTCATCGTATCAAAAGGATGTTAATGTTCACAAACTTTCGCTGATGTAGAAACGTCATCTCGATTATATTGTGTACAGTTTAGCCAATGATGAGAACGTACGAGTAAGAGAATGGTAAAGTTTGTAAAATTAACTATACAAAGATGCGGCTGAGATTTTATGATCAGTAGTGAAGCTTTTTTCTTTTTAATTGTAGAAACAAACACTAGCAAAATTTACATAATTCTTTTAATAATATTATTTTTCACTTATGTACTGTCAAGAAATAACACCCAATTCATAGAAACAAAGAAACTGGTTGATCTATCGATCTTCTTTGTGAACTATCTTGAGAGTGAGTATAGCAACCTCAGCCACGTCGTCAGACGTCTACCATGTCTTCTTCATGTCGGAAGGCTTGTGGACTAAAACAACCACAGAGTGGAAGCCTCCGAACAGAAAACGACATCGCCGCAGGCCCAGTCGCAGAGACGAGCTCGACTTGTCCTTAAAGGACTGGACAAGCAGCACAGGAACGAGGAAAGTGGAATGAGGGAAGAGGAAGTCTTTGTTCTACAGTGGGTATAATTAGTGTACGTTGAGTTTTGAACCGGTGATCTCCGGATTGAAACTTGGAATCTAAACAACTAGGCCATCACGCTCTCATACGAATATAACGTAATATCGGTGATGACAAAATTTATTCCTAATGATATAATTTGGAAACAGATGAAAGTTAATTATTTACATAATAAATATTCTTGATCATATACATGCCTAATAGGAAGGGAAGAGATGAAGCAAGTGAACGAGCTAATCAAGTTTCACTCACAAGTTGATCTCTATAGTTTGACCTTTACTTGTCACAGGTTGACCTTTGTTTATTTTTGCTTCCATTCTAAGTTATTTTGTTTTTATTCTTTTAATAGTAATTTGACCTCAGCAACCGATTGTCCATCTGGGTAGATAATCGGTGTTTATAATTTAATATGGACCCGTTTTACTTGTCTTCAGATTTCAAAATAAAAGTAATTATACAGTATTAAATATTCAACATAAATAGACTTTAGATAAGATAAATAGACTTTATTAGTCTTCAAATTTATATATTTCTAATATACTTTAATCATCCTTAATCCAAAAATGTATCAAACGCTGTAACTAAGTATTTCTAAGTTCTAAAAAATGCTTGATATATACGGTGCTTATTTTATTGATTCCCCGGACTTAAATTGTTTGGGAGATGATTTGTCCCGGCTGCCAGATTATTAAGTAATGTATTGCTGAAAGAACCGATTAACCGATTAACATTGAACGTGTTAACCGATTTATTTGTGAGTAAATAATGGTAGCTATAAGCTCAATACTTTTCACAATTAATCCACTAGGTGAAAAGTGGCCCATTAAGGCTTTTCCTAACTCTAGATCTACAGTAGCTAACCAAAATGTCGACTAAAGTATAATGATTTTCGTGTTGCGTAATTATGACGATGTTTTACAACAGAAACTTTTAATGATGATCAAATATCAAAATAGCGGAATCGCCGGACTTTAAGATATACTGTGACCCTATAAACTCGAAGCAAGGTTCTTATGTTACTATGTTGAAATATTTATTTAAGATGATCTGATATGATGATGACGATTACAGTAACCTTAAATGTCATTAATTTAAATAATTTCTATTCTATTCGAGTCACTGGTTCTCTCGAGCCAGTGTGGTGAAAGGATTTTAAATGCACCTCTAAGTGGCTCCTTTCTTGCATTTGAAACATGTCTTCGAATTTTCAGTTCTTGGACATGTCGGTTTCCTCACGATGTTTTCCTTCACCGTTTTGAGAACGTGGTATTGCGCATATAAATCTTTCAAGCGAAAAACTCATTGGTTTGCGTCGGGATTTGAACCAGTGACCTCAGGACTGAAACTCGGGGTCAGTACCACTAGACCACCACGCTCTCATTTAAATCATTAATATAGATAGATACAGTTGCAGATGTTTTCACTACCGTGAACGAGAAAGTGATTACCATCGTTTACTAATTCACTGGCCTCACAGCTAAGTTGGTCGTAACTCTGACTTTGGCGCTGTTAGTCGTGGGTTCGATTCCCACTCACGACAAATATTTGAGTGACGAATATAAATGTTTGCAGCGAATCGAAGAGTCCCAAAGTACTTCCACTTTGGACAATCCTGATAATCGTCAATGATGGAGTTGATGACTGATATTTTAATGCTGCAAAATGGTGAAAATATATTCTTGAAAGAAGAAAGAAAGAAAGAAAGAAAATGCACAGTGTAATGTTGACAAAAAATAAAATGCGTATATCTTAAAAATTTATCAAATGGATTATGCATATCCACGCGCGAATTTCACATTCGTTTAATTTGCAAGTATTAAGCATATTTTAAGTGAGCTTCTAACGTAGATACGATTATCTGAATAGATAAGTTATTCATCGTTTTTATAGTCACATCCGTATGGAACTAGAATTCACATATTCAAAGTATAACTCTCTGACTGGATGGACAAAGTTGTGTGATAACTTGATAAGGTTACAAGCAAAATGAAAACTTCTCGATAATATACAGCCCCCAATGTTCCCACTACAGGCTACGCTCGACAAGCATGAGTAGGCATGTGACAGACTTGACTAATTTGCAGCAGGTAATTAAATTAATTACTCTTCATTTTGTGCGATGAAATGCAAATGTAAATAAAAGTAAAACCAGCAGTCCCGCGGTGAATGTGCATATCGAGCACGCATTCGCTTTCTATATCAATCGGTAAACTGCGAAGAATGCCGCCGCATATGTAACAGATATCGTTGACTCGAGATTTTATGACACAAACATTATTTAATATGTGACTATTCGTGGAATTATTATAAGTAAAGCCATATTTGGAGAAATTATACCGAAAAGTTTTTTTGTCTAATAAATATTGGTGGACATTTCACACAGCGCCATCTATCCTCAAAGTAAGCTAAGCATAGCTTGTATCATGGGAACCAGTCAATTGATATATAACTTATAATTATATTTTTTGTAAATACATACATATAATACATATCCAGACACAGAACAAAAATTTATATTCGTCATACAAATATTTGTCCTGGGTGGAAATCGAACCCACGACCTACAGCGCAGAAGGCAGAGTTACTACCAACTGAGCTGTGAGGCCTGTCTTGACTACTGGCTACAATAAAGATCGATTTTAAGAACGGCACGCTGTAGTGAATTAACTATATTTATATCTTAACCTACAAATTAATAGATTTTAGTTAAATAAAACGTTGGTTTTCGAAACAATTCAAGATTGCTATTCTTTTATTGATGGAAAGGAAGTTGCAGAATATTTTTCATAGGGAATTCATTCTTGCGGCAAATTAGAATAAATACAAAAAATATTCATATCAATGTACTGCGTAAATAAAAAGTTTTGGCATAATTATGTTTCGCGGTCGCTTAAACTGCATTTCAAGGTCCATTTTACAATTACTGTTACTTAGGTCCACAACAAAGGACCACGGTTTAATCTACTTGGAGTCAAGTTGGTTAGTCGCCACGACCTCAAACGAATCGAAATTTAGATGTAGCTGATAAGCCATAACGCATTATAAAAAAAAATGCGTATCAGTAAGAGTGAGCCTGGAGTTTACTCTTTTGTTTTTAAAATATAACGCTTTTTGCTAACGCTCGATTTTAGTAACCCATCAAATTTTCTTACCGGGGGCTTTAAATGAAATTAATTCTTAAGGAGTATACTCCAATAATATTAATATTTATTCATACTACAGTTTCATAAAACAATATACCTTAATAAGTAGTTTGAATTCGCTTGACTCTGTTGAAAACAGTACCTACTACTCCTAGTCGAGCGACGAAGGATTTTAAGTGCGCCTGAAAAAGGCTCCTTCCGTGCACATGGCACATGTCTTCGCATTTTTAGTTCCAGGACATGTCGGTTTCCTCACGATGTTTTCCTTCATCGGTTTGAGAGTGTGGACTGATTACGCGCACATAAATTTATGAAGCGAAAATCTCATCGGTGCCTGCCTGGATTTGAACCAACAACCAATGGGCCACCACGCTCTACAATTTTCAATGTAAATGAAGTAGCAGAAATAACTTAGGGCTTTTTATGTCTAACCGTAAATCTAAATAGGTCTATTATATCTAAATAGGTCTTATAGGTCTATTTTCAGCTGGGATTTCAGCAAGTAAGCTTTTCCTATGAAAGATTACCTTCGCGACGCGACGTACGGCGTGTGACGTGTGGCTTGCGTGTAAAGATGTTATTTATTCAACTACTTCAAAGAGACTTCACACTTTATATGTAAACATATTTTACAATTACTTCATAAGATAAAGTAGTTTAATCTCGTCTTCTGATCTATTAACGTGGTCAAACTTTGCGATGACGAACTATTAAAAACTGTTAATAAAGCAATAATTATTAACTTTTCTCGTTGAAGTGAAATGTCGTAAGGCTGCCGGCGCGGGGTACAAGCCGACTGCTTTACTTTCATAAAACCAGTTTTTACACAAGTCGCTCAACAAAATGCAACTGTTGATATGATTAAGACTCCAAATAATTTTCTGGTGTAAAATTTATCGCAACGGTCGTGACTGCCCCAACACTCATGGTCGACGCTTTAGAAAGCGAATCATTTATCATTGACTGGCTTTTATAAAATAAAACGATTTAAAACTCACCTTATGTAGTTACAGTCAGCTATCAAACGAAATTGTAATAAATTCACTAGTATCCGTTATGTACAGTTCACCATCGTTTCACTCGGCGGAATCACAAATACACGATCACTGGCTGTAAAAAAATATATTATTTGTAACGCACACTACCCGCGACTCGCTACATGCTTACAATTACCGAAAAGTCCGAATCGATAGATCGGGAGTTCCGTATCGACAGACGTCAACGTCCTCGACGCAATCCGGCATCGGTACTGCTTCGAGTGTCACTGCCGATTCGGACTTTTCACGCGCCGTTGCACTGCATGCGCAACGGTGACAAATTTTCGTATTTTTATTTTGGTTTGTAGTTTGAATTTGGCGGGTAGTGTGTGTTACGTTGCGAGCGTGTGTCGGGGTGCGCGGACGCCGGTCGGTGCGCGCGGTGCGACTGCGGTCAGTTATGTTCGCGCGACACTCTCTGGCCACCGCACGGCGCGGCTGCCCGCATGTGCAAATGTTAACCTGTGGTATTCACCTCGACCAACACCGGTGGAACCTTCACTCGCCCACTCCACGCTCCACGCTCCCCATTTACAAGCTCTCGTTACACTGGACGAATCCGTTAACCAGCCGGACTTGTTGCGTTCGGAACGTGCTTTGCGAACAATGGTCTCTTTCAGAGTCGATTTTTCAGTCTGGTTTCAAAAATCTCCGTGGACACTTACATAAAAAACATTTTGGCAATCGCGTAACGTCGACGATCCCTGCTTCCATAAAAACAATGGTGTGTGGAATAGTTTCTTGTTCACATATAATTATAATGTATTGTGATGTTGAATGGTCAGTAAGCCGAATGGTTTTGTGACTTAGTTACATCATAAAAGCGACTTACACTAAGTTATTCAGATATATTTATGCTAATAGTACCATAACATAAAAGCATAATATTATTGAGAAATGGCCACCAAGTGGTATATGTTTTTTTAAAAAAAATGCTAATAAGTATGCCTAAATGAGCAAAAAAATTTCATGTTATGATAGGCAAGCTTTTACAATTACGTTTAACAAATGCACATAAACTTGAGACTAGGTAATACATACATACATACATATATACCATACAAAGAATAGATTTTCAGGCAAATGAACTCGTTCCAAGTTCAGAAGTACAGTCACCATATCTAATTCTACAGCCAAGATATAACACATACGCATTAAGTTTGAAACGCATAACCTACCAACGGTAGCGCCTCAAACTTAGTAAGCTTTTGAGCAAAATCATAAAACGTGATTTATTCAATCGACAAGAAAGAAAAAGTGTGTGTATGTGTAGTTTAACCTGATAACAAGGCTCCTTACTTAAAAGAATTCGAAAATGAAACAATTAACTGCTTTACTTATCGATTATTTACGGATTTGCTTATAAAACTGTCGTAAATTCTTATTTTATCCTACAAAACTTCAAAATAATGAAGATGCGTTGTTAGTGTTATTTTTCTAAGAGGACAATAGTCAAAGTTGAACGAGGGACTCAAAAAATACATTATCTTTGTATTAAATATTTAAATCGAAAGTTAAAAGTTCGCAAAACCGGTGTGTTTCTCGCAACCTATTTTTTTTAAGAATGTGTTATATAACAAGCTGACGGCCCAGCTGTTGTTAAGCGGTCGTACCTCTGCCCATAAACAAAGCAATAAGAGACTTGGGTCCTCCTCTACTTAGGTATGGGAACACCCATTAGTTAGGCTCATCGGATTGCGCCTGTGATTTCAATAAGTATCAGTTCCATATATATATTTTTTTAATAATGGTGAATATTTTAATTCTTCATCCCTTAGCCACTTCCGAGACACAATCTAAATAATTTTGGTCTTAATTTAACATTTTATATTAAATGTGAAATGAGGCTTAGTGCCTGATGAAAATGTGAGAAGAACGCACTACTTGTTCGTTGCCTCTCTTTTAATGAAAGGCAATACGAAGTTAGGACAACGTTTTGGTCGAAAGTTCTTGGCATAATCTATATTATTCAATATGAATAGGTAATGTATAATAAAATTGGATGATATGCCTAATTTTTTTTATTCCTTCATAATTTTAATTTCATTATGAATTGCAGACGGGAATCCCGAATCGCGAGTAACTGCGTTTTTATCTACGCGTGACGCGGCCCGATTCCCGCGTGACCCTATTTTTAATATTATTTTTGTATATTTTTATAATATTAATAAATTATTAGTGGGAGGAATTCAAAAACTAATGTACAATCTTATACCTACAGTCAGATAACATATAACGTAATAATACGTCGTGATTCATTCCGTTGCAAGTGTCATGTTTCTTAAGTCAGTTAGGCACCTAATACCTATTACTTTTCTGTTGCTGTTCTATTATAAATCCCCGATACGTACAACCCTATATTGTAAGGTTTCATGTTGAACATAGACCTAATTATAATAATAATTTAATATATAGCTAAAAGTCGACTCTGATTAAAATCCATTATTAAGGTTAGGTTAGGTTAGTATATATAATAATGTAGTATATATGTGTGACGATAGGGTGCAAGGTGGGCGCAGCGAGCATGATGCGCAGCGGTCACAGCATCGCCACAAACGAGGTATAATATACTCGTACCTACACACTGATATCATATTTCTATCAAGTGAAGCCCAGGATAAAGCTGTTGCCATTCATGTAACTGAACTAAATGAAAAATTCCAGAGGCTATTTTGGCACCGCCGGTACCTACTCTTAGTATCTAGAATCGGGACTTTTTTCCTAAATATTCCGTAAAACAAAATAAGAAGACGCGTATTTCAGCTGGAGATCAGTTTTAAAAACTTTAGTTCTATTAATTTTAGAGGTTTATGTTTCACCCGCCCCGGCTCCCGCGTTCAATTTATTATGAAGAAAATGAGGAGTGCGCTTGTTAAGAAAGTATGAAGTACCAGATTTTTTGACAAACACCGTCATAATTAAGCCATTTTGTAACAAATATTTACAAGTTATAGACACAAACCTTCCTTGATTATCATTCTTTCTATTTGTAAAACCCGCATCAAAATCCGTTGCATAGTTTAGACGAAGCAAGAAGGGAAACAGACAGACTTTGTTTTATACTATTTAGAGATACCAAATAAGTTTATACTGTTCCTAGCTTATTTTTAAAACTAAGTTTACGAATTTTCGATTTACAGTGCTTGTGTGGGGTGCAAAATATTTAATAGGTTTAAAGGTCTGAATTGAAAACCGGGAAAACTGGAGTGTGGATCGTTTAATACGGGATAATATTGATAAAATACCTTAAATACCTTAGAGTAAGTATTCTCCTATTTCAAATTCTAATAACTTTCAATATAAGGGACCTGAAAAAAGGAAAACAGTAATGAGATATTTTTGAAAAGTAAACTGATTTTGATGATAATGGGTCCAAAGGTTTTTAAGACAAATAAGCGACTGTAGAATGTTAGAAATTAGATGGTAATATAGTGATTGCGATAAAACTGCTTCATAGGTAGTGACTACTGACCAGTCACAAGGCCAAACTTGAGTGGAATGACCGTATATCGTGCCAGGTCTTAATATTTTTACGAGTACTAAATCTGCAACTAGCTGCATGCCTTTTACTTAGTATATGGTTTAGAAGCATAGTACACGTAGCTACACGTATTTGCCAATAAAAGTTAATAATAACATTAATAGTTACTCGTAATAAGAGAGGAAAAACTTCGTTTCATTTCCACTGAGTTCATGATCAATGAATATAATAATGAATCGGCATTGTAAAACAAATAAAAATTACATATAATGTTATGCGTATCTACTTATAAGTTTTGGTGTCTTTCAAAACCTCTCCGACCCTCCATGGGGCGAACAAACAAGAAACCCCAAAAGGATATGAAAAGGATCGTCCTCTTTTGCGAGGATGATCCTTTTCACAAATCAAAGAGCAAAGAAAATCTCAATTAATCAATATTTAAATATTAAAAACAAAAATGTGTTATCTTCAAATCGCACAAAGGATGGAAACAAAAGAGCCTCGACACAAGAGATTCATATTAAAAGATAACGCACGAGTAACCACACAGTGCTTTCATAAACAGGGTCACAAAACATATTAATAGCGGCGGTATAATAATGACAGAAAAACCCTTGAACAATATTGAAAATTTCGTCTACATTGATAACGATAACACCGTGGGACGAGAGCCACCTGATAAAATATTGATGTCCTGGTAAATACAAAACATACAGTTCACTTGATACGTCAAGTTTTATTATGTTTTCCTTTGAGCAGGTTCATAAGTACGCTTTACTTTCCATTTCAATGGACAAACTCCGTAGACAACCGTCAGGAATATTTCAATATTTAAGTAGTACCATAGTATATTGCATTGTTAATGTACTTAGCGGGTGTTACACATACTTTGTCCGGTATTAGGTACTTTTAGTGAATAACCTGCGTTAAGGGTGAATATTACATTTCAATTTATTGAAAGCTGGTAACATTACATGTAATAAGTGTCGCCCGCCGTGTTTTTCTGAAACGATTGTAGGGATTTTAATGCGGTTTTCACAGATTCGTGAAAAATGTTTTATGTATATAATTTGCAAGCTGTCCGGCCGTAGATACTGTAAAACTCTCGACTAGATTAACGTAAATGTCACTGACTGTAGCACGCCACGCGAGTCAAGTATGCATTGCTAAGGAAAAGCTTGAACAAACTCTTGAGTTATAAATATAAAAGAAAAATATACACACAAATATTACATGTTCTAAGATTCAGTATTACAGGCGTCTGAATTTGGGTTTCAGTTTTTTTTATTTTTATTTGATACATTTACGGAACGAGCCGACGGCCCACCTGGTGTTAAGTGGTAACCTCTGCTCATAACAACGATGCAACTTGGGTCCTCCCCTACTAGGTACGACAAGACCCAAGTCGCATCGTATGCGCCCGTAATTCTGAGACGTGTAGGTGGAATATCTCATGTGCCTGTAATTTTACCAGCAACCACACATTTATTTAGCAATTTCTCACAATTTAAAAAATATGGACAGTGCCATCTAGTTTTTTATCTGATCTGTATTTTAGTATACAAAATCCGCATTTAAGGATTAACAACTGGATCTTCAGTCCAGTCCACACGCAATATTTTGTGACTAATAAATTGTACTCAACGCGTTCATAAGTAATTAATTTCACAGTCATCCGAGAGCAATTAATGACTGACGAAATCTCTTGTTTGTTGTGGTTTGCTTTGAAGTATGTGACGGATAGATATTGCCATATTTCATGCTGATCCATATTTTGTTAATGTTTAAGGAATATACTGCTGAACTACCTTAAGAGATTCCTGCATGATATTTAAAAAATCATATTTGCGATATCGAGCGCTCAAAAGTTCGACTACTATGTACAATTCGGTAGAAATTTTTTAAAGCGATTGACATCTAAAATAATTATAGAATAAGTCAAAATCAAAAACTTTATATTCATAGAATTCATAAAGAAATGGCTTGGAAATGTCAATAATATTCAAAACATAAGGTCACGCGTACTTATAGTATAGATATAGATTACTTTCACCCTCTACGTAACTTTACACGTCTCAAAGGATATTTAGATATAAGAGGTTGCCGTGAAATTGGGCAGGAACTTTAGACGAATCTATCAAGTCTCCTTCAGTCGGCAATAGGCGCCACTCGCCGTCAGTCTCGTGTGAGCGCCGCGCGTCCGCTCACATTCTTCAAATAATAATCTTAACTCTCAAGTGCCCCTTCGTAGCAAATATATTTTTATCAACTGGTAACTTGTCCGTTACATAGATTTTCAATTAATTTCAAATATATACTAAATAAATTATCGCATGTGCCGCGATTATGAGTAGGTAACTGCAGTAGAGGTAAATATCTGTACTTATTATGTGAAAGACGTATTAGGAAGTGTAATTTTGTAGATATGTAATATTGATCAGTTTTTATTCAATTAATAAATGGTGGTGATGAGTTTTTCAATCAGATATGTGATTCACTGCGAACGTAATACGTTACACAAATACAATTTACTAAAATAAAAGTTACAAAGGATTCATTGTATATTTATCTGGCGTTTGGCGGGTGTTTCCTTTATATCGGCTATAAAAATGGAACAAGAACGCGGTTTATACGTGTTTTAAATGAAGAATCAATGTATCATTTATTTTGTTCTGATACCTAGTTGCTGGCTCATAAACATACCCAACTAACTTTTAGCTTTTCCCGCTCCCATGATAGTTTATCTGATTTGATGATGTTGGTGAATTTACTAATCGTAAATCACAATAGGGCATGTAAAAAAAGTAACCCAAACTTTTCTAATACCTGTGATTTTGGTTTATTTATGCGTAAAAATGTAGTGTTGAGACTAAGCCCAATGATTATTAGGATATTCTCTTCGTGGGTATATCAATCTTCAAAGGAAATATCTTTTGATACTTATTGTTTCAGGTAATATCTAGCTAGACTTCTAGGTAATCGGTCTACCATGAGTACGACAACATCGCCAAAGACTTCTGCGATAGCCAAACTCGTGCTGTACCCTAAGCCTAAGCCATTCAAGGTGATGGTCCTCGGACAGTCTGGAGTTGGGAAATCGGGTACGTGTCAACAAAATATTGCGTGAATATTAATCGGCCGATCCTACAGCAGATTTGACAAAAAGCAATCTCAAATTAATTATTGTCATCGCTGAATCAACACACAATTTTAATTTCATAAACCACGCAGATTTACTCGATTTTGTGAAATAATACGGCTCAATGCTTATAAATGATAAGTGTCTGTATTAAACGCAGCGCTTATATTGAAATATATGAATTTTTGATATTTTCTTATTAGATCTTTCACGTATAGAGTAATACATATACTACCTAATACATATTTGTAAGACGAAAGCTGTAAATTTGATTTCATCACTTTAGGGTTAAATTAACTAGGAATTCGTTCGTATCAATGTGGACTTTTGATAACATATGGTAAATCTTCGACTAAATATACAATATTATTAGAGGAAACCATAAACATTTGACCCATTTTAGTTGATTTTGGGGTTTTTAATGATCATTATTGATTTTTGTATTACTGGTAATTAGACATATTTCCAAAAAAAAACAGACTATCAGTCCCTTCTAGCCATAGTAGGTACATGCTTTGGTAAGTTTAGATGGCACCGTACGAAATTTTTCCAACAATATTTATAATACTCGGTATATTTACTATGTAACATATTGATAATGCACAGCCTGTTTCGAGGACAGTATACGACATTTCATAGACATTGAAATCGGTAAAATAATATGAGGCGAGTGAGCGAAGCGAGCGTTTCGCGGCAGCAAACAAGTGAATACGAACTGTCATATTGCAGAATATCGGCCAGTGCAATACATATCTGGCTGGTCATTATAGGCACACGTGTTGATAGCGCGCAGCCCGTAATGCACTGTGTATAAGACAGCATGGTCGCATGGTTCAGAAGCTGATCGCAAAACATGTTTTCAATTGTAATCAATATTTACCGTAAAATAAGTCCTGCGATTTACCATGGTTTAGCACTCACATCGATGTTACATCGTAAATTTGAGGGTTTAATGTGTTCCGAGTTTTTACAGTAGGTACCTACCTAATATCTACGTCACAAATATATGTATCCGATTTTATGAAAGTTAGGTAAATAATATAATGGCTGTTTCGAACGTAAATTGGGAAGAAACATGATAGAAACAATTAATCTTAATCAACAGATTAGCTCGGATTTCGATTTATTATTACGAGAATGCGCCATCCTAGATTAGGAGGAATCTGCAAAGACGTGTTATGAATTGGGGGGTTCGTTATTACAAGTTATTCTGCCTGAACCTTCTGAATCTTTGTTATATCGTGCTACATACTTGAATTTCAAAAATCGAATTTAATAAGTAGGTTTGGATAGAAACAAGAAGAGAAATGAAATAAAACGAAGATAAATAGTTACTGGGTAGACAGATAATTGAAGTTGAACGAGAAAGCACTCAATAATTTCTTCGTAAGTTTAAATATAAACTACAAACATTCCAGTTACGTTTTGCGTTGTTCTTTGATGCATATGTTATATTAATTAATATTATTTATTTAATAATATCAAAGCCAATATTTTCAGACAAGACGCTAAACATTATCAAATCAATACTACTCACTTTACCGACTATCTGTAGTCTCAGACACTGTGGCGATTTTATAGCTGTTTGTAACTATTATATTAATACTTCGTTTTCGCAGCGCTGGTCGTCCGCTTCATAACCCGGAGATTTATCGGCGAATACGATCCCAAATTAGAAAAAACGTACCAATTCCAAACGGTTATCGATAACGAGATGGTATATTTTGAAATATTAGACACTGCAGGAGAGTCGCACGTAAGTAACATCCTATAAATACTTATTTTATGTAATCGAATCTTGTAAGACGGTTGACTTGTAGAACATTAGTCACTTGTGGCTAAACACCACATCATTCATATCATTATTGGATTTTATACCAAGCAAAGAAAAGCTTTTTTATCCAGTAACGAAACGAGCAGATGGCTCACCTGGTGTTAAGTGATAGCTTCTGTCAATAACAGTAACAAATACAACTTGGGTCCTGCCTTACTTAGTTATCTACGAAAAAACCCAGGTCCATCGTAAGCGCCCATAACTCTGAGACTTAAATGTGGAATGTCTCATGTACCCTGTAATTTCACTGGGAACCACACCTTTCAAACCGGAACACAGTAACGCAAATGCATTACTGCTTCGCGGTAGAAGTAGGTATGGTGACAGAACTTCCAGACGAACTTGGCATAAGTTCTACTGCTACTAAAGGTACTACTGCAAATACTAAAATAGGTGATAATCTATCGTAATCAATCGTGTGGTCAAGGTCAAGGTCAAGAGTTCTTTTGTCAAGCGCCCTCGATACACTCCACGCCTGGCAAAGTAGAATGGAAATCTTAAGAGCGAATCTCACTGAAGGCATCTTTGAATATCCGAACGAAATTTTATGACCATCTTCACAAACTTTACTTTTATGCAACCATTTCCTCAAAACGCCGAGCACAGTCACCGCAACGAAAACTCATTTTTCCTAAACACTGCAGGAAACCCGGAGAGAGTTTAAACTTTGTTTCACTCCCAAGATTAATTTAGTTGAGTAACTCATTATGTCCAGGAAAAAGGATATGCAAATCTGGAGAACAACATCCGATGGGCCGAAGCGTTCATTCTGATGTACTCCGTGACGGACAAGTGTTCTTTTGACGAGTGCCATCGGCTCAAATTTCTCATTAACTATAACAAGCGGAGACGCCGGCTCACGTCTTCTAAGG
The DNA here is from genome assembly GCA_947359385.1 of Chesias legatella. NCBI lineage: Eukaryota > Metazoa > Arthropoda > Insecta > Lepidoptera > Geometridae > Chesias > Chesias legatella. The sequence goes on along the minus strand of OX375768.1, from coordinate 5,279,947 downwards.
TGAGCTTAACTTTTAATAAAGATAGTACACTTTTGTTTGAATTAAAGAGCCCGTGATTATCCGAATCTGCCGAAGTGAAATTGACACTTTCAGCTTCTCTCGTAAAAGAAAGCGTCGTTTTTTTTATATATTTTTTCACCTTTTTTGAATACCTTGAAGGAAACCATGCCAAAACAAAATCAGTTGACAAGCGGTAATATCACAAATGAAACCTCATTAGAACTGATTTTTTATTTTAGCAGTCCAACTGTTGCTTGAAACAAATGCAAAAAAAAAAAACAAACAAATTTTAATTAACCCCGAAATTCACGTAGTTTTATCGGTTTTCTTTTAGCTATATGAATTACCGCAAATGTCAAATATAACCTTTGATATTGTGAAAACCTTTAAAGTAATGAAAAGGCAAAAGCGTTTCAAGTTGCGCGATTTTCTTTAATGTTTCATCTCGTTATACACTCATTAAGGAAATGAAAATGGTGTAATATTACTAAAATACCATTTCAACAACATGAATTGTTCTTACTTTTATTACGAAAATTCATTTTCGGACTCTGTAATTCATTAGACCGACCAAGTGCGAGTTAGAAAAAACCACCGAGGGTTCCGTACCAAACAAATGTGTTTGATTCAGTTATTGATCCTTATTAAGTCCTACTCACACTTGGACGTTTTTTGGTAATTACACTCGAGTGTATTACCGTTTTAACGATAAATTAAAACAAAAAGTTAAAAACCACTTGTATGACCTCATTATATTATTAGTTTTTCTATTAATTTTCCATATGCATATTTGGTTATTTAAACCGGCTACCTTTACCTGCTACGGAGCATAAGATACAAAAAAGAAAAATACAGCCTTTGGTAAGATTATACTATAGACGAGATGTCTGCTTTAGTAACAAGATCCCGTTATTCTTAAACAGTATAAAACAAAGTCGCTGTCTGCCTATGTCTGTATCTCCACTTACTTCTAAACCACAACGGAATTTGACACGGTTTTAACGATAAACGAGGAAGGTGCGGACCCATGCGAAGCCGGGATGGCTAAAGAATAGTGTTAGAAACACAATGTTACAAGTGTTACATTTTCCACTCGAAATGATTTCAGGACAGTGTATTGGAGACGCCTGTAGTAATGGTTGGGAACAAAGTGGACGTGCTGGGAGATCGTATGGTTACAACGGACGAGGGCCAGCGGCGGAGTAAGGAGGTCGGCTGCGTCTGCTTCCACGAGATATCAGTGAGAGAGAGCATCGAACAGGTGAACATGAGACCACCCATCCCATTTACCAACTTCATCGAACATACATCAGGAATTTTAATGGTACATCGGAGATTGTTTTTATCTGATACAGTTACGGAACGTGCCGAAGGCCCACCTTTAAGTGGTAACTTTTGCCCATAACAACCGATGTGATTTGATTCCTCCCTTACTAGATACGACAAGGCCCAAGTCGCATCGTATGCGCCCGTAACTCTGAGACGTGTAGGTGGAATGTCTCATGTGTCTGTAATTTCACCGGCAACCACACCTTTCAAACCGGAACACAGTAACGTGAAAACAGAAATACACAGAAATATACAGATTTTAATAAATTCCAAAAGGAATTTCCTTGTGATTAGAATTCACTAACCACTAGGGAATACTTCGTACTTTCGTACTGATTCGAGATATTTCCTTGTCAAAGGTGCAGGTGCGTTTTGGGACGCTAATGGGGGAAAAGTTTAGCGGAGGCGTAATAAATATTACCCCTATTACCACAATATCTTAAATTGAACAAAAATTCTCAGCCTTTAAGTGACGGCCGATATCTCAAAACTTTTGTTCCTGGTAGAAATATTATATTATCCAATTTCTGTCCTCCAGCAACTCATCTAGGGCGGTTTAATGCAATACATAAATGAGTTTCGCATAATCCTACATCCAGGTCAAATCTCAACTTGACTAAATTTATTCGGAACAGGAGATGAGTCGCAAGCCGACCGAGGTAAATTTCCTTAACGGATTTTCGAGTGCGGGCAATTGGTTTATTATCCGGTTCGAATTCGCAGTAAACATAAACAGGGTACGTTGGAAATTCCGAATATGAGAGACGCTCATTTCCATATACACATACGCTGAAAATGTATGAATACATACTTATGTAGGTATACATACTTTTACTTACCCTCGTGTCGAACTCACAAGGGGCAATTTAACTTTACAATCGCAACCAATTACGTGGGTAAGCCTCGAAGCCCTTTCGTCATTTCCGTCACGATGATCGTTTTCTTGCGGTGCTCAAAATTTATTATTCACGCGGGCTGCTTTGTTTGCGAATGTACGTGCGTATTGGTTAATGAGTTAAAATTGTTAAATTGGGTCATTATTTGTATTTTTGTTTATCGCAATTGCGTTTCTCTTTTATTCAGAGAGTAACAAAAATTATCTAAAAGTTTTTAGCTGAAAACCAGCGCTCAGCAATTGCGGCACCAGTCTATTAACCAACAACTTTTAACTCAATTATTTATATCTCTAATTTAATGATTTCTCATAATTCGAACCCAAATACTTTATTACAAACCTATATAGTTCAGGTGTGGGGGGCGTATTTAGTGCTCAACGAACCGCAATTGCGGCACCAGACTATTATTTACCAAAAACTTTAAACTTATTCTATTGATTTCTCTTAATTGGAACCCAAATACTTAATTACAAAACAATATACTTCAGGTGTGGGGCGTATTCCGTGACGCGCGTCGTTTCTGGCGCGTCAGCAAGTGGCGCGGGGCGGGCGGACGGATGGGCGAACCGCGAGCCGCCTTGCTGAGCAGACCGATCACCCGCGCGGCGTCCGACAACTCAGACACCACCCCTACTGCTGGCAACTTTTGTACGTCTATAATACTTACAATATGTACGACTGGCCTCACAGCTCAGTTGGTAGTGTCCTGCCCTCTGCCCCTGCCTTCTGCGCGGTAGGTCGTGGGTTCGATTCCCACCCAGACCCAGGACAAACATTTGTGTGACATAGGTGTTTGTTCTGTGGCTGGGTGTTGATATGTATTATTTGTATGTATTTACAAAAAAGTATTTAAGTATTATATTGATTCAGTTGTCTGGTTCCCATGATACAAGCTACGCTTACCTTACTTTGGGGCTAGATGTGACCTGTGTGAAATCTCCCCAATATTTATTGATTACTAGCTGTTGCCCGCGACTTCGTCCGCGTGGAATTCGGTTTTATCACGCACCCCTATTTTACCCCTCGGAAAAGTAACCTAAGTTACTCCTTGTTACATATACATTACAAGTCCCGTCAAAATCGGTCCAGCCATTTCAGAGATTAGCTGGAACAAACAAACAGACAAAGAAACAGACACAAAAATTTAAAAAATGTTGTTTTGGTACATGTACCGTGTATACATCCATATGCACTTAGTAAAAAGAGGTTATTATAATATTACAAACAGACACTCCAATTTTATTTATTTGTATAGATTAAAATAAAGTATAATAAGCCTTTGATCACTCTGAGATAATTAATTCAGCTATCAGTGAAACGGTTTTTTTATGATCAGTTTAATAGTTCCGAGATTCCTAAGATTACACTCTACATACAAACACGCAAAAAAACACTATATAATATTAGTAGGTACATTATTATATAAATACATAATCTGTACTTTAAAACAGGTCTTGGAGAGAAAAATGTATCAAGCAAGCATATTATCAATTTATCTGGAGGGAGGCCCCATTATCCATGGATCCATCCCTTCCACCCAACCATTAGGGACGAAGTGAGCTCATTCCGTTTGTTTTAGATTGCTACCATGGCTATAAAAACTGTACTTTGCTCCGCGTTTTGAGCGTGTTATCCCGCATAATATATTTTACGGGTCAGCACCATGAATATTACAAAACATGGGTTCAGTTTTATCGACAATCCTATCACCCGCCAGATAGGGAGGAAAGATATGAAAAGGTTCTCATTCTATGAAATTATGTTAAACACTGCCACTAATTTTCTCATGTTGAGCCAAAGTTTTTAATACTCGTAAGTACCTACTTACTTACCTTGACAGGCCTCACAGCTCAGTTGGTAGTAACTCTGCCTTCTGCGCTGTAAGTAGTGGGTTCCATTCCCACCCAGGACAAACATTTGTCTGACGAATATATCTAGATATTTGTTCTATGTCGGGGTGTTAATATGTATTATATTTATGTATTTACAAAAAAGTATATATGCATTATATTAGTCGTCTGGTTCCTATAGTACAAGCTACGCTTTGTTTGGGGCTAGATGGCGCTGTGTGATTTGTCCACCAATATTATTATTATTATTACTATTATTACAAGATAATCTTTACATCTGCAGGTCGATGGACAACAATGGACTTAGAAGAAGAAGAAGAGGTGTGCATGGTTCGCAGCGACTCCACATCTTCTTCCACGTCAGGGCGTTCTGAATGCACCGAGGAGTTCCGAGCGCGCGCCAGCACCGACTCGAGGCTACCCCCACGGCCGGAGAGGGCGAGGCATCCGCTCCCCATTGGACCTTTCCCACCCCCTGCTAGACGCATGAGCGTCGCTATGAGAGGGAACAATGCGAACACCTATTAACAACTAAATAACTTCTCGTCCACGGCAGGTGGCTTGAAATCGATCTAGTTGTTTCGAGCTCAATGCAACTGCCGCGACCAGAGACAGTGAGATATCTTCTGCCCATTGAACTTCACCCATCCCCGGTGAGACGTATAAGCGTTGCTATGAGAGGCGATAACTGCAGACGCATGAGACGTAATATCCCATATGACCGTGCATCTACGACGCAAAGCGTAGGCGCGATTTGAAAAGACGCATTCGATGTTTAAGACAAATTCGATGTTCGTTTATGCTCGAAAATTCTTCGAATTACTTCAGTTCAAATCAAACTGACATGAACAAGACGTTAAATTTTGAATAGGATGGCAAATTAGAACAACTAACGTAGTAAATGACGATAGTACATCACGGCTGCGTGATGCAGTTAAGCTATCTCTGCGGACTGTAAGGACAAGGTATCCTCGCCCAATAGGCTGATACATAAATACAACTAAACAACTGAGACTTTTGTGATCTTATTATAATATGTGGATACAATTCCCACCGAATTACTATCAGAAAGTTCGTCAGCACGTTTTCACAAAAATTATACTGAAATCTTTGATTTCTGTCTCTCGACGATGAAGAATATATACCAGGCTACAGGTATAACTTGAGTCATTTAAATGATGACATGAATTATTTTTTAATCTGTAAACTGGAATTTAAATTATTTATTAATACATGTTTTCAGTTTTAAATATTGTGATTTATTTTTAAGATATTATCAATATATTTATTGTCGTCTTCTTTGTTTCATTGTTATTCATTTTAATGACAGCGTATACATTTATACAGTAAACCAGGCAAACGTGCCCCACAATTCGAAGAATTGAAATAAAAGACATTTTTTGTTTCGAATGTGTTTATTAAAGTAATCAGTCTTAACCTCTGACTCAATTGACATATCAAAAACTAAAAAAACTTCTTAAATATCATAAAAAACAAATGAGATCAAGTGTTTTAAAAAAATGTAGGGTAGGGCACATTACACTGATACATCAGTCTTAAGTGCCCCAGCAAAGCCTCTCATTTTCGACTTCCTTTTCCTTTCTCTTTCCCTTTATTTTTCTTTTCTTCAAACAATTTACGAGTTGTTAAATGATGTTCTGATGTCAAAACCCTAACATTTTATTTCCTTTTGCTTATTTTTTGTTGAATGATAGGCAATGGACTAACTATTTGCAAGGTCTTAGTTGGTGTTTCTTCTTGTGGAACCGCAGGAGCAAGTGATGTGGGCGTCTACAGCTTTAACCTTCCCCATTTCCTGGAAAATCATAATTTAATTAGAAACTCTTAAAAATAACATCTTAAAAACAATCTCCAGGCAGGGCACATTACCCGAAAAAAATCAGGGCACATTAGCCAAAGTTCAGTGTAATATGCCCCACTTGGAATCGACTGTTTTTTTTTACGAAAATCCAAACGTAATTGTGTCCAAACAAAAGTTGAAAGAGGTTCGTTTTGGAATAAAACTTTAAATTAACTATATTTTACCGAGAAAATACTTTACCTTAACGTAAAAGTAGGTCCAAAACAAATTCACACAGTCGTAAAATCATTTTATTCACTTTTTCTCACCATAACTAATTAAAACCTGGCACTGTGTTGTTTACATCGCCGCTATACTTGTTACACTAACTTGTTATGATCAAATTAGCGCCAAATTTAAAACGCATATTTGAGTTTTGCCAGTGGGGCACGTATTCGACTGGGGCACGTTTGCCTGGTTTACCCTATACCAAATAACTGTAAAAGAATTATTGGAATATGAATTTTATTAATGACTATGCATAAAGATAATCTTGTTTTTGAACACATAGACTATCTATGAGCATTAAGTTTTTATTGTAGGTATGAGCTCAATATTGTTTGTACAGTCACACGGATTCAAACAAGCGACCTTTCGGCGAAGGTGAGGGCTAGCTACAGTCCCTTGGATCTTTAAAACTCGGCTATCTCGGTAAGAAAGAATCAACATATTGACTCTCAACGTAGACATAGGAAAATTACTGAGATGAATGATGAGATGAACGTTCAACATGATGTTGTCGTGTGTATTGATTATAAGATTATCATTATCTTACCTAGTGTTGAATGCAATGAGATATGGCTTCAAACAGCAAGTTGATTAAACAGATTGGATTGGTGACCTTTGTCATTAGTCGGAGTAAGTCTATATTAAATTAATTACCTACTGTTAGATTAGAAATAGTAACTAAGGTTTAATTGATCAACTGAACTTAAAAAAAAAATATAATGCATGACCATGTGTGTTTAATTAGTTACAATATCTATGAATGAATACAACAAGGATTAAAATGCGCCACAATGAGGCTCTTTTCGTGCAATTGACACATAGGTAGGTACCTATAGGAGACGTCGGTTACCTCACATTTTCCTTCACCGTTTTCACAATTTTTCGTTCGCAATTTTGGAATCATTAAAGTCAATATCTACTAATTAATCCAACTTCGAACGAAAAGTGAATCAATAATATAATCCCATGTCAAAACATAATCATTTAGATTATTTGACAATACTTATTTAGATTCATCAGTTTATGATGAAACCGCGCAACCGTTAGTTTACTACATACATTTTTTAAGAGCATTAGAACTCGCCAAGTTCGTCCGGGGAAGTACTGCCACCATGCCCATTTCTGCCGCCAAGCAGTCACGCGTTCGCGTTACTGTGTTCCGGTTTGAAAGGTGTGGTTGCCGGTGAAATTACAGGCACATGAGACATTCCACCTACACCTCTCATAGTTACGGGCGCATACGATGCGACTTGGGTATTGTCGTACCTAGTAGGGGAGGACCCAAGTCGCATCGGTTGTTATGGGCCGAGGTTACCACTTACCACCAGGTGGGCCGTCGACTCGTTCCGTAACTACATAACATAAAAAAAAAACATAATTATATCACAATTTACTACATACTACAGACACTTTATCTAACTACTCCTGTAGGAACATCCATACTGCAATTTCTAAGTAAAAAGAAACTTGTTTTGAATATTTATTGGTGTCATGTGGTTTTCCCTAAGTTATAAGAAAAGCAAAAAGTCCGAAGAATATTACAAATAAGCAGATCTAGTAGTAAATCAAACAATAATGAATAAAATGCGACTGTCTGAACTACCGCGGTGAGACCGAAAGACGTCCAAAATATAATCTAGTAATCTCTATAATATTTCCAAGTATATATATACTATAACAGTCTCATAGATTATATTCCCGCAAGCAAGATGAATCACTTTCAATCCACAGCACGTATTTATAATTAATCTCAGTACAAGACAAATCTAATAGGCATAATTGAGTGAAAGTAAGATTTCAGTGAAGTATATGGCTCCCATAGTACTACGAGTACATAAATCAATTTGCGGCTTGGGAGTCGCAGGACACCGGCATTGCCAGTGCACAGGATTAATGTAACCAGGTCACGATGTGTACCAACCGTCTATTTATATCACAAGTGGTTATGCATCTTCGGAACCAAATCATAAACTGTGCAGATCAACCCACTGTCAAGTTTTATTGATTCATAGAATATGTTATACATCTTCTTTAATGTTTTTCAGTGGAATTTAATTTACGATGCTTTATATGTACCGCATAGGATAAAAACAGCCACGGAATCATTGTAGGTTTAAATTTTCGCATTCTATGTCTTGCCAGTTGCTTACGAAATTTTCATTTAGCGTCCTGTAAATAAGTAAATTGGAGATATGGTGCAGTGCACATACATATTTATATTTCAAACAAATGACACTGCATCCCTCCTACCTCCTTTGGATTGGAACTAGCGATGTCTCGAAAGGGTGCTCAAATATTTATGAAGGGCGCCATTTGCTCACTAATAACTCGGCTGCTGTCGACAACAAATCGACTTATGTAAAATCACGCTATGAATTGATTCCATTCATTCGTCGCCAGAAAACGAAAAACTGTTGCGGCTCACCGCTACATATCTACCTACATCTTTACTTCATTGCCGCGATGAAATATCAGGCGCCGACATTTACCTATGTAGGTATTTCAATTGCAAACTTAAGATCAACAAGTTTTTCTTATGTTTCTTAATTGAATGTTAGTTAGCTTAGTTGGTAGTAGCTTTGCCTTCTATGTTGTAGACCGTGAGTTCGATTTCAGGACAAACATTTCTATAGTGAACATAAATGTTTGTGATGTGTCTGGGTGTCAATATACACAGCGCTATACACAGTTGGCAATATGATTATTAGAAAATTTTGTAAATCATCCAGAGAGGTTAAGATAACTTTATTTAATTCCTTCTGCCAGACGTTTTACACTTGTCAACTTTGGACAAATTACACTAAAAAAGCACACGATGGCATACGGGTTGCCTATAATAATATTTTTAGGCAGCTGCTAGGTTTGGAACGTTTCTGCAGCGCCTCTGGAATGTACTTTGAGGCGCGTGTAGATTCGTTTCAGGCAATTCAGAGAAACCGAATTGCTAAGTTTATGTCCAGAATTGACAAGTGTAAAAACTCCATTATTATAAGTCTGGCAGAGAGAATCTACCTGACGGACACATATAGACACTGGGCGCAGGTAGCGTCTGGTGTCATATGTGTGTGACATATGTACCTACTTAGTTAGGTACTCTTTGTGGTTGTGTTCTCTTTTATTATTATTATTTTATTTTTGTATTGACTATGTTATATTAATGTAAAAAATAAACTATGGATCTCGAGTCCGAAATAAAGATATATTATTATTAATATGTTAATATATGTATTTAAAAAGAAAAACGTATTCATACAATTATATGGTCCGTAAAAATTTATGTTATAGATAGTTTTATTTTAGTTTCATTATGATGTTTACTGAACATCGCCGTACAATTTAATGACAGAGTTCAGTTCATCTAACTAATCGTTATCTTTAATAAATATTTAAAAGGAATATCTATATTTGAATATTATAAGAGCTGTTATTTCTGATTTAGTTTGTTAGTCTGTTTAAAATTTTCCGTTTCCTTTCGAGACATCTAGCTGTACTGTTTCACTTCGTCACTTGATCTCAAAATAAATAATATTCGAAATCGTGCAATATGTAAGCCCAGGGAGCCGGGGGAACTAGTTTCAAATTTAGTTGCAAGATTTGAAAAGCTTGTAAAATTAAAAATGATGGTGCTAAAATATAACAAAACAAAATCATTATTTCCAAACTCGAGAGTCCTTCTGATAACAGGCGCGATGGCGGGCGGCGCGGCGACGTGCCTTGTCGGACCTGACAAATTATTATTTTATTGCCTTCTCCACCCACACCACACCACTCCGCGACCTAGGTACTGCAATTTGGTAGTCTACATTATTACCGTTATTGTCTCTCTGGTATTTATGTTCTAGGACACAATGACGAACGGTCACAGTAACAACAGTTATTTTGTATAATCTGCAATGCTCTAGGTCGAAAAGGATAAACTTATTTTTACATGTATTATTATTAATCCATACACATTTATTTTCTCTGGAAGAGATCACTTCATAGCTATAATACCACGTACCCATAATAACTCCCATTGTACTACTAAGTTGTAATTTTATTTTTATTTTTAATGTTCTCTGGTATTCAACAAAGTATATTTATTAATAACGCCTTATTTTAAAATTTCTCAGAGTTGTGATTGTTTATTTTTATTTCTCTTGCTGTACCTACAACGGGCATGACGTTCAGTTTACAAGAGTTCAAAATGTCCATAAAGGTTTGACCTTACAAATCGTCTGCCGTGCCACAGGCAGCGTCTAAACAAAACAATCTAAACAAAAGCGGTCCTCATGTTCGAACCGAAGCAGTCATAACATCAAGGTGCTCGTTAAAACAGAACTAACCTACCTGCAATGCACCGTTCGTTGATCTCTTTGACAAAGTTACGGTAAGCTGAAACCATAAAACAAACCTCTTTGAAGTGGGCATGGACGCGAAATGAGAGGATGCGGGTTCATTCGTGTGCATGGTGAACACATTTTATCGTTTTAATAGGAAATGAAATCATTTAAAACTGTCTTAGCTATTATAATATTTGAAGTCAAGTTTCCGGTGAAGAATGTATAAATTTATGTTTTTATTTTTAAGAGGGGTTTGATCGAGTATCACACCAATATCATTAATGCGCGAATACTAAGGAAAAGAAAAGAAAAGAAACTGTATTATAAAAAAAAAATTGCGTTTTATTTCGGGGTTGTTTTTTCTGATTTGTTATAAAATAGGTACTCGTCGAACACATTTTTCCGGCGTGGGCCGGCATGAAGATAAAAAGGTAATTTACCAAACTGGGACAGTTTATTCCATTTCTTGAGTAAAAATACCAAACCATGTTTCTGCTAGCTGGAAGGTGTTTTCAATAGAATCTAAGCATAAGAAATTCCATGAAAGCTCTCGAATCCTTCTTTATTGTACACAGAAAACATAATACAAAGTAGTCACAAGTAATACATGTACAAAGACAAGCTTAACCCTAAGAACAGTTAATCCTTTCAATCATTAATCCTTCTTTCCATACTGATAATAATGTGCTTAAAGGTCACAAAACTATTTATTTATAATTAAGCAATTTTTTTGGTATATTCCCTTCGGGTCACAAATCACAATCACGTCTCAATCATAATTGCACGAAATTACTTGTGTAAAAAAAAAATATTTTTTCATTGCAACATAATGTTATATAGCCTGGCTGGCCGCTACATAAGATTTATGTAGAAACATATTAAATTTATAACACTTTATATACCCAATGTCACTCTTGTGATCACGATGAATCCAATGACAAATCAATCATAAATATCCATCAGGACCCTGGTGAGGTTTTAAGTTTAAGCTAGAGGTATCACAAAGATATAGATACGGCACTACAAATAACAACAAACTATTAATACAAAAACTACATACGAAAATCTAGAATAAAAATAGATATCCTTGTTGTAAGGAATGATCGCACACCCAGACATGTTTCTGCGCTAGTTTAAAAACGATTTACTAGAAGTAACAGGCGCGGATACTAGGCTTAATAGTAGTAAAATAGTAATGCTAGTCTTGATGTAACTATGAGACTATAATAAAGTAATAACATTTCACGAACATTGCTGTAATTACAAAGCGAAAATTAGGAAAGACAACTGGAATCCCAACTTGACGTCAACTTGACAGCACTAATAATTGTTTATATTATATTATAAACACTATTAAATTGCTAATGTATACCATATACTCGGCTCGGAACATACAATTTCTAAGAAATGTTCATGTTTCGTTTCAAATCATTATAGTAGTCGTTATAAGTAGTCATAGAATGCCTAGTGACAAAGTATCTTTAATTCCTTTTTTGAATTTGTGTAAACATAATAGTTGTACTGTTGTTTTTAGGAATATGATTGCGGAGAACCTTGTCAATAAAAAGCCTTGTTTTGGCACATACATGATATGTGAGTATGTGTCAAGTGAAGTGTCGCCGTTACATGATCGAGTGATCATCAAATTGACGTCTTCATAATGTATTGAGCACATTCGGGTGCAATCTCGTAGTCATCCAATTATAGAAGATACGATAACCAAGTTATAATTAAAACAAAGACATCCCCGAACACGCGCGGCGGCGGCGGCGGGCGGCGCCAGACCTCAGCTCCTGACAGCTTTCAGACTTGTCGACATCTCATAAATAGCGCAGACGAGATTGTACTGCAGACGGCTGCGATTAGATTTTCCTTCTAGAATCATAAAACAATCGGTCACCCGGATAATGTATTTGCATAACCTTTGTATTGTGACCGAGTGTTGTTTTAGAGTAAGACAAATATATTAATTTGTTAGTATTACATAAACAAAATTAATGTATATTATTTTTTATTGATATAATTGTTTACCATAAGCTGGAATTGGCATTAAGTTGTTAGTTATAAGTTCTCAGTTGTAAATTTTTCCTAAGTGCACTTGATTGTATGATAATAAATAAAAATAAATCTCATCAAAAATTGATGCAATTTTTTTATTTTCGTAAGAACAGGTTATTATATACCTCGTCTAATTTAAAGTAGGCCAATCAAATAAATGAAATAGACGATTTACAAAGCGGGCATTACCTACTCATAATTAATTATTTCAACTTCGAAATTATGTTGCTGCATCAAAGTGGACGCAGTAAAATTTGAATTCATAGATACAAATAAAACCAAAACCAAGCTGAGTGCTTTGTATCTGAATCGATCAACCTAACACAATACGACTAGGTATGTAATAGGTGTATAACACCCGACGAGTATAAGTTACCTCCATAAACTGTTCACCTCACCACATGAAATATAAATGTACCTAGAAGACTAGAGGCGTCTACTGTTTATGTATATACCTTGTCGCAAGAACATTAATTAATCTTCTGCAACAGCCTCGACAGGCGACACAATTACCAAGTAATTAATTTTCATATGCATTCGAATCCGTCAATACTCTGTCACAGAGTCTGCAAATAGTCTCTATATTGAGCTCTACAAATTACTGTAAAAATTTCCATGTAATTATAGCAGAGTCAGTGACTTGAGTCGACTAGTTTCCTTACATCAAACTGTCACTGAACCTGGCGCAATTTATTCCTCATGTAATTTGACATGATAGAATATTTGCTTTGCGCGTTTAACTGTTGCTATTGCGAAATATCTAGTTAATGGCCAATTTTACTCAGATGGTTCTCACTATATAAACGACTGCTGATTTCGTTACTTAAGATTATTATACCTACAAATATGGGAACGTAATCTCTAACGTAGTTACAAGAAGTTTATTTAGTATTAGAAACGACTTGCACGGTAGAAAAAGTCTCAGAAGTTTCGTTTTTCTTTAGTAGCTTTATATCGGCTTTGATCGGCTAAACTGCAATGCCACCTACGTGATAGGTATCTTCTATAATATATCTATGTTATATTTTAAATATTATTTATCAAAGTTAACAGTATGAAATGTATATGCGATGAATATATGAAAAAGTGTGGACCACAATAATCTTGTAGTCAAAATGTATTATTACACACGCACGCTGTACTCTGCTCTCGACAATCAAATTTGGGAAGATTACTTCATAAAAATTATGAAGATACATCATTAATTTATAACAATTTCCCAAGCTCGTTCTGACAAAGTGTTTGGTTAGTGCATCGGATATGTGTCACAATCACAGCCACAACGCAGCTCATTGAGGAGAGGGGCACATCTTAAATAAAAGTAATTTCAGTTAAGAGGATACCATTTATTTGCTTAAACGTTTTTTTTATGAGCGATAGGCAAGCCTTTGACCGCAATCTCACCTGATGTTAAGTGACGATGTGATCTACGATGAAGCATGCTTGCCTAGAAGGAACCTATTCACTCTCCTCTTGAAGACTTCCATATTATAGGTTTCAGGAAATACGGACGCAGGCAATGAGTTCCACTCTTGGGCTGTAAGATTAACTTGCAAGTGTTTCTATTGTGCCAATTGGAACTTAACTCAAATTATTTCAAACATTTAAGTGAAATTTTTAACTTATGCAGGTAGATGATGACTTAGAATAACATATAGGCAATTTTTTTATCGCGGTACTATGCAGTAGAGCGGTAGGAATCTGAAATATTTTTATAGCCACGAAACAATAAACTCAAACTATTAATTTAAGATTTTTGAGTCGTTCATTTAAGTAGAGCAATAACATTATGATATCTATGATGAGATAAAGATCTAAAGATAGATAATGTACCGTGTTCGGTGGATTAGCACAGCATAGCGGAAGCACCCAATCATATGGTCACGTGTTAAGCGTATGCACGTGAGGTCGTGTTGGTATTCCGTTGTTGCATATCTAGTGAGAAATATACGAGTCAACAAAATAATCACTGCTAGGAAGTGCAATTGTACTGAACCACTTTGTACTGCAATTGTACTGTGGGTCGAAACATGCAGATTGCAGTAAACTGTGACTGATTATTTTTATATCACTCTTCTTCTTCTTCTTCGAGTCAACGGTTCTGTCGAACCAGTGTGGTGAAAGGATTGTAAGTGCGCCTCAAAGAGGCTCCTTTCGTGCACTCGACACATGTCTTCGAATTTTTGTCGGTTTCCTCACGATGTTTTCCTTCACCGTTTTGAGAACGTGGTATTGCGCACATAAATCTTTCAATCGAAAAACTCATAGGTGTACGTCGAGATTTGAACCGGCGACCTCCGGATTGAAACTCGGGGGTCAGTACCGCTAGAACTGACGGCCCACCTGAGGTTAAGTGGTAACCGCCGCTCATAGACAGTTACGGGCGCATACGATGCGACTTGGGTCTTGTCATACCTAGTATGGGAGGACCCAAGTCGCATCGGCTGTTATGGGCCGAGGTTACCACTTAACTCCAGGTGGGCCGTCGGCTCGTTCCGTAAATGTACTATTACAAAAAAAAAAAAACAACAGCAATACGACTCAAGCCCTCTCCATAGTACGAAATGACTCAAGTCGCATTGGGTTGCGTCCATCACCTCGAGACGGGGATGTTAAGTCACGCGCTTGCAATTTCACCGGCACCCACTCCCTTCCACCGGAACACAGCAACACGAGTGCATCACTGCTTGGCGGCAGATTACCAGGTGTGGTGGCAGTACTTCTCCGGGCGAACTTAGCACAAGTTCTACTACAACTGTAATGCTCAGTCACACAGTTTTCAGTAGCAATAGAAATCGGTTCACCCATTTTAGAGATTAGTCGGAACAAACAGACAGACAGACAAATTGTAAAAAATGTTGTTTTGGTATATACAGGGTGTCCGGTAATGAATGGATAACCTTGAAATGGGTCTTAGGAGAACTATTGGGCATTCGGAAAAAAATATCAAATAAAAAAAACCCAGCAGTATCAAAAAAAAAACAAATAAAACAAAATAATCAAAACATCGATATTATTTAAAAAATACATATCTTTGATACTACTTGGTGTTTTTTTTATTTGATATTTTTTTCCGATGTTATGACGGTGGGCTATAGCCCACCGTCATAACGAGCGCGCAGCTTTCAGTCGTTAAGTCATTCGGACCGTTTTAGATAGTTTGAGAGTGGGGGGTAGGTTTGGGGTGAATGAGAAAGGGCGGCGCACGGTGCGGGGCGGGGCGTGGCGTGACGTGGCGTGGCGGGTGCGCGCGCGCCTCCCATCTCCTCGCGGTATATTAACCGCGGCGGGCGTCTCGGCGCACGAGTCACTCTGTACGGAACAGTGCCTGCGCCGCTCGCCGGTGGACGCGTCGAGAGCCCGCGCCCGCGCCAACGCGACCACAGCGCTAAACTCCGCTCTCCGCTCTCCGCTCTCCGCTCTCCGCTCTCGGCTCTCCGCTCTCTGCTCTCCGCTCTCCGCTTACAACCGCTGCAAATCTGCAAGTGATCGTGCGGCGTGCGGTGCGTTCCGATCCAATTGCTGCCTCGTTCTACCCGAAAGGAAACATTCAAATAAATGTGAGTAATATTTATCCTTTGGTACGCGTTTGCGAAACGCTCCGCTGCAGATTTCTGTACGTTCTGAAAATGATCGGCATGATATCGAGCCACATGATGTATGTACGTCTATATTTGAATAATGCACTATTAATTACTCTACTTAGTATATTGGTTGTTACCAATAAATTAAATTGTGTTTTGGCTTGAAAAATGCCAGTGTTTCATGTAAATTAACTCTTGATTTATACAATGGTTCTAGTTGTAGTTCCATATTTAAGACGAGAGATAATAATGCATATTAGTGTAATATTTAGGTAACATATTCCAGTTCAACTAATTACATTAAGTAAAAAATAATTCATACTTATAACTTAAATCTAACAATTAATTGGGCTGGTTGGTAAAATAAAAATGTATATAAATGAAAGAAATATTAATGAATAAATCTTTCATTTATTTCCACTCAAAAGTATAATTAGTAAATCATGGAATGGTAAATCGTTGGTAATTTTCTGGGTGGTCAAACGTACAAATCTCGCTTCACAATCAAAGTAATGTCCGGGTAAAAATAATACTTAATGTCGGCTGTGGCACAGAGCATGTCATTAAAGGCCGTAGCAATCAAAATTTGTTCGTGCTAGAAATTCTGCGAAGTCGAAATCCGGCCCGTTTCGCATTTAAGTGTTCAGAGTGAGACACCCAGGTTGTGCAGCGTCGTCCGACGTGATACATAAATAAGTTTTTACGATAGGAAGTCTGGAATGGTTGGGAGCGCAAGACAAACCCTTTATATTCAAATATTACCTGACTCTAATAGGATTTTCCGTGTCGTAGCAAAACCAAGGGCGACAACACTCTAACCTAAAATAACGTTTGTCGTGTGCAAGAATCAAACCCGCGATACATGCGTGTCAGTGAATTATTTTAATAATACCCAATTCATCAATGAACAGCAAAAGCAGCAGGAAAAATTATTGTAATACACGTGTTTATGTCGTTTATTACTGAATTTAATCCATAATGGCTAGTATTATTTGTGTATTATTGCAACAATTTACGAAATTAAGTCTTTTTTTTCGAAAAACTTAAAACAAATTTCAGAACGATTGGTGTAGATTTTCGTCAAGCATACCCACAATGCCGATTTGTCCCAGTGGATGTAAACAAGTTCGCTCGCTCGTCCAACAAATTATGCTCGTCCAACAAATTATGTGACGGCTGGTGGGCGCTTCGATGCGCTTGGCAAATTTATTTCATAACTGGAAGCTAAAAAACAAATTTTATTACCCACGAACACGGGCAAACGGTCCTATGAGAAGTCAGTCAACCCTCTTCTCTTCTCTCTAACTCGGGCTAAAGTTCGCAAACCTCTGCGCTCACCATCCTTAGTAAAACTACTCTCTACTGTAAATAATACTCTAATTAGAAAGAAAAAAGAAAAGAAACTATAGAGATGGTTCGCGAACACGTTTGAGCATGTTGGCACTACACCATCTCGGGGCTTGGACGACTATCTATTCGCGCCACTAGGCAATAATTATGTGCTTCTAATAAACGCTGTGTAAAATAGTAGCATGGAGTAGAATAGATAAGTCAAAGTCAAAAATTTTATTTCCATAGAATTCATAAAGAAATGGCTTGGAAACGTCATCCACGGGGAGAACAGACAAGAAACCCCTAAAGGAGGGCTTCCTTTTTTCGCGAGCACGATCCTTGTATCAAAATAACTAAGATCTATGTAACATTTATGACTACATAAAATACTAAGATATTACAAGATGTTTTGTGTGTCGTTGAGCAGAGCGACATCAGACCATGGGGATTTATCATTTATATAGTCATTTAATGATAAGTGTAGTTTTCCTGTAGATCATTTCTCATACCAAAACAGAAGAAAAACATACTATAGGGTAAGCTAGTATTATTAAGCTTTTATAAAAAAAGCATTTAAAATTAGAGTGAAAAAGAAAGCGCGAAGATACATATTAAAAACAATACTGACCTCAAGTGACCCAGGCACAGAATTTGTTGAAAAGTGCATGTTTGTTTGTGTCGACCGATCAGTCTAGATAGTTATTTGAACTGTGTGAGGTCACATCGGAATTGGGTTCGCAGGCGGTTGATCCGCAGATTGCTCTAATGTGCCGATTTTTGACCTCTGCTGAGATTGATATCACTTCCACTCACAAGGAGAAAGGACGAATGGAGTTCGTAAACGTTGAATGACACGGAGCACAAACTATGAATCAGGTTTATTTATTCATAGCTAAGCTCTAAATTTTGTATGAGATAATTTGTATCACCTACTATGTCTCGAGCTTAGGCCGTTCATGATGCCTGTAAAAGATAAAATATTATTTCACCGGTATTTCGCAGCTTATACAAGTGAAGAGAACTGATTGGTAACATCAAAGAAATTTAATATTATTTTAATCTCTATACTGGTTTATTATAAAACACGAAAAACACATAACAAAATTGTTATTCGTCACAAAAGGTCATACATTTTTTAAATAACTATTAATAAAGATATGGTAATCTTGTAGGGGATGAAAATATCTTTAATTAAACTGAAATCCAAAATAATGAATGAATAGACTAAGATTGTATTATATTCAAGTGTTTTTTTTTATTTAATTACTTCATATGCTCTTATGATTTTAGCTTACTTCTTATGAAGGCAAACGTATTCTCATGCATTATTTTAAACTAACGTAGGGCGAAAAATTTAAGTGAAGCTTCAATTTAACTTCACCATATCTGGATAACAATTATAATTTCAGGTTACTACATATATTAACGCAATTAACTACCCAATTAAAAACTGTGTCACAGTTTCAACTCCTGCTTCTCAAAGGCTGCTTACTTTATGAGATTTATTGCGTGAATTCCAAAAAGGAATATGCGTAATAATGAGGACAGAAACTGCCCAATAGACAGACATACGCGTGCTGCAGTAGTTTGTATATGTGGCTCAGGAGCTCTCAAATGAATATCAATAACAGTACTATTTTTTCATTGATAACTAGTTTTAATCAGGATGATTTTAGCTATATTTTATAAAAATCCGGCCAAATGTTGAAAAAAATTTTTTTTTGAAGTATAAACCTTGCTAACGCCACAATGTTTTAATTCATTGAAGCGGCAATCATCATGTTACTGCATCTTTGTTTCTGAGAATCATATTTAAGACTTTTTACTTTGTGAGGGATCACTACAGTATATGGTTTTTATGATAGCATGGGTTAATCGAAGGATGTGTTCACCCCTATTGATGTATGTAACGTTCATGGCACTAATGATATGAAATCTCCCCTTCTGGCAAAACACCTATTATAGGTGAGATGTCGCGAATACGAGCCACTGACCTCATTCAACTTGCCAATTGGGCCAGCCGACGTGAACTTGACCCCTTCACTCTCAAATTAACTGATTCTGCCGTTTGCCCCTCGCCTCGCTCCGGCTGTTGTTATGCTAGGAAACGTTAACGAACAGCTTTGTCGTTTTCAAGTTCAGGGTCACTATCATATTTTTACACTTATTGGTGTTTATTTAGGTGCACAGACGAAACAGATATTATTAATTTTAAATGCATTTTCATAACATTTAATAATCTCATATGGCCGATACCTATATATTGATATAATTTTTAATTTAAATTTTTTTACATTATTTTTGCAAAGTACATGATGTATTTGAAACTTCTAAAAATAGGAGAATAATTAAATTATATATATTATCAGTTTGTGGAAACTGGCACCAACAATAATTGGGAACAGGTAAAGAAAAGGAGTGCCTTGAGGTAAACTTTATTGTTGATAGATAACAAAATAACGAAATACATTTACGATTGGAAAAGTTGTAAAGTGCTGGTTGTAGTTGTATCCTCCAGCAATACCAATCTAGAAAACATCAGTGAGGAGGATGTATTTTTTACGAATTAAGTAAAATATAAAGTCATCTTGAATATTTACATTCTAAAGAGTTTAAAAAACATATACCGAAATAATATGAATATTGAGAAAACCAATTATTAGAGCACGAGTTTATATCGAAACGTTCACAGGTGATCAAACTTCCAGGCGAGCTGACGTCGCGTAGAAAATTGCAGAAGCTTTTGATTCTTATAAAATATGTTCGTCGCGACAGTGCGTAATGACTCTAAAAATTAAATGGGGTTTTATCATTTTTGGACGATAGTATTCCGGGTTTTAAACCACAGTGTAAACACCTTAAACTACAGAAAGTCGCAGTCGCTTACCTACGTCCAAGTTGCCATCGACCATTCGACAATGCGAAATAAATAAATAATAATGGTGGACATTTCACACAGCGCCACCTAGCCCCAAAGTAAGCTAAGCATAGCTTGTATCATGGGAACCAGACAACTGATATAATACTTATATACATTTCTTTTGTAAATACATACATATAATACATATGTATTAACACCCAGACACAGAACAAACATCAATGTTACAAATGCCACATAAATGTTTGTCCTGAGTGGGGATCGAACCCACGACCTACAGCGCAGAAGGTAGGGTTACTAACCAACTGAGCTATTAGGCCAGTCAAATATATATAAATAGCTCTAAATCTGAACTCAAAATCTAATTAAATTTATTATTGAAATAAATTTCATGTCAGATTATATGGTTAGGTTATGCAAAATATGTTTAAGTAAATCCCAGCTGATTCCATGTTTTAACTGACTCGTGTTTTCATTACACTTTTAGAAGCTATCTCGTTACGGCACTTAAATAATGTTGAAACAATGTTTTGTCTGGGAGAATACAGTCTCCAATGCCAATAAAATATCATGTACTCTGTGGCTTGTTGCTATGCGCGTCAAATACGCATGTATTGCATCGATACTCCAACCTGCACTACAAAAAAGGACCCGTTGAATCTGCTCTCGAATCTCATATATTATGTTGGTCGGCAAGCGACTTTAAACCTATCAGTACTTATAAAATTCTTAGCCTGGGATACAGAAATCTTATATTTTACTTTTTGATTACCCGTTTTATGGCACCTTGTCTAGGAAACTTCGATCACATTGATACATAAAGCCGATACCAACTTTCAAGGAGACTTCCTCGGTAGTTAGATAAGAGTCCATATAGGCCTCTCTACACTTCTGGTTTTATATAGAAGTGAACTATCGCGAAAATCTCAGGTTGCACATACATAGAGGTACAGTAAAAAGTCAAGGCGAAGGCTAGGGCAGAGAAGCTTATGTAAAAGCATGTCCTATAAATCGTACCAATAACAACAAGTCCATAGAGCAAGAGCGAGCCAACACAACGCTGCCGCAGATACGAGTGTGATGATTATCCAATCAAGTGCGGCAGTACCTAGGCGGGCCGTGTGGTTAGTAGCCGCTAGTGCAACGAGTGCTTCGCAGTAGCCCCCTAGGGCTACCACTATCACACAAATACTTTGGATTCATGACAATCTCAAATTCAAGATTACTATTTTTTCTTCTATTTTCATATCTCTGTATCTTACGCAAATTTTTGGTAATGAGACTACCTCGAGTAATTTTATTACAATAACCTACTCCTGAAAAGAAAATCCTCTTAAAGCCTGTCAAAAGATGAAATCAATATTTTGAGATTCATTACTTTGAACCATGCTAAAACTACGTACAAATTTAGGCTTCTGTTGCGAAACAAGTGGCCTAAAGCCTTCAAGTAGGAAATCGAGTTAAGAATTACTTAATGATACTAAAGTTGACGAAGAACAATAATAACTTATTTGGCAAGAAGCAGGTTCACGACTCAAACATGCCAAAACTATTATTTGGAGTTTTTTTTATGTGATGCAAGTAGTGACACATTCGCGTTACTGTGTTCCGGTTTGAAAGGTGTGGTTGCCGGTGGAATTACAGGCACATGAGACATTCCACCTTCACGTCTCACAGTTACGGGCGCATACGATGCGACTTGGGTCTTGTCGTACCTAGTAGGGGAGGACCCAAGCCGCATCGGTCCTTATGGGTAGAGGTTACCACTTAACACCAGGTGGGCCGTCGGCTCGTTCCGCAACTATATATACTACGCAACTATGTAACTATATAACATAAAATAAAGTGGCAACCCTGACGAGGCCAGCTCTGAACACACGCGTCTCGCGTGTGACCGACTCACTACATTACAAATACTACTCGATGTTCTTAAGATCAACAATAACCTGACACTGGCTCAATGTGC
Organism: Chesias legatella; assembly: GCA_947359385.1. Classification (NCBI taxonomy): domain Eukaryota; kingdom Metazoa; phylum Arthropoda; class Insecta; order Lepidoptera; family Geometridae; genus Chesias; species Chesias legatella. Next base: position 5,257,643 of record OX375768.1, on the reverse strand, counting down.
CATTCAGAGCCAGTTGCGAGCCGTTATACACCCTACCCTAGCAACTACAATTATTATTTTAGCCACAGGTATGTACTTAGTAAAGCCCCTGGTGTCATGTTATATGAAGAGTCGCTTAAGTTATTCAATACACGATACCTCAACATTTAAAATAATCAATATTTAATGTTTGTTCAAATGTGAGTGAAGTGACGGAATGAATAGATGACCCATCTGAAGTTCCTCTTAACATAACTGACAACAGCAATAAATATTACATAGTTCTTCCCCTACTTGAGTATGTGAAAATCCTGAAACTGAGATGAAACGTCTCACGTGCCTGAGATATTTAGCCAGCACTACACTCTCCGAGTTGACTACTCTTTTGCGACAGTAACAAGTAGATGAACCCTGCACACAGTAGTTACCTACATCACATACAGTTACTTTGACTGCTACGAAAGAGTTTACTGTGAGGAGTAAAGTCTATTTTTAGACGCAATAAATAATTATCATTTGAGCAACTGCAACCACCCACTTCCGGCAGTCGCAACCATCCATACCCTACCCATCATTCCAGGTCCTTTCAAAGGCATCCAATAGGTACCTACTCCGCCATCGCTTGCGCGGTCTGCCGCGTCATCGTCTCTTTGTGTCAGGGCTCTTCTTGATTTAGCCCTAAGGTCATCGAGCATGTGGCAGACGTAACGAACACAATATTATCTCTCAATTGTATTATGGATTCCAAGTTTATTATTTACTCCATAAATAGTGCGCACCAAAGCCCGATGAATCTTTTAAGTTTCGGTTATTGTATGTTCGTCAAAGAGCTGGCGAGGCATTAGTAGCGATAAAGAGAACGCACATGTTCATGTATGCTTTATTTCTAATTCTTTTTTTATTAAGTTTTTATTTTAGTTTCTTCTTTATTCGCTACTTAGCTGTTGCCCGCGACTTCGTCCGCGTGGAATTCGGTTATATCACGCACCCCTATTTTACCCTCGGAACAGTAGCCTAAGTTACTCATTGTTACATCAGCTATCTGCCAGTGAAAGTCCCGTCAAAATCGGTCCAGCCATTTCAGAGATTAGCCGGAACAAACAGACAGACAAAAATTTAAAAAAATGTTGTTTTGATGTATGTTCCGTGTATACATCCATATGCACTTAGTAAAAAGCGGTGATTTGAATATTACAAACAGACACTCCAATTTTATTTATTTGTATAGATCTAATAGACTAATCTCAGTCAGGCGTTCCGCAATCTCTGGATTTTGTATGTCCTCGTGACTATTCTAGGTGACTTTTTGGGTTTTAGAACGTAGAAGATTGGATCAAAGACAATGTATTTCACAATTTAGTGCGACATAGGACTAGGCAGTGAATATTTTTATCATTAAGATGCTAAATATCGTGTACCTAAGCTTCTTAGGAGGTACTTTACTAAGGAAAGACTGCGTAAAATAATATAAAGTGAGATTATGATCCGTTTTAACTGAAGCCCTCTCGTAGGTAAAACCACGTTTCCATAAGTAAATTTGCCTGAGAAAACCTATTACAATCTTGTCTCGTTACAAATTTTTTTGAATGCATTTGGATTCTTCTCCTGATCCTCATGAGCAGTTATGGTTGATTTAAAGGGCATTCACTTACGCTTGCTAAACCAGTCCTGTGTAGCTCAGCAGAATATTGGTGGTGGTAGTGGTGGTACGAAATTCACAAATTCTAGGTGCTAGCTAGATAAAACAAGCAAAACAGTAGAGCAATCATAAAACCTTTTTAATTGTTAATGATACGCCCGTGACAGATAACACTGTTTTGACACAACTTGTAAACCTAAACGTCTCTGGTTGACCTAATCTAAAAAAACACTTTTTCGAGATACATTTCGGCCATTGACCTCACAGTTATCCTATGTTTCAGCAGAATTATCATATTTGTTGCTTACGACCACAACGATATACCAGTGATCAAATGCAAAAATATGTATACATACGGGTACTCCTCCAAAGTCCATAATTATTGCTTTAATTTTCAACATAAAATTATCAAACTACTTAATCAAAGGAGAACTGCTTGAATTTGAATCCGGCCAATTCAATTCAATTTGACTACTTTTTCGCAGATTTATCAAAGGAAAACTGCGTAAATGTTATTCCATCCCTGTAAATCAATTTGATAATTTTATCGCGAAACAATTCCTAAGCTCTACCAATTGAATAAAAGCGACTGACATAACACATAACCATAACATAGGTTGTCTATGTGGTTATGATTACAAAATATTAGCAGCCATCCTCTGATCTAGATACTGAGATGCAATCACGTTGCACATCACTCGTAACGGCTCCGTGGTTCGTATCTATAAATAGGTTACGATTGGACTAAACGAATTTACCCTGCCCGCCTGATAGAATAATGTTTAGGAACGGTGCTACGATTTTATTTATTTTATGCACACCGTACACTGCGTCCGATACTGTTTCGACTAAATATGCTACGCCGTAGTACTACTTATATGAAGATGTTATGTTACCCGTAGCATATGTATGTAATTACATGTTTGTTTAGATTGACACTAACCTAAGTAAGATACCCTAAGTAAGATTTCAACAAGCTTAACTTGGGATAAGATATTCTGTTGAAAAACAACTTGTTTAACAATGATTCAGTTATCAGTATCGTTTATTTATTTGAAAATTCAATAATGTTAAAACCTAATCTTTTCTGGAAACAAAGTGATTTTTTTTTGCTTGGGCCGCTGTCTTATTTTGTGAGAAAACTTAAAACCCCCCTTATTTTAGTTTTATTTAAACAATCAGTAAAAAAAGATTTACAAAAAAAAACTTGATGCCTAAGGCACTCTTTTATATTGAGTTAACAACCAAATATGGGCAATTGTTACAGATATGCTCTTTTACAAAACGGAATATGAGTAAGTAGCGCCCACCCTACACTATTTTTAATGGCACTTACCGTATAAGGAAGACGCCGATTTGCATTTTTATGAATGACTATTTGCCAGCGCGACTTTGCCCACGTCACTTAGGAAGTAAATATAGAAATCGTGAGAGCGCCTTCAAATTAGTCGCTGTGTCGCGAGATTACAGAAAGGCGCGGTTTTGTCAAAACATGGACTTATAAAATGTGGTAAACGCGCAAGACATCTTTTAAATCTATACATTAAGTAAAATTGGAGTGTCTGTTTGTAATATTAAAATAACCGCTTTTTACTAAGTGCATATGGAATATGGATGTATACATGGTACATATACAAAAACAATTTTTTTTTACAATTTTTGTCTGTCTGTCTGTTTGTTCCTGCTAATCTCTGAAATGGCTGGACCGATTTTGTCGGGACTTTCACTGGCAGATAGCTGATGTAACAAGGAGTAACTTAGGCTACTTTTCCGAGGGGTAAAATAGGGGTGCGTGAAACCGAATTCCACGCGGACGAAGTCGCGGGCAACAGCTAGTAAAGAATAAGTTACATCACGTGATATTAATAATTGAATGCTCTCCGATAATCTCGAGCAGAGTTTAGTCATCAAACTTGACCGCCACTCCTATCTAAAATCAACGTTAACATTGATACAACGTGACATAAGCTGCTCTCTGTTATCACCTCCTCACCTTCTCTATATTTATGTACTATATACTGATGTGATTAGCAACATCTGTTTTTACTTCCATGTCTGTTTATTTGTAAATATCTCGAGGTCAAAATAGATAAGAATATCAATTTTATTTTCGCCAAACTACGTTCACACAAAGGTTTAGAAGACATTATCCACAGCAGCACGCTGAGTGCACCAGATCGATATTTCCATCGCAAAAATATAAAAACAAATTTATATAACAGTCCAAGGAGAGCCTTGCCTTATCTTCAAAGGTTATGTTATTTCAATAAGCAACTTCATCACTAGTAAACATCGTGAATTAAATAAAATGTAGATATTGTTAATACATAATTAGCAGGTTCACAGATTTTAACGAGAGCGAGAATTTGACCTCTGGTACAAGTTTAAACAACACCAACAAATCGCCTATTTAAATGGCCAAAAGTTTATCGTGACGGACTTTCGACTACTTATCGTGGATTTGTATTCATTATTGAAGATAATAAATAATGCATTTGAGTATTGAAAATGGCAATGCACTTAGGAAATGACAAGTTCAAAATTGAGGGCCGTATCCTGTATCAACTGGGCGTAGTCGGTGTCAGGTTTCAATTTCACCCTCAAGTATAAAAGCCTTGAGCCTGCTCCGATTACACCCATTCACTGTTTGTATAGTTCAAAGAGTCGAGATATAGCAGAAGGTCTCCGATCCAATTTATATTGGAATAAACAAACCGGTATGTATTACGTTTTCGATGTGTCTCATATAATTGTGAAATTCCGAGATGCTCGATCAGATCATACCTACTAGCATAATCTTTACCGTTCCGAAAGCTACATAATTCCATCCTTATTATTTCATCAATTTTACAAGCGCTTATTTTTTGGTTAAATTATTTACCAATTGTCAAAATAAAATTAGTTTCGTAGTGGAACAAATTTAAATTCAATTTAATTTTAGTTCATTGGAAACTCAACACATTTATTTGAATATTTGGTATTTTTCGTTGTCCACAGATACAGTGATGCTGGTTAAAGAAGTATGGCAGTTGGTGCTGGCCGCGATAGTGCTTTGGTGCAAAAGCACAGAGGCGGCACCGATGGCATCCGTGAAGCTGTGCGGCCGGCAGCTAAGCGAGATCATGAGCAGGGTGTGCCACGCGTACAACAGCCCCTCGTGGGATGTTCCCACAGGTAACATTACAAAGTAATAGACATACTCAGGAAAAAGTGTCTGTAACCACGCGTTACTAAGATAACTAATTAATTTTCATTTTAAAATCGAATATTTTTTTACGCGGTACAAATTTTCATCTATTCATCAAGTATTTGTATCTATTCTAGCTGTAGAAAGCTTAATATTTGATTCGATCTTGATGAACTGAGGTTGATTTAAACAAGAATAAATTATGGCTCTGTTTTATTCGTTACATAATTAGAGATAATCTTTAATGTACCGTAAGTAATTTTTTTAACATTAAGCTGTGATTACCTTGAGGGAGTGAGCACAAGAAGTCTCCTTTTACGATGATAATTACGTAAAAAAATGTGTATCATTTACTGAAAACCCTTAATAAATAAACATTAAATTATTGACTACTTGAAACACAGAAATTCACAACGGACTGTAGTCATTAGGTACACTATGTGAAGCAATCGAGACGGATATCGTTAGTTTTGTCACTAAGGAATCGGCACCAGTAAATAACAATCCATGAGTCAATAAATCAGCAAAACAAATAAGAGAGACAACGTGCACCGTGCACCGGGTCACGATATGTTGATAGGATAACGTCGATCATGCAGGTGACGAAGTATCGCTATCATGAACTGTGCGACCCGGATCAACCTGAGACTGACCACCACGCGTTGATAGCTCATAGACATCATTTTTAATACATACCAAGAGAGGCTAACCCATGGCTCATGTTTTAAAAATATTATAAACTAGCTGTTGCCCGCGACTTCGTCCGCGTGGAATTCGGTTTTATCACTCACCCCTATTTTACCCCTCAGAAAAGTAGCCTAAGTTACTCCTTGTTACATCAGCTATCTGCCAGTGAAAGTCCCGTCAAAATAGGTCCAGCCATTTCAGAGACTAGCCGGAACAAACAGACAGACAGACAAAAAATTTTAAAAAATGTTGTTTTGGTATATGTACCGTGTATACATCCATATGCACTTAGTAAAAAGCGGTTATTTTAATATTACAAACAGACACTCCAATTTTATTTATTTGTATAGATAAGCTATTTGAAAAAACCCTGTAGCCACTTGTAGGTTATTTGAAAGTGGTGGCAAAAGAGCATAAAAGGAATCCATTGTCAACTCTAATATATCAGATTATCCATTCACACAAATTTCCATGTCTAAGTCCTGTACTGTAAATCACTTGCGTTGCAGCGCCACAAAGTTTAAAATTACGGAGCAACAAAGAGTTTCGTATTAAGTTGTTATGAGAGATGACAAGGATGTATTTCCTCGCCCTGCAAAGCATCATCAAGTCTAAACTATCAATTTAGCATTTTTGTCGAATTCAGACATTCAGAACCAATTCAGCAACATCACATCACGACACTTTGAAAAAGAATTAAATAAATATACCTACTTACGTGAAAAAAAAAACGACAATAGTTTCGTGGTTTTGAACTGATGGGTCCCGAGGTTGGAACATGCCAAGTTGAGACTAAACCTGTGCTTAAGTATAATCAGATCAAAATATCTAATTGACTGTTTTTACATTAATTAATTTATAATAATAATAATAATAACCTTTAGGAACCGTAAGATAACACTGTACAGTGTAACAGTAATTGCAGTTATGTATGAAATAGCTGATATACAGACGGATGGACATGACGAAATTATAAAGGTTCCTTGACTAGGTACTTTCGGAAAGCTAAAAAGAATTGTTGTTTAGGTACAAAATATATATATAATTACAAAATTACCTACTATAATTTTTATATTTTTAATAAATAGTATGACATTAAAGGTAGTTTAAGCTAAAGTGTTACTTATGTTTTTATTTTAAATCGATGGTAAATTTTTCTTCTCTGACTTAATCGGAAATTCCTTCAATATTAAAATAACAATACCTACGTAATTAGCTCCTCTCTGTACTCAAAGAAATTACAAGCCTTCGATGTCCAACGACACAATAATATCAATTTTGGTCGATTTTTATTTAATTATTCTTTAGGAATTAACGTCTGAATGTAATTAATCTCAAACAATAACAATTTACTATATTTTGTTCTGAAACTGGGCATTTGCGGTATAATATACCGTATTATAAAAAGTACTAAGTGAAAAGCGTCCACGCAGTAGATTAGTACCTACTCCATTACGATATCTTCCATCAAAAGGTTGGCTGGAAGAGATCGCTTCTTAGTGATAACACCGCCCATTGTATCTTAAGTAGGTTTATACTGTGTATTACCTAATGGTGTACAAAAAAGAATTTTCATTCATTCATACGATACAATGCAAAAATTAGACTGGCCTCATAGCTCAGTTGGTTAGTAACCCTACCTTCTGCGCTGTAGGTCGTGGGTTCGATCCCCACTCAGAACAAACATTTATGTGACATTTATAACATTGATGTTTGTTCTGTGTCTGGGTGTCAATATGTATTATATTATATGTATGTATTTACAAAAGAAAAGTATATAAGTATTATATTAGTTGTCTGGTTCCCATGATACAAGCTATGCTTAGCTTACTTTGGGGCTAGATGGCGCTGTGTGAAATGTGCACCATTATTTATTTATTATTATTATTATTAATGCATCCGCCCATTCCGCTGACATAACCGGCGATTTTGAAGATATCAACCGGGGAACTGCATCCCCATACAGTCCAGGCAGTCCCCTACAACTTTTTATACAATTGTTTTTGGTTTCCAAATTATTTAACTTCGAGGTAGGTACCTATACGGTTCACGAATCGAGAAGCGGGGTTAATAGCGTTCCGAGAGGCATCTTGATTGAGGAGACTAGTCCATCTGCTGCTTTGGTAAATGGTTAATTTTTATTAATTGTATATCTTGTCAGGGAGAATAATTTGAAAGCCAGTGAAATAAGTGTATATCTTTATCAGAATCCAGAACCTTTCGGGATGGCCAAAGTTTTTTTTTTTTTTTTTTTTTTTATGTAATACATTTACGGAACGAGCCGACGGCCCACCTGGTGTTAAGTGGTAACCTCGGCCCATAACAGCCGATGGGACTTGGGTCCTCCCATACTAGGTATGACAAGACCAAAGTCGCACCGTATGCGCCCGTAACTGTGAGACGTGAAGGTGGAATGTCTCATGTGCCTGTAATTTCACCGGCAACCACACCTTTCAAACCGGAACACAGTAACGCGAATGCGTTACTGCTTGGCGGCAGAAATGGGCATGGTGGCAGTACTTCCCCGGACGAACTTGGCGAGAGTTCTACTGCTCTTAAAAGTAATGTGTGCAACAGTTTCAACTCATAACAAATCATTATTGTTTTTATTTAATAAATGGAATATTTTTGTAACCTAATAAAATAACAATAAATATATTGTTTTGTATCAAATCGGCCGTCTAATGGCGCTTCCATCCACATCCGCAAGGCAACTGGGGTTATCGAGCCATTATAAAAGGCCACTGAGATCTGCGAGCATAACTAATGCCAACGATTACATTATAGTGTTCGAGGTTCATCGTAAAAATGGACTCTATTCCTTACTTCTGTCCTGTTTTAGTTTTATAAGAGTTACGTTGACCGAAAACCGGAGATCAAGTCACCGGTTTTTGACAAACCAGGAAAATTATTAAGGCATTTTTTTTACATATATTTTACTCGACTAGAAGGCAAAGTACTTCAAGAAAAAAAATACCTGGTTTATATCAAGAGAGCAGATCGGATTGTATGGCTAAAGGTTTTTCTTAGCATTTTTTAATATTGTAAATTTGCATGCATTCAAGAAATGTGGAGATAGGTCGTTGCATTGCAGTGAAGAGCTCCTAAAAGGACCAGTGGCCTGTTCCTTATAGAAATAATCTGCTATAGAAAAAGCAAGAAAATGCAAAAATGCTAATTTACACAATTTTTTTTTTTCGCGTAATAAGTGTAGGTACCTGACGAAAATCGAAGTAGGTAAGCGTCAACTTGTGAGTTAAACTGAGAATGGAGCTGTAGGGCGTAACTCGGCAATCATTGCTACATTGCGTTCAACTCTTAGAGTACTTATGAAACCTGTTATGTTTTCAGTGATAGAGCAGCCTGGCGGGGTGGCTCGTCGCAAGCGCCAGCTGGGGATCGCTGACGAGTGCTGCGTCATAGGGTGCACATGGGAACAGCTCAGCGAATATTGCTCGATAAGCGCACAGTACGTTTCTTTTATTTATATTTAATGTACTAATGAAGAGTCTATTCAATTCAATGTAAAATATGTCCCACAATTTTTGGAGAATAAAGACTCAACAAAAATCAATCCGTACAGAACTCTATTTGCGTAAAACATGAATAATATTTAAATCAAATAGAATAATACTCTCTCTCGTCAATACAGGTACTATCGCGAGAGCTGGACTTTTACGTGACTAGATGTAACCCAAACTATTGAAATGTATATGCATATTACCTAGGCTAACTTAGGACTTTATTAACCTGACTTCGTACCTTATAACTAAGTGCTTTTCCGGAACTAGAAAACGCGAAGTTCAAAAATATATCTCACAAACAAGAGAGTTTCAGATGTATATGTGAAATCTTATTAATGTGTTGGTATTGAACAGCTCAGAATCGCCATTAGAAGAATGGGAGTCGCACATAATCGAGGACCGTTCGGCGGAAGTTGGCAAGACTGAAGCGGCGGCGTCGGCGGCGTCGGCGGCGGCGGGCGGCAGTGGCGAGGCGAGGGAGCGGCGGCGCGAGGTGGGCCGACGCAGACGAGGGTACGGGCGCGCGCGGCGCTGCTGGTGCCGGCGCAAGCGGCGCTCGGGCCGGCGGCGGCCATCCCTCATGGGTAACATGGTGTGTCTGTCATTCGCTGCCGTCCTATTCTCTTACGATACGCCGCTAGTGATGATCCTCTGCGAGCTTGCATCGCCCCTATACAAACCAACCACTGTGCCCCAGCTGTGGCAACATTTGTGGTTGATTGGTACTTGGGGTGCATACTGATTATCACGAAAAGCGAGCTGCAATAGCAATTTTAACTGACAGTACTGATTTATACTGACCAAAATCTGTTAATAAAGGAATTAGATCATTCTACATGAACACTAAAAGTAAAAGCACATGATAAATATAGTACCTACGCAAAGTAATTAAAAGCGTTAAGTATTTGAAAGCGTAGGCTTTGTTTTATTTATATTAGACAAAAACAAGAATGAAGGACTGAGACTATGGATAGAACTCGCCGAGAAATCGTCATAGAGTAATCCGAATGAATACAAAGGAGATAACAATAAAATCAAAGAAAATAATTATGTTCCAATAACATAATAATATTCAGGAACCATATGATTGAAACAATTAAGAGATTAAGCCGGCAGCGATATACTAACCCTCATAATAACGCTTTATGCACGTTTACTGACACTCATAAATCTAACACAATAGATGCATTATCCGTGAATATCCATTTTTTACGATAGCAACATTATTCCATGACAAATCGTCGTTCACAGAGGCACTTTTCATTTGATCCGATTCATAAGTTAATTAAGCTAAAGGACAATAACAGTAAGGTTATTAAACGCATGAGTAAACGGGCATAGAATAAAAATTACGTGTACGCTGTATGCATATATTGCCAGGGGAACGTTCATTCATCACTGATTTCATGATCATGATCAACCAAGTAATTGCATGTATTATCATCACATTTCACTAAAAAGTGTCCTAGACTCATTCAATTGTTTATCAAAACTTTATGTTAGAATTTGTATTGTATCCCCCTCCTTCCAAATCGGATATTCTTCTATTATATTAATAAAAAGCAAAAACAAAATACCCAACTAATATATCTGTTATTTAACCAACACAGTATACAGTAGTACAGATTACCGATAAAATATGTACCGTAATAACCCAGAGCCAGATTCACAATTAATTCACAATTTTTACGCTACTTATTAACAAAGCAAGCCATATCAAAAACTAGAAAACCCGACACTCACGCTAAAGCGAGCCACAAACTCTGGTAAACCAGACAAATATGCTAAATATATTTTTCAATTGCAGGTCCTCTTAAAAAGTGGCCGCGCTGCACCCGTGGTAGGCACAGTGTCTCCACTAATAACGTGGGGGCGAACCCTCAACACTGATCTGCCGACGGTGGAGCGAGACAGATACGCGTATGTCGTGCACACATAGTCCACAGATGCAGATGACCCAAACTTGTGGAATTCCTTCAAGAGCGATTTGGTGTGATGTTTAGCTGCAAGTCGTACTGAACTGCACTGATATGATAGAAGATGCAGACTTTTTTAAATCCAGCTTTTAATGTATTAGCAATTTACTACAGAACAGATAATTTACTTTTCAATCAGCTGTACTGATGCACCAAAAAGTCTGAATAATGATGGAAAACACCTGGACATTGGAATTATTCTATACAGCTTGTAAATAATGATTAATCTTTTTTGATACTTTGGCTTACGCGACGAAAATTAATAATAATTTTAGTGGCAACCAAATACAAGTAAGATCAATTAAAGCACTTTGCCCTTGATGCTGAATGTAAATACAATGTTATCAGATTACTGTAGTTCTAATGTCGGGTTTAATTGAGTAAAATCTATTTAATTATTAAATTAATGATGTAGGAACATTATGTATAAATCACTTTGTTTGTGCAGCTAAAGTTTTAATGTGTGGATTGTCATAATAGATAAAACATAAATAAAAGCTATATTTTCATATAATTATCTGTATTTAATAATAATATCTATGTTAAAGATTTCTCCTACCATATAAGAATTAAAGATCTCCAAAACATCTGTGATAATATCAACTGAATTAAACATTAATTTATAAATTAGTAATGTCATCTACTATTACAAATGTTTTTCAGACGCCTAGTAGAAATAAAGTAGAAATGTAAATTGTGTTGTAATTGAACTTTAGTTAAATGTACCTAATAATGTAATGGATGTGTATTATTAAAAGTGACTGACTAAAAAGTTATAACTTCAAAATAAAACAACAATATTTGAAAAACTATTTGTGTAATATCATTTACATTTTTTTAATTAATGATTATATAATAAATAAGTTGAAAATAACATTTACAACATTTACAAGTATCAGAATGATAAGTAGGATCTTATAATTTTATATATAACAAAAGTTCTAACTATTTTCACTATTATTTTCTTTGGATTCAGTTGTTTTCTCCATTTTATTTGGGATGGAAAAGTAAAATATGTAGTAGTATTTGTTTAAGATCACATATTTTAAAATCAGTACAGCTAATATGAACGCTCCTAGTCATATTGGCCCACTGTTACTTTCAGTTCCATCTGAACTGGTATTATTTGATTGTGTACTAATATCTTTTATGGGAAGTAACTGGAATCGCAAAGTGTTACCTTTTACTCTCTTCTGGACTATTTTCCCTGCAAACTTGGTATTCTTTTCTATCATCGAGTATATGTTATCCTGAAAATACAAAACAGAATATGTAATGTAAAAGTAATACTCATAGGGAGTATAAAATAGATTACTAATGCAAAAAATTGCATTCAAATGGGAAAAAAAAATTTAGCTTGTATATTATAGATATATATATATATATATTTATTTTATCTTAGCAAGCACATGGCCTTAAGCATGTTCGTGTGGCTCTTAATTTTAAAATTTTGACATGATATCTACAAGAGGAGAAAAAAACGAAGAGAAAACCACACCAGAGATGGAGTCATGAAGCAAAATTATCAACACAACATGCTTAAATTGAGTATATAAAGGATATATGCGTACCGATTTAGCTACACCTTCTTCACCTTCTCCAGTTACAACCACTCTCACTTCATAGTGCTTGTTTAGTAGTTTCACCATTTTCCGGATCCCAGTCATTAAATCATGTTCACCAATCTTTGACGACAAAGTTAGAAGTTTGTCCCCTTTTAATGAGTTTTGACGAGCAGCTTGCTTTTTATTTCTTTGTTCAAGTTCTTCAGAGTGGAATTCAGCATTTGTCATCAATCTGAAACAGACCACTACATACTGAAGTATCACACAATGCTAGTGTGTTGGCCCTGTGGTGACCCGAGTTTCAATCCGGAGGTCACCGGTTAAGATCCCAACATGCAACCAATGAATTTTTAATCTTGATAAATTGATGTGTGCAATACAACATTCTCAAAACCGTGAAGGAAAACATTGTGAGGAAATCTACATGTCCTAGAAAAAGTTTTTCTACATATGAAAACCTAGTAGTACCGCACGAGAAGAAACGTTCTAAAGCTTTATAAATATTAGGGTTGATCATGTAACTTACTTATAAACAGGCCTTCTGGTTTTGGAATCTACATCTTGAATTTTCACTAACTTTAACTCTCGTCTCAAAGATAGGTTCTGAGCATTCTTAATATCTGTAATACTGACGGAATTGTCCGGTCCTATTAAGGTAATCCTGTCTTCGAAGCTTTTTCTTTTTGGAACTTCTTTACCACTAGCGGTGAGCCTAGTACTCACTGGTCGACACTCTAAAACTCTTCTAATACTAAGTAAAGATAGAAACATATTCATTTTGCAGTAACAATGAATTATGTTAATGGAGAAATATCATGTAGCATAGTATTTATAATAGCCACAAAAAGATCATCTCACTGAAGTTTCATTTTCATCGAATTCGTTCTTGTGATGGCTGGTTGATTTGACATTGATCAGAGTTTGATTAGTTTGACTTTACTGAGCTCGATCTGATTCGATGTAGGTTGACTTTTGAGCTTCTTATTAAGCCCAACTCTAGCCAGTTTCTATTTGACACTTGTAATAACTTGACAATAACAAAACAAAATATAGACTACAAACTAATGGGGTTACAAGGGTAGTCAGTTACCATGTGTTTTGATAATGGTAATGTGGCAGTTTCATGCCGTTTGGTATTTGAGGCGATTGCCGTTAATTTCTTAAACAATTAGACACATACTTTTTAGTGAATTGACCAAAATTCATAATTCGGTTAAAAAATATTTATTTTTACAAAGTAATTTACATTTCACTTAAAGAGAAAACTCTATCTATAAGATCTAACATAAAATAAAAAAAATATTCAATTCTTAGGGTTTTTCCAGTTATACTAAAAGATAAAGTTTTCCACGTGTTTAGCTTTTATGACACAACAGTAAAATATATTTAAATTCAAATATACTAACTATTATATAGCTAAGCCCAAGTCCAAGCACAATACATTTGAAACAGTTACTGAAGCAACTGCAACCAAATATAAAAAATAAAACTATGACAAAATAACGATATAACGGAAGCAAACGACTGTTATGTAGAAAAAATATACCACGGATTGTATTGTGTGCGAGTGTGTGTGTGTGTTTGTGTGTGTGTGGGCCGTCGCGTCGCGTCGTCAGGACGCTCGTTCCGTAACGAAAAAAAAAAAAAAATTAGCCCTTACCAGACACCCAGTTGGCAACACCAAGCGATTGTATCGTATCGGTCACTTGGTTTTGACAGCTGTAAAAGGCAAAATGGTTAGTTGGTTTCTGTGAATTAAATCTATAAATATTTCAATAATCCTTTCAGTTTTCAGTGATTTGTGTTATACATTTGTATTTTTAATTTTTCAGTCTGCCCACAAGACATTTATTATCAAGCGCAAGCTTGCTAAAAAGCTGAAACAAAATCGACCCATACCCCAATGGGTTAGAATGCGTACAGGAAACACTATTCGGTAAGTTGAGAAATGTATTATATCAATCAAAATTGTCTGTCACATTGCTAACATGGCTTTTGATAATGAGTAAAGTTTGTGTTGAATATTATACACTTGCACCCGTATTCTAAATCGTTACCTCGAAAACTCCTCGACTCTAACTCATTTGAGGAGACCTCAAGGTGCACCTCGAACCGTCCTCAGAAACGGTATTCATAATCATTTGACTGAGGAAATGATGAGGCTCCTCGAATGAGTGCGGTTGGAGTACACTCGAATGAGTGCGACTGGAAAACGTCATAAATTACGTCACCAGTAACAAATAATTAGCGCGTTATCTGTGGTTTTTAACTTCAAATTTGTGTCAAGTGTCACATTATTTTGTTCTAAGTTGTAGTTAGAGGTTATTTTTTATAAAATTCTTGTAAGAAACCCATAAATTTTATCGATAAGAGGTAAAAATTATGGCTTGGGCAAAAAATAACATGGTGCTTGAGATGTGTATGGGTTCGAGAACAGAAAAGTATTCCATTATTAATGTATCATTACTCGGTGGCGTGTTGTGTTTCCTTATACTCATTGAAATGTCTGGATTTGGAAGACTGTTTTTCACTGAATTCGAAAAGAATTGCTTAAAAGAGCTTATTTTAAAATATAAATTAATTATTATTATTATTATTATTTAATTATTATTGGCAGTCCACATCGGTCACCGCTAATATTATCTTGAAATAATAGTGGTAGCAAAAAGTTCATGACAACATCTTTGGTAAAGCGATATCTCATTTTAAACTCACTTTCATAATAAAACTCTAGGGATTTTCCGCATCTCGTAAATAGCGTCGCGATGGGTAATCATATGGATTGTCGTACATATATTCAATAAACTCTTCGAAAGACATTGCTGCCTATAACTCACGGAATAAGCTTATTTTCTTGCCTAATACACCCTGAGGAATGTTCAAGGTAGATGCCGACGTACCTTATATTTGACAGTTGCTTCCTCGACTCCACCTCACCTCGAGTGAGGAAATTGATTGAGGTGAGGAGAAAAATAACAACTATGAATATCAAATCACTGAGGTGAGGTTGAGTCGAGTTGAGGAAATTTCGAGGTAACGACTTAGAATACGGGTGTTAGACGATTGTATATAACCTCACCGGTGAGTCGCCCGGAGCGTGTTGTAAGATATTTTATGAACATAAAGGGCAAGTTAATCTATAATATTAACTGAACTGCACCTAGGTAATATTTTAAAGTAAACTAGCCTATGATTAAAAGTAATCTGAATTATGTTACGTTAGGTTATAACAGTATTCAATAACAAAACAATCTCACGCAAGCCCTCACAAGAGATAATAATTCAGATTCCCAGTGGCATTATAGACTGAAATATTCTCTATGTATATATATTCTATGTCAAGTGACATCAGCCGGACACTTAAAACATGTTGCGTTAATATTATAATACTTTTATCTCTGTGAGTAAACTAGATCAGTTCTTGATGGAACCCCGAGTACTGCCACCTAGGGTTGTGTGAAATTTATTTATTATGTACTAATAATTTCGAGGAACTCACCTAATTCAACTTGCTTCTGTAACTCTGAGTGAATTAGAAAGATCTTTGAATCCTGCATGACGGAAGCAATTGTATTGTTTAGTGACAAAGTATGATGGTTCATCATTATAGCTGATCCATTTCGATTGTTGGTTTGTCACTATCGATGTCATTTACAGCTGTATGTTTATGTAGGTACTTATATTCAGCTGGGACCTCTATTTAGTTGTTATTACTAAACTGATGAAACCAATGTTGTTGTATCTGACTGTAATTTTAATGAAGTTTTCAATACAAGAAATTACAAGGTATGATAAAAATAAGTGTCCTCTGCCAATTCACATCCAAGAGAACCTTAGTTCTCTTCCATACTCAGAACTAAGTTCTATGCAATGTTTTACAAGTGTTTAGAGCTAGTGTGGTTTTGTGGCACAACTACAGTTGGGCATATATATAATTATTTATATTAGGTAACAATTAGATTTACTTGCAAATGTTAAATTGTTCTATTTCTTTCCAGATACAATGCCAAGAGGCGTCACTGGAGGAGGACAAAGCTCAAGCTGTAAGCTGTGAGCTTGTTCTATTGATAAGTTAATAAAATTTCCTGAAAAACCAAATACTTTTTTGTTTTTGAACCTTGTATTCTCGTTAAGGCATGTTCAGATGACAGGAAAATAAACTTGCACTTACAACTACATAAATTGTAGTCCTAATGTAGCAGTAAATTATCACTTACTCATGTGTGCTTTTACACTATGCCGTAATGGCTGTCACTTGAACTTGTTCTTATGCCAGTCACTAGATTTTTATTAGATAGTACAATTAGTGCATTGTTCTGAGGAAGTACTGCCGTCAAGCGCTGCTCTGGATCATAATTGCTAACATAGAGATATAGTTATTCTTTGTGACAACCACTGTCGATTCTGTGATTTATATTGTATATTTTAATTTATGTATAGAGTATGTATTTCAATTAACTTTACAATCTGGCTTAAGCAGTATATATTTATGAAAAAATATATACTCAAGAAAAACTTATGAACTTTCCAGTCAAATCCAATACCAGGCACATTAGTTTCGCATAGCTGTGGTGTAGTACTTCTGCAGATGAATTCGCTTGGAGTTCTCTACTACCCAAGTTACAATCGAATCAAGTTCACTTAAATTACTAGGTACTGTGGTCGTGTTTGGAAAAAATCACACGAGATATTCTTAACATTAGATATTTTTATGTTAGCGAGGTTACTCGGTGGAGGACCTCCGGTGGTACGGACACACGGTAGTCCGCCTTGTGAAGGCGAACAACGGGTCCTAGGACTGCGCGAAGCCAGGCTGGCTGTATGTTAGGCACTGTGCTTCTGGCTGAATTCTGCAACCACCGACCATATTGCGTTGTTTGTGAGACCGGGACTTAGAGCAGCTCCCAGATCTAATAGACTGCTGTACTGTGTAGAAACGGACTACGACGGATAGATAGACGTGACGGTAGGTCATCACACTAGAGACTAGTGATATGCATGCAACGCGATGCTTCATACTTAAATGGGGGAAGGACCCCCATACAGACCTAGTCCTGAACTGTCTAGTTGTTTATAGGTCTGTGAAGAGTGTTCTCCTGTTACTCAGATTTAAGGCAGAAGATTCCGTTGTTCGGTCGGCAATTCCATTCTAATACGTCTACGGACCCTAGGATCTCCGTGTCGAGTCTCTATATAGTACAGCACCTGGTTTCCTTCCATTGATAGTGGGCAAGGTAAACTAAACCGTCCCATATTTATGGGAAAGCGCTGCCACCATGCATGCATACCCGTTTAAGCTGCCAACTCCTGGTGGACTATTTCCAAGATCCCCACTGTCCTTCATCACTGATGTGACAACAAATATTTTGATTTTATTTTTGTGATAAAGTTCCGGAGCATATGGTTCACCTTGTGTTAAGTGGTAACCTCTACCCATAACAACTGATACGACTTCGGTCCCCTACCTAGGTTCGACAACCATCGCCATCGTATGAGTCCTAACTCCGAAACGTGTCTCGTTTAAAGATGTCTCT
Organism: Chesias legatella; assembly: GCA_947359385.1. NCBI lineage: Eukaryota > Metazoa > Arthropoda > Insecta > Lepidoptera > Geometridae > Chesias > Chesias legatella. Next base: position 5,239,552 of record OX375768.1, on the reverse strand, counting down.
TTTTTTTGTGTTCCATGTTTTTGTGTCAAGTCCTGGGTTTTGTATCACATCGCATGCCCAGGACCAAACACCTTAGAACTTTTTTTTCTTAGAACCTTAGTAGTAAGTTGTCTTTGAGAATAAGGGTTTTGTGTAATACCTAAGGTACTTGGTTTACGAAGGTAATCATCTTTTACTTTAATTGCACTTTTTAATTATTTACTACTTAATAAATTATATTTATATCCTTTTATAGCAAAAGAGAAAAAGTAAATGGACCGAGCCACTAAATTCCTAAAATTAATTACATTGAGACGCAGACGGTCACTGGATAAGTTTTGGGAAAATCTACCCCCCGGGGGGGGCAAAATGGGTGTCGAAGTTCATCATGTTGTCGAGCAATTTCTAGTGACGTTTTGATGTGTAGCACAGACATTTCCCATGACGCCCAGCCAGACTTTCCGATTCAGACACCATTTTATTGTGATTTTACAGAGATGGAAAAAGCCATGGACAAATGGATTAGTCACCGTTTCGTATCAAAACTTAGTATCATAATCTACATACCTCTACCATGCAATCTGGATATAAAATAATATATAAATACCATACAAAAGCATTATGGACGGTGTTTGACTACGAACGACGTACATTAACTTACGTGATAGCTGGAAAAATCGAATTTCCGTATACAGCCATATAGCCACGTATAGCGGGGATAAATCAAAAATATACCAACACACTTTTGTCTGTGTATATAATCTATGTATAATAACACCGTTATTCAATACTGTACTTAAATAAAATAATGTACAATATCACATTTTTAATACTGAAAAGGCGCGGAGTTTACACTTGAGTCCCATTGGAATGCACTACTCTGTCAAGTAGCATTGTCTTTTGTGTCCTCTTTCTTCAGTGCACCGGACTGATTCAGGAGGTCTTCTAGTAATAAGTCGTTGTCGATCAGTTCCATGCTTCCAGTTCGCTGGAACGGTACAAGCAAACATTTATGTGTCATTGTTTTGTATTCATTTTTCATAAAAGTGAGTCATATAAACAATTAAATATTCGTGGACTGCGCCACCTAGACCCAAACTAAGCGTATCTGTATTATGAGAACCAGACAACTATTTTAATACTTATATTTTGTAAATACATATTACACCCAGAACCAACATGTATGTTCGTCACACAAATGTTTCTCCTGCGTGGGAATCGAACCCACGGCCTACAGCGCAGAAGACAGTTACTCTCTCCCAACTGCGATTATTTTTATAACAAGCTTTTACAAATAATTTAAGTTGGGCATTATCACCAACATCAAACGTGTGAGCAAAATTGCCACTCGATTCGTTGGGGAACTGTTTGAAAATTCTGTTGCAGGATTAGAACCATACATAAAACTAGCTAACGGTGTGAAGTAACATTCATAAAAAGCATCAATATATTAGATGATATGCAAAACGCAACCAACCAGCAAAATTAAAATGGCTTTAAAATAAAATTCTTCAAAAATATACCTACTATGTATTGTTTTCAAATTATAAATATTAATGCTTAGAATCAAGCTCCGTTAAATCAAGCAAAGAGGTATGTACCTAGGTTCATTTACCTGCTGGGCACTGATCGATCGGGCTAAGAGTTTTTGTGAGTATTTTATTCGTCGTTCTTTCTCTCGCTTACTTCTGAGACGTTCGAAATCGTCAATACCATCGTCGTCACCGTCGATTTCGTCCACTGTAAGAAAATAAGCAACACTGAATAACGGTTTATGGGGTGTCTCCCCCGCGCCCCGCGGGAGACAACGACCGACGTTTTGCAAGTGTAATTGTCTTTCCTGAACGGAGATAACAATGCTTTTTAAGATAAATTACAGTCACTTTATCGCTCGTTTAACAAAACGGCTAGCCAATATGTAAAACACAATTTAAAATGAGGCGTGAGTTCGTTTAGCCCGATACGTTTCGACTGAACGTCAATCCGAAGGATTAGAAAACGGCTACGTTTTGGTAAGTAGCTAGCCGTTACGTAAAACGGCAGATTATACATTTTAACCGCTTATTTTTTTTTTACGGATTATACACGGCGCTTCTGACATACTGCCCAGCGAGCCTCGCGTCCCGAGCGACTCCGCCGCGGGACTCTCGTCAACTAGAGTGTAGTACTCACGGTGAGTGTGGCTACCGGCGGCGCTGAGCTCGGGCCCCACGTCGCTGTCGAGCCGCGGCCGCGCGTCCGACATGCTGCCCAGCGAGCCTTGAGTCCCGAGTGACTCCGCCGCGGGACTCTCGTCAACTAGAGTGTAGTACTCACGGTGAGTGTGGCTACCGGCGGCACTGAGCTCGGGCCCCACGTCGCTGTCGAGCCGCGGCCGCGCGTCCGACATGCTGCCCAGCGAGCCTTGAGTCCCGAGCGACTCCGCCGCGGGACTTTTATCGCCGGCAGACGTCCTTGTGTGGTTCCAAGGGTTCGGTGCCGATGACGATAGACGAGTTCCTGAACGGAAAGTGTGAATTAGGTACTGCAAAGATTGAAAGAAATCTTCTTTTATTTCTTGCAAAGTCGAAAGTAATCCTGCCAAACCGATATCCGCCCGGGGCAAACTTTGTTGCTGCAACTGCTCACCAAGCATGAAGTTATAACGTTTATCTTTTTTTTTTTCGTGTCTAAGGTTTTCCTGTTTTGTACCTGTGTCAGTCGATGCCACCTCAGACATAGCAGTAGGTCCTAGTGCAGGGGCGTTAGTGTGATATCATGATGCTAGCTTGTCACGGCGCGACGTGCCGAGCCGCTTTTTACACCTTTATATTTCCTCAAAGTCGGTTCGTTTTCGTATAAAGTAAAAAATTCAAGAAATGTTTCAACGGGCCAATCTATGGTTACGTACACGAGACACTACTTACACGTACACTACTTCTCGATCGAAAGGGTAGCAGCGAAGTGAACGATAAACATAGTGTCTGACATTTTCGCCTGCCCACACGCCAGTCTAAGCCACTCCAAGCCGACTTTACTATATTGCGACACTACGATCCGAGCGGATCTTAGTGTTGCAGTAGAGTCGGCCATCACGCGACAGCTCACGTCGCCTCGAGCCAACATCACCACGCGGCGCGACTCAAGAGATTGCGCGCCGTGTGAAGCCAGCATAACAATTTATTTCATTTTCTCCTTTTTTTTATTACTCTTTATTGCTGATATATTTTTACGTACTTGAACTGTGATTAGAATTCTTTGATGGGACATCGACCGGATCGCTAGGCGGGAGCGGATTTTGCGTAAACAAACTCATTGCTGTAGGCCTGTAAAGCAAAAAAATAAAATTATAGGTACTACTATATATATTTTATTTATACTTGATTTTCATTTTTCCACACACATTATTTATCAAGATAGTCGTAGTGGGTGTAGAATTAACAAAAGGCGATAATTTAACTTACTGAATGGGATGAACATTACATAATGTATCTTCTCGGTATTTTTTAAGTTTCTTATTCTTTAAAGTTCTTCGAGTACATAACTTTGAAGTGCTAAGATCTCAAGCCGACGTCAATGTCAACTGAGTTTGAATCGATCAAACTGGTTGTGAGGTAAAATCCTAAAATAAGCATGAGCTTCACCGAAATCAGGGTAGGAAATCAATGGGACCATACAACACTTACTCTTCAGCTCGCAATTGCGCCACTACGGAATCACGCATCAAATAAATACTAAACTACTTTACTGTTTAGGTCGTCGGTTCGATCCTACCCAGGACAAATATTTAGTCGTAGTCGTAGAACAAAGGCGAATCTGCAATACAGTAACTTTACAGTAGAGCACTTTAAAAAGTTTTTGAATTAGAGTTGATGTGATATTGTGAAACAGGCTAGTCCTATCATCGTCAAATTTGAATATGTAAAACTAATAAGATTTTCTATGATATTTAAGGTTGATTACAACATAAAACTAAATTTGAAAAAAAATAAACCGTCTTTGTTCTATGACTATGACGATTTGTGTGACGAACATTTCTGTTTTTCTTTGTCTTGGTGTATAATATTTAGGTGCAATTTACAAAAAAACTATAGTTCAGTTGTTCCCATGACAACTTATGATTAGCTTACTTTGTGGCTAAATGGCGCTATGTGAAATATCCACAAATATTCATTTATTTATTTTATGTGCCAGTAATTTAACTGTCAACCACACTTCAAACCGGAACACAGTAACGCGAACGCATTACCGCTTGGCGACAGAAATGGGAACGGTGGTAATACTTCCACGGACGAAAGTGGCTTAAGTGCTACTGTTTGATACAACTCTTTATAAAAAAGACTCCTTTACCTAATGTCTGGTCGCTTAGCCATGCTGGTGATGGTGGCTTGTTCGTCGACTTCCTCGATGACGTCATTCGCGATCTTCATACTGCCGGCCGTCGCCGGCGGCTTGTTCAGCGCCGGGTTACTAGCCGACACCATGAAGCGCGATACCGCTGAAATTACCAACAAAATATAAAATAGAAAGAAAGATAAATATTTTATTTGCGGCACTAAGCTTACAAAGAACAAAAAACAAAAGACATAAGTAGGTAACTAAATATTAATTAAAATATATATTTTTATAGAAGTTGAAAAGGCTTAGTTGCCACAAAAAGGTCTCTGGCTCAGCATATTATAATAGATGGGTCAAGTCACTACTGAATGACGCTGAAGAATACTACAAAGGAGATACAGTTTAACATTGACTTGTATAACTTAGCAATTATAACTACAATTATAACTACAATTATAAGTTTTGGGCAAAATTTTGTTCACTAGATAGAACTTTGTTCCATGCGACAGGCTCACAGCTCAGTTGGTACTAACTCTGCCTTCTGCGCCATAGGTCGTGGGTTCGATTCCCACACAGGACAAGTGTGACGAATATAGATGTTTGTTCTATGGCTGGGTGTTAATATGTATTATATTTATGTTTTAACAAAAAAGTATATATGTATTCTATCAGTTGTCTGGTCCCCATAGTACATGGTATGCTTAGTTTGAGACTAGATGACGCTGTGTGAATTGTCCACCAATATTACTATTATACATGCTTATGCGTATGTAACCACGTTACTAATGTAAGTAACAAAAGTAATAATGTAAGTAAATAATTATAAATGATGTAGCGAGCAGGTGGCTGATGCTAAGTGGTATCCTACGACGAAGGAAAACCCTGTTTTCGAGCCGTGACGCCCGCGTTAGACTCCCAGAGGGGACACAGATACTTTTATGTTATTATATGAGTGTGGTTGTCTAGTGGCACTGACCCCGAGTTTCAATCCGGAGGTCGCCGGTTCAAATCCCAACATGCACCTATGAGTTTTTCGATTGAAAGATTTATGTGCCATCAAAACGGTGAAGGAAAACATCGTGAGGAAACCGACATGTCCTAGACCTAAAAATTCCAAAGTGTCAAGTGCACAAAAGGAGCCTCTTTGAGGCGCACTTAAAATCCTTTCCTCACACCGATTCGAGAGAACCAGTGACTCGAATAGAATAGCTAGTAATTACCAGATAACGCACTTGTCAAAAACGTTTCAAAAACGCCATGTGGATGGGCTCTAAAAAACTCGTTAAAGCAATTAAAAGTCAATGCAACTAGTACGACTAAAGAAAAGGTACCTACTTATCCCGGGTACCACCTTACTTACCACCCTACTAGGTACTTACCATTCCAATATATTGCCCCTATAAAACATGTTATTTGCATTGAGCTGCTTTACTTACAAGTAACATTTATGAATTAAATTATGTGTGGCGTTCGCAAATATTATCAGTTTACAATATCAGCAAATTACTACGAATTAAACACGTCATACTTCATTCCTGTATAGATACGCCAAAAATGAATAGCCATAATATAATAATAAAACAACATATAATCATTTCGTATTTATTGTTTGATAGCCTTTATCTGCTATTATTATAGTGAAAACTTTTATAGGATAACGTACTATTGGAACGCCATCTCTAGTTAATTAGAAATTAGAGACTTCATTTGTCGCAGTTAAATAAATTAGGCGAGTGAGACCTAAAAAATTCTTAGTAAATGATATTATTATGAGAAACGCAAGATAACACGAAATATAAACAACGAGATGCAGGCGATTACCCTTTGATCCTTACACGTGTCCCCTGGGTGGTGTGAAAGGAGCAACCCAAAGTAGCAGTAGAACTTGTGCTACGTTCGCCCGGAGAAGTACTGCCATCAGATCTGCTAATCTGCCGCCAAGCAGTGATGTACTCGTGCTACTATGTTACAGTGGAAGGGAGTGGATGCCGGTGAAATTGCAGGCGCATGAGACGTAATATCCCCGTCTCGGGGTGCGACATAATGCGACTTAGGTCATCTCATACTTTGGTGGAGAGGACTTGAGTCAAATGTCGTTGTCTATTGATAACGGTTACCACTTAACATCAGGTGGGCCGTCAGCTCGTTCCGCCCCCTAAGTCACATAAAAAAACGAGAGGTGTGGTACCAGCAAAAAGAAGCTAATGATTCCAGTGCATGATGATGATGATGATGATGATGACGGTGAGATGATTGAAATAAACGTACTACCGTCAGTCTGCGCAGCCCCCCTCTGCTCCTCCTTCGAGAACAATCTCTTGAGCATGGAAGTGACAGAATTAGTCCTTGTCATCGGCGTCTGCTGTGCCAACGACGCCATCGAATTTGTTGAGCCCATAGAGTTGCGGTCCTCTTTCTTCCCACGGCGACTCCCGCGGGACACGATGAAATGGATGCCGGATACGGCGTCATCATTCATTTGAAGTTGCTGTTACAAATGGTTGCGGTTAAGGACTATCCAACACGTAACTGATTATTGGCTAAGCGAAACACATATTTCAGGTCGAATATTAAATAGTCACGAGTTTTCATTGAAATTCTAGCTAGTTACACATTGCCTAATGCTAGATGAGTCAAGTTTCCAGTATAGGTAGTCTAATGTAGGTCACATCATTGCAGACTTTAGAGCGAAATTTTGACAAATTTTGGCAATATTTATTTTCACTTTCATAAATTTACAAACATCAAGGAGTGGCTCTTTGCAATCTCCATTCACGGCCATTACATAATCGGTTTAGGAAGTGATGTTATCAAAGCTTTTACGCTAAAACGGACTGATAAAGTGACGCGCTGACAACTGATAAGATATTGTTATGTATATGTGACACAAACGCAGCAAAGCGAAGAGTAAGACATTGTTATATATGCAAGGTTATTCACAGCGTTAATTTGGACAAATGAGTTTTAAATAACAGTCGGAAAATCATTTACGTAATACAGTGGGTTAATGTTTTACGCATCTCTATTGCAGAACCTTTACCACCAAACAATAAACACACACAAAACATTGAGATAGATATTTTGGAAAAACAAATCTATATGGGATCACTCATAAGTAGGTAATGCAATGATTCATGAATGACCATTGACACATGAATAATATTAGATATCTATAATACTGTTTATACACAGACAGAGTTAGAAATTGTTATTGTAATTTAATTACAACAACAATCATCAAATCAACAAATTTGATTTGTAAAAATATATCATTCATATAATATGTGAAACATCAATCACCAATACAGCTTGCCATGCAGTAATAATTTGCATTTACCGGTCTATTTCTATTAAAAGAAACCAACTTCACCAATTATTATTTTAAAACCGTATATGATTTTCAGTAATCGGGGATTAACTGTCATGTAGTAGACAAATATAAGAATCACCAAAGCTCAAAACTTATTAAAGAACTCGGACGAAATCCAGAACAAAGCAGCATAACACTAAAGAAAACCTGATAATTAAGTATTGAAGTTAGGTAAAGAATTCATAAAAATGATTATTTAGATGGGGCTAAACAGATAAAGAGGGGAGGCAGGTAATAGAACGTCAATTTACAAGCTTCATCCATGGAATAAAGGAATTTTAATTCAAGAGAATTAACCATGAGTCCTGGAAAACGCCCAAATAGCCCAGCTTCGCAGGCCTCTCCACCCAAAACTGGCACACTGCAAAGCACCGAGTCCATGCAGCATGCTTAATATAAGGACGGGTCTAACCTCTGGCGGAGCGAACTTGTAACTCACGGTCTTGGAGCGTACCATATCACTGCTCGTGGCCACGGAAGGCATGATCACCTAAAGGCAAATGAAGATTTAGCTCGTAGTAAAGAAAAGATTTGACAGGTAGATCATTCAAAACAAAATTTCGTTGAAAATTGAAGACGATAAATTCTGGGAGACGTGAGAAAGTGGAAAAAGAATTTAAAAAAGAAGTATCAATTAGTAAACGGCAACTCATGAAAAGTAGTTGACTCTTTCGAAGAATTAGAGACGTTAACGAAGAGTGAAACAATTTATAGAGAGAATGATTTCGTAACAGGCAGCTCCGACATCGTCACACTGCAAAGTCCCATGCAGCATGCATAAAAATGGTCGGGCCTAACCTCAGGCGGGTCGAATTTGTGGCTAACGGTGTTGGAGCGAGCCACGAATGGTGCGGCCACCTAAAGTCAGACGAGGGTTGAGTTTCGCAAAGATTTTTGATTTCTACAAAACTTGGCAAAAATAGTTTTGAGGATTTTTTGATAGTAGACTTGTAGACGGAACATGAAATTCCGCACAAACAACTGGGCTGTTCCGAAGAGGAATATTCTGTTCAGTTCTAAGGAGGAATACAATGAACATTATCTGTCAAATAAACATCTACTAGAAGACGTTAGTTACGTAGGCAACTCCGAAACCGGCACACTGCAAAGCTCTGTGCAGCATGCTTAAAAACGGACGGGTCTAACCTCGGGCGGGTCGAACTTGTAACTCACGGTGTTCGATGGTACCATCTCGTCGATCTTCACCCCAGAAGGTGCAGTCATGACCATGCTGCGCTGTCTCACCGGCACGGCTATCCTGGCCGTGGAATGTTCTGGGTGGTCCTCGCGTTGGTTTTCCGTGGCGATTGTGTACGGCAACTCGGATGGAAACACTTCGTCCCAATATTGGTCCCTTATTAGCTCTGGGTGCTCGTGGTGCATTTCATCCACTATCATGTACGAAATCTAGTAAATAACAGTAAACACATATACTCGTACTCTTTGGCGATAGGCTTTGCATTAAAATATGTATGTATATAATTATGTATCAGGTAGGTAGAAGAGATCTGGGCGCATAGTTCAACTATCAATATTTTTTCCATCAATTATTGGGGCCTATAGAAATGAGTCTTCAGTTGTATAACATCGGGCCACGGGCCGAATGCCATATAATTCGTGTTCCCCAAGTTATATGTACACTATTATAAAGAAATGTGTGGATGTACAAAGTAATCTACGAAACTACTCATTCGATTCTGACACTAATAAGAAGCTACATTATCCCTGAGAGGTATAGGCGATTCTTTGTTCTGATGATCTCTAGCCATAAATACTTAACGCTACCCGTGCCAAGCCGGGACGGGCCGCTGGTATATAAAGATAATACCGCTTATCGTTCGAGCCATCTGCTCCTTCAACATAAAACACATTGTTTATCTCACTCTCTTTGTCATATGACTGGGAGTAGATTGATTATATGTGAAGTAGTATCTACTGCAACTCACCTGCAAATTTCTATCGATCAACCAATTTACTTCAAAATCATCATCATCCTCTCCAAACGGATTGATCAGTGACTCGGCCACTTTCAGCCAGCCCATGTAGAAGAAAAACTCTAATGTAGCGAATATAGGAAAGTAGAGATCAATGTTACTGATGTACACTTCGCTACTGGATGATTGCATCTTGTTGTCGACCCACTGGCTTCCCAGCGCTGATGTTATGAAGTATGAGTATACTGCTATTGTTACTACCTAAAATACAACACTAATTACACTACACACTTGTACATGTGGTACATAATAGGGATAATCAAATACATTAACACATGTTCAGCGTTTGAATCGCCGTAATTTTCCTTTAAGATGTGTTATAAAAACTGATTTGAAATTAGGAAAATCCGGAATTTAATTATTACAATTGCCGTTTAGATAATCAAAAACTAGTGAACCAATTAAAAAATGTGATCGATTGTCATTTGAATAAGTAAATAGTGGTATTTGGGAATAAGTGTGTAACTAAAATGATTTTATTTATAACTATCTAAAAAAAAATTGATCAGCAAAACTAAAAATGAGAGCTAAGTACATACAGTGACATTTAAGTTCATTGATTTGAATATTAAGATAATGATTTCATAATTATCAAGTTTAAGTTTGCCGACCGGGGTAATCTTATTAATTTGTATAATAAATAAATAAATTATTTACCTGCGTGTATACCAAAGGCACACTGATAGTGTCGTAACTGAGCAAAAGTCCGGCCTGCCCCCTAAATTTGTTCAGTTCGTCAATGATAGTTTTGACAGCGAAGTCGTCACGTATCCGGCCCTCCTTGCGAGCTCTGGTCACAATGCTGGTCGCCCATACTATTGGCAACCTTAGGAATGTACAGCTTATTCAAAACATGACAATACTTCAGATAGTAAGTGAATAATTGGACTGAACAGCTTCTACTCAGTTTAAATCAAGCTGTACATACAAAGATCGATTTATTTTGGGTTAGTGTTAGTTCTTTTTGTTAAGATTTTCATAAAATTCATGGCTTTGCATCGATTTTCAATGGTGTAACCCATCGCCTTGTAGTGAAGTAAAAATAATTTCCTGGAAATTGATGTTACGACCTGTCATTATGTTCCATGAAGATTTAGTTCAATAACTTGCGACATCCTGTTTCTATTTTAAATTCATTTAAGAAATAAGTTTTACGCCGCGTGTACCAGGAAAAACATAGGAAAAGGTCTATGTGTTAATCCAGGGCATGATCTAAATCTAATCATAATCTAATCATAATTTCAGCCAAATCACTTATTTTGACGTGAATGAGTAAAGACATATACAAATCTATCTAAATGGGCATAGTTGTACATTTACTAATTTAGCATTAACCAAAGAGTTAAAAGGCTAAAAGCAAATAAGAGATTAGACTTTCCTTCCGGCTTTAGAGCCACCGAAAATTTTCTATAATGTAATACTAGCCAGTACAGACGACGTTACTCTTAAAACTATCACTACCTCTACTACTCAATGATTGTTGGCTTGACTAAGTAACTTTACCTGAGGCTTAACCAGACACCCACTTTATCTAACTTAGTATCTATTATTGTGACATTTAACCCCACCCATGACGCTCGATATCTAATACGATAATCTTGACCTACTCAAAGCAATTGGCTATCGCTTAGACACCTTTTCCTCAACTTTACAGTGGATAAGCACACAAAGACCATTATCCCGCATAAATATTTATGCAATGTATTAATCATAGGCAAATATTTGAAGTATCTTGCCATATCTAACTCATACTGATATGAAGTCAGAAATGACGAATGCAATACAAGCACATAATTACTATGAACCTGTTAGATGTAACAAATTATATTCCTACCGCCGTTATCATTATCTTACAGAAGAGGCGCATGTGTAAATTCCCAGCAAACACTGACTACGTCAAAGACAAATTTGAACGAGTGTGTCATTCATCAACATCACTGGTTGTCTTGTCTGTTTAGTGAAGGACGTCGCGTCGCAATACTAGGAAATGTGATTCACTTACCAATGCTTCGTGGGTTTTGGGAACTTCACATTGAGGTTGTCGAGTATAGATTTCTCGTTGTCTAGCAGAAGGCCGGCTTCGACTAGGTTGCTGAGCGTCGGGAATCGTTTCTTGACGCGGGGCGAGATCATAGTTAGCACCATAGTTAGGCAGAGGCACACGTAGCGGACTATAGTTCGCCGCATGAGCCGCCCACGCTCGTCCTGCGTTCAACCGTGCGATTAGTTGTCTGCGACGGATTTGCCAGTTGTAGGCCACGGTCTGATTACAGTACTTAAACAATGAGCTAACACAACAACTAAACGTGCGATTCATTACGTATTGTTAATTTCAAGAACATTAATTGGAGAAGTAATGAAAATGTAGGTTTTTACGAAACGGGATGGTCATATAAAATAATAGTTTACTGACACGCGATATCGTCGTGTCGACTAAAGTAGCTGATATAAAATAAACCATATTTACTTTTTGTTTAGTAAAAATTTTCTTTAGGAGTGAATAAAAAGACGAACGAAATCGCGGTCAATAAGCTCAAAAATAATAAAATAAGTACAATGGAAATTTATGGTTAATCGTTAATCCTAAAACGACATAAACTCTACATGTCAAAATTAACGATTTAGTCACTGCGATATTAGTTAGCTGTAGAGAGCTGAAGACAAATATTATACCAGTAAGATCATTATAATCCTAAATGCAAAAAATGCAATCATTCATGTAGATTTTAACGTCTTTGTCTTTGTCTTATCTCATACAGTAAACGAACAACGACCTGTGAGTAAGATCTAAAAATACTACGCTTTAGTCCTAAAATAAGGTTTCAGTTGAAACAAAAGATCTAGGATGCAGGTTTGCATTCAAGGGTACCTATATAAACAACGGATATTACCTAAGGAAGTCCTGGCTTCATTTTATTTCATCAATATCTGCAAACTGATCAAAACAGTTGAGTGAAGATTGGATAAACAGAACTATGTTATCATGAGTGCAATCATTACTTCAGTGAAAGATGACGTTATCAATTTATAGCAGCTTTATGTATATAGGTACTGTATGAAATGATAAGTTTACTCACGCATATAACGAACTGATATGAATACCGTTCGCGATATGACCTTTATAGGATATTCATCACATCATTAAGTGAAGTATTAGGTTAAATTAGCATGTTGTAATGTTTAGGACATACGTAGGAATGAGGTTTTATTGAAAATATTGTTCATGAACATGATATACATGGACGAGACAACATTCGTTATTAATTATTTGAAGAATTGTAGATGCCTGGGTATTGCAAATTTGTGAGTTGTTCATATAGAAAATATATGATATAGATATAGTTATAATATACTACTATTTCTAAATTATATCTTCAATATTGTATTAAAAATATAATTGAATTTATTATTAAACAAGTAAGAGATATCACTCCTTTTATCTTAAATTCAAATAGAGACATATCAACTTGCACAAGTAGATTGCTTGTGAATAGCATATATGATTGTGGTAAAAATAACAGGCCGTTCGAATAACACATCGAATGCAATTTACGTCTGTAGAAGATGAAGTGAGACTTTTCAACAGTTTTTAAATCAGTATAAACTATTATAATGTTAATATAAACATCTACAATTCTGCAAACCTTCAGCGCTTCGCGTAAATACCCCGTCATTACTATTAACCTTCGACGAGTGAATATAAATACTCTTATTAAATTTTTTCGTGATAGAACTGTAGTTTGTTTTATTCAAAGTCAAATAGCATATTAGTACAAGACAATATATTAAATTACACTGACTTACTAGCACATAGGCGTGACCTACTATTCAAACAGAAACTTATTAAAGTGATCTTCTAAACCAATACCTTTGAAGAACATAACAGAAGTAAGTAATATGTGTAATATGTGTGTATGACATCAGTTAGAGACCTAACCCTTTTTGCTGGGCCACGTTGCTCACGTCCGTAGGTGATAACCACCACACCTGGTAATCTGCCGCCAAGCAGTGATGCACTCGTGTTGCTGTGTTCCGGTGGAAAGGAGTGGGTGCCGGTGAAATTGCAGGCGCATGAAACGTAACATCCCCGTCTCGGGGTCATGGACGCAACGCAATGCGACTTGAGTCATCTCATACTCTGGTGAAGAGGGCTTGAGTCGTATTGTTGTTGTCTATGGGGGGTGGTTACCACTTAACATCAGGTGGGCCGTTAGCTCGTTTTATCACCTCCTTACATCACATAAAAAAAAACCTAAAGATTAACATGGTATAGATGACTGAACGAGAAATGAGGAGAGACTTAAGCTGGGATCGTTTCAAAAGTTCTCAAGTGCAGGCGTTGTGACTTTACCTGTCCATGTATAGTGGCGGACACAAAAACCGCTATAGAATCGGGCCAAGGAATCGTCGTGTATTGATTCCACCAGCGCGTCATCACTACAGAAACGTAGAAACCCAGCACGAACGACAGAGGGATCACGTTACCGTGAAAACTACAATAGTTCACTACACCTTCAAACATCCTGGAATTAAAATTCTTATATAAAAATATGGTGAGAGATAGCTTCAGTTATTAAACAGATTTAAGGTGAAGTGAAGACGAAGCTAAAGTGACTTGGTAGTCTAGGACGTGAATACATAATTATCTATAAGGATAGCACGAAAACTGTCGTAAGTGAACAAGACGGTATCAAGATTACATATAATATGTAACTAGCTGTTGCCCACAACTTCGTCCGCGTGAAATTCGGTTTTATCACGCACCCCTATTTTACCCCTCGGAAAAGTAGCCTAAGTTACTCCTTGTTACATCAGCTATCTGCCAGTGAAAGTCCCGTCAAAATAGGTCCAGCCATTTCAGAGATTAGCCGGAACAAACAGACAGACAGACAGACAGACAAAAATTGTAAAAAATGTTGTTTTAGTATATGTACCGTGTATACATCTATATGCACTTAGTAAAAAGTGGTTATTTTAATATTACAAACAGACACTCCAATTTTATTTATTTGTATAGATGTATAGATTAGTATTGTTTTGTTTATTTTACGTATTGCTTTAGCAGCGCTTTATAATAAAAACATTGTTGTAATTATCTCTCCGAACTGACTCACACACATACAGAATTTACAATATGTAATGACGTGGGTGTGGAATAGATGTCCATGATTATATCTTGTTTCCCGTTCATGTAACTACTGTATAACAATGGTGGGCAATTACTTCATGTTCATGACCGTGCAAACATTTCATGCATTGCATTTACTAGGCTATAAAACAAATGCACCATTAACGCAATACAAATGCATTTTAATTTTGCATGATTTATCCACTTCCAGCCATGAATATAGACTAAAACTTTATTTTCATCGAATTGTTAAGGAAAGTATGTTTAGAAACGTCAATTATTTAATCAAAATTTTTAAGTACATATAATTTTGGCGGCAATTCAAACTTATCAGACTCTGCTGGGGGCGAACGCAGATGAGAAACCCCCTAAAGAGAGATCCTTTCATTTTGAAAGCATGGTCCTCTTTATAATTCAGGAACTGAAATCTATGTTACATTTTACTAAGCAAAACACAATTACACTGATTACATTTGAAAAGCTAACAACAGATAAAATAAAACAAAGACATTGTGCGTGTTGTGGAGCAGAGCGGCAACAGATCATGTAGTTTTATCATTTAAATAATCATTTACAGTGTTTTAATGATAAATGTGGTGGTAAAGATAACTAAAAAAGTATTTAAGTATTATATCAGTTGTCTGGTTCCAATGAAATAAGCTATGCTTAGCTTACTTTGGGGCTAGATGGGGCTGCGTGAAATGCCCACCAATATTATTTAAAAAAAAACCGGACCATAGTACACGTGCCTCTCGAATTGCGTTTAAATTACAAAAAAGGTCATATTCAGAAATCTTCGGTGCGAATTTAAGAAGTACGTTAAACATCTTACCTCTTTGATTCTTCGTTTAAAAGAAGGCGATACGTTAAGTTGAGCATATAATACACCAGCAGGAATATGAGTAGGTCCAGCCATACCAATTTGTAAATGCTTCCCCGCCATCTGAAAAGAAAGAAGCTTAAGGCGGGCAGAATGGCAAAATATGAAAAAACGGGCTTTAAATATCAACTATATAATTTCCATTGCTTTCTTTTTTTTCTTATGTTTTATTCGCTAGTTGGAAAATTATCTCCAATTTTGTTAATCATTTTACCCGTTCCATAGCGGTAACCTCTGCCTATGACAAAAGTAATACGTCTTCGATCCTTCCTACTCAGGCATAAGAAGACCAAGCCGCATTGTATTACGGCCATAACTTTGAGACGCCTGTAATTTCATTCAAAAACATCTGTCTAACCGGATCACAGTAATGCATATGCGTTACTACTTGACGGCAGAAATATTTATGGTGGCAGAACTTCCGCAGACGAAATTTACACTGGACAATTGATCCACTGCCTGGAAAACGACGTTTGCCTAGTCTCCATTCTCTGATAAGTTTTTTATTTATTTTACTTAAGTATATCGTTTTGCACTGGTATAGTAGGATAATAATAATTTTATGGATACGTCCAACTGGGCCGGAATAATTTTTTGTTTAGTTGCGGAACGAGCCGACGGCCCACCTGGTGTTAAGTGGTAACCTCTGCCCATAACAACCGATGCGGCCTTGATCCTCCCCTACTAGGTACAACAAGACCCAAATCGCATCGTATGCGCCCGTAACTGTGAGACGTGAAGGTGGAATGTCTCATGTGCCTGAATTTCACCGGCAACCACACCTTTCAAACCGGAACACAGTAAAGCGAATGCGTCACTGCTTGGCGGCAGAAATGGGCACGGTGGCAGTACTTCCCCGGACGAACCTGGCGTGAGTTCTACTGCTCTTAAAATAAGGCGGCCCATCCTGATCGACTGCTAAATCTCTACTGCATTATAAAAATGTGGTAATCATTTTACGACGTGTTACGAAAGAAGATCTATCTTTATCTCCAAACTCACTTGAAGCATCAATATCGTCTTACAATCCCTTCACCATACTGGTTTGGCAGAACCGCTGACTCGAAGAAGAAGAAGAATATCGTCTCATGTATGAACCAACTGTTTGCATTTTGTATGCGGTAACAAACAAATTAGTTAATGTGGAACGCTGCATCACGCAATTTAAACGAAAATGTAGCAACGTTTGCTAAGTTTATGACTACTTCGCCATTGAACGATCTCCGAATACAGTTGACTTTGTGAATACTAACATTTCAGTCGATTAATATGCGGATTGCCGATTGTCGCGACAGTAGTGTGGCTGACGTCATCAAAGTACAGGAAAGATGGCTTTTGCTATTGACGACTTGGTCGTTACGAATGACTTACACTTACCTACTTTTAATGAGGGAACTAAAGGACATCAACAAGTATTACGAATCGTCAAACAATACGTTTGAATATGTCAGTCAAATAAATAAATTATAAATAAATATTGGTGCACATTTAACATAGCGCCACCAACCCCAAAGTAAGCTAAACGAAGCCTGTATCATGGGAACCAGATAAATGTAACACACTGAACTATACTTAAGTATATACTTTTTGTAAATACACACATATGATGCATATTAACACCCAGACACAGAACAAAATCTATGTTCGTCACACAAATATTTGTGCTAGGTGGAAATCGAACCCATGACCTACAGCGCAGAAGGCAGAGTTTGAGAACCGAAGGTGCACCCCCACATTTGCAACAAAACAAGTGAAGGGTTGAAAAAGGATAAAAATTCTCTACTAAAATACGATTCCAGAATGGAATGTAAAACTTAAAGGAATCAGGCAGGCAAGCCATTAGATTTGACTCAGAGTTAGACCAAAATATCATTGGTCTGTATTTATGCATTCAGTAAAGAGCTGTTACTTTGACATTACAAACAGACACATCAGTTTTATTTATTTGTATAGTTCCTCGTCGATTTTATTCATTCAGTACTTAAATTGCTGTTTTATTATTAAATCGGAATTCCAAATACAAGGAAATGATTAAAATACCTACTAGATCTCGTGTGCGTTACGAGCCGCCACTTATTTGCTGTCGTGACGTCACTGACGTCACTCAATCACGGCAATTAAATAAATAAATATAAATAAATAATAGTGGACATTTCACAAAGCGCCATCTAGCCCCAAAGTAAGCTAAGCACAGCTTGTATCATGGGAACCAGACGACTGATATAATACTTATATACATTTTTTTGTAAATACTTAATAATACATATAACACCCAGACACAGAACAAACATGAATGTTACAAATGTCACATAAATGTTTGTCCTGGGTGGGAATCGAACCCATGACCTACAGCACAGAAAGCAGGGTTACTACCAACTGAGCTGTGAGCCAGTCAATTGTTTACAGTAATAATAATAATAATAATATTTTATTGTCATATTTAAACAGTACAAATACAAGATTTATGTTTTGCAAATCGTGACCACTGAGACCTAAACTAAGCGCGAGCTTGTATTTTAGGTAACAGTGCTTATCCATCGGACGTCAAAAAAAAGTACAGGCATACAAAGATATGGTATAAGGTACTAACATGTAAAAATTTATTTCACCCTCTCCTTTCCACCCTATAAACAGAAAACACTGAATGAAAATCGCTATCGATGCCATTGGTTTCTCATCAAAATTAGAGAAAAAGTAGAAAAAAATCTAGAATAATCCTATTTTCCGTTAAATAGAAATGAAGTTTTTGAACTGAGCTCGGTTTTATTTGATTTACATACTAATGTTATATTTGTTTTATCAACTGCAGATGTGATTATTAATTAGTAGTATTTACTTACTGGCATTCAATTTTGACGTTTGCATTATTAACCTATGCTATTTTTAAATATATTATGCAAAACCACACTAAAGTGAGACTAATATCAAAGTAAAAAAAAAAATTGTAATTCGCATCACACCTACACAGAGATCGATGAACTGGCTGGGTTTGATGTCTTCACACGAATGAAGTTCGCAAGCGCAGACTATCAAATTAATTTTGACAAACTGTCTCTATCTGTTCCTCAAGTTGTCTTGCCAGCCGGATATATTGACGGGCCGATTTTTATGAAAGTTTACAAAAACCGTTATGGTTTTTTAGTGTGAGTTTACTTAATTCACTATTAATTTAGAATTTACTTATACTTTATTATAAACTTTCAAACATTTACCCGAATAATAATTGTATTACGGTTATTCCTAAACTCGAATTGATGTTAGCGCGGGTAAATACTAGTTTTAGATATAATTAGGAATGAACGGACTGGAGCGTAAAAAATATGCAAACGTTGGAGTGAAATTTCAATTAATTAATACCTTTATAATAAAAATATTAAACCAAGCCAGTTTGGAGGTAACTTCTACCTGCTCAAGGTTAAGATACGAGTTCGTAATGTTATAAGAGGGTTTTACAAAAAATATACCAAGTTAATATTATTATATTGGCGCTGAAAGGTTTTATCACCTCCTTTCTACATTGAAAATTGAGATGAATAAAAGCTTCGCGTATTTTCGGTGATGGACATACGTATTAACAAATATTGGCGAAAATTTCACAAATCGCCAACTAGTCCCAAACTACGTATAGCTTGTACTATGCGGTAACCTAACAACTGATAAAATATTTATATACTGTTTTTTGTATATGCTTACATATTACACACAACATAATACCTATCATATAACATATAATACATATTAACACCGAGACACAGAATTAACATCTATGTTGGTCACACTTCTGTCAAACGTCTTGTATGGGGATCTAAAACACGAATTGCATTGCACAAGGCACAGATACTACCGACAGAGCTATGAGGCCAATCATAAACGAGTTAAATTCCTGTAACTTGTCCATGACAGAAAGTAGCCTCCACCCCAACTCTACCCTGTCCGAGGAACACAAATAAATAGGGCATATATAAAAATCGATCGTAAACATTATAAGTGCAATGACCGGAATACTAGAGTAGGCTAGTACAGTGCAGGTTACTGAATAAAATATGTCCCTTGCCTGGTAACCGCAAGGTAAGTCATGTCTCCACACGTCGATAGCTGAAGGCACTTCGATATCAACTAACCCTCACATAAGTTACTTACTCGTAACACAATAATGATCGAAATTCAGTTTGAAGAAGTTATAAAATATTTATCGAAACAAATCAGTATGACTACTACACAAAAAACTTCTACTTGTTGAACGAATATGTTAATTCTCCTGTATTTGCAAGTAGTAGGAATCCTGTTATTTTTTCTCTGATCTCATCTGATGTTAAGTGACGATGTGGTCTACGATGTAGCATGCTTTCTTTTTGATCACAAAGAATGGCTTTTGAAATTGGTGCAGGAAGATGTATTTGTTCATAGACGTTCATGTAGAGCATGCGAAGGATAGGATGATTATGGCGTCGATTTTACGAAAAAGAGGGTGACATAACGTTTATGTGCCAAGTGTGTTACTCAAGTGACCAATAAAATGCTCCATTCGTTTTAAAATGCGCATGTTATTTAAAGAAAGCATTCCTTGCTGGAGCTTGGAGGATTTGTATTCGGACAAATGTTGAAAATTGAAAATGTACACATACAAATAAATGAGTATAATATAATTATGAGTTATATATATAGCGTTATGATCACAATACATCATGAGTCGGAAAGTTTAAAGAATGAGCAGTTCGAGCAATTTATTTTGACCTCATTTCCAGTATTACATGCAACTGCAAAATTTGCGAAACTTACATATAAACGCATAACAGGGAGATTAGAACTTATATTCGACAAATTTCGGGAGGGTTTACGGAAGGAAGATTTTCTACAAATTTTTTGGTAAAAGTGAGTATTACTAGATAGGTGTTTAGTTATACTAGCTAAATGTTGGTGACGTAAGGTTGTAATGACTTCCCGCCCAGTAAAACGATAATTGAAGGGCAGTATTAGAGTTAAGGAAAATTATGAATCCTTCAAGTAACAGCAGAACATTCACTTTAGTGGATGCTTTAGAAAGATGAAAGGTACTTTGAATAAACTGCAATAATTTCCCCAAGAGGTACTTTTTAATACATAAGTGATATATTTTAAACTATTTAAATAAAACTCACTACACAACAGTGTGCAGCTGTCTGTACACACCTGTTTATTTCACTTCTGTCGTCATCATTCCAGTCGAAAACATGGTGCTTTTGCTTGTAGCACAAGATAAAGTTTAAGACACGGATGTAAATATTAGTCATACTGCAATATTTTTCTTCGGGTCGAATGATGAGGCTGCTCGGGTAATGTAAGGACACGGGTCTCTACATGGTAATTTGCTGATTTTTCTATTCTTACTCTACCGCTACATAACATGCTACTATTTATAGCGATAGAGATTGAAGGATCACTCGACAAATTGTCGGCGATCCCGTTGGTATATACTATTTGTTTACATTTACTGAGGTGTGTAAGGCTTAGCAACCCAGCAAATACTAGCTACAATAAAAAACTTTAAACAGACTTTGTATACATATCGGTAACGCCTGGAAAATTGTACTAATTTAATTATTATTGAAGTGACGCATGAGAGAGATAGATTGCATGTGTAGAGCTGCATGTTAGAACTAGCAGACAAATTAAGAGAGAGTCCGATGCGTCTATCGATTGGCGCTGCTGACTGATGACTCACCGAGAATTTAACTAAAATACCTATTTGAGCTATTAAAAAAGCAATAATCTGCATGCAACGATTTCTAGGTAGGGAGGTATCCAATGACAAATGAGTTTTGGGAATTTACTTAATACAGGTCAGGTTCGTGGCTATTATCAATGAACTCATCTGCAGTACATTTCAATCTGATGCGAGAGTAAGTAAACAATTAATAACTAATAACAAAGATATCTTGGAGGGAGTGGAAAGATAATCTTACTATGTATGATGCGTTATCAATTATCCTTAGATCCTAAGATTTCATTAAAACTTAACATTAGTCTAGTTAAATTGGGCAATTATTTGTAAACAAACGGGATTGTTGGGTGCAGGCTAGGAGAATGAGGTGATGAGTTCTGAGAATTGGATGCGACGCCGACGTATTATCGATTGGTGGCTCTGGACGATGAACTCACATAGAGGTCGCTTAAAGTTCAGACTTCTTGAGTTAGTAAGCGGAGCTCTGGGTGCTCTCGTTATTAAGCTCTCCTTTTATTCGTTGGAAAGAATGAGAAGTAATTTATACAGATACAGATAAAAACAGTACGTCCGTTTAATTAATAGGTATATCCCTGATTTTACCGACACATGAGAGTTTCCGACCTCATGTGTCTGGCGGCATGACGAGCGGAATGCGATGCAACTTGAGTCTTCCCAAACCTACGGGCTAACCAAGTGTTAAAGACCGAAAGTGCAGAGGCGAAATATACGTACCGCCAGACATCAGACGTGTTTTTCTAGTTCGGTCACATTACGCACTTAAAAAAAAATTGTTATTTGTGTCTATTAAATAATTAATATTCTCTAACTATATCTAGAACCTATGTAGGTACCCTGAGTAGTAATCGTAGTAATCGCCATCAGAAAGGAGTTGAAAAAAATCTAAATTACATTTAAATTCTATAGTGTGGAACTTAGGTGTAACAGCCTGACAAGATCGTAATACAACTTTATAGCCACAACGCATTCAAGGTCGCATGTTATACAAGGTACATCTACTGAGAGTGTAAATATTTCGTGAGCCCATTACAATGAGTAAACAAACATGGCAGTTTCCATTCAAGAAGTAGCCTGTTTGTATGACAGGGTCAATGTACTCTATCAAAGTTAAAATTAATTATGAGTACTAGAGGCAGGCTGATATATTATGTTAGGATTATGTTAAAAAAAAAAAAACTAACAAAATCCTTCATATCAGCCTGCCAGAATAAAATAAACACTAAAATGGGCTATCCATATTCTGATAGTTTTTAAAACCCAATCAAAACAATAATAATAATTACCAAAAAAATATGTATTTTAATGGAAACTAGTGAATCCTGATTAAGCTTTATATTTTCAAAATTATAATGAGGAATTTGGGAACCAGGCCACTTGGTAACTTTTGTAACTACTGGTTCTAGCAGCTCTATATACCAGTTGCTGATAAGGAGTGAATTGCATATAATCCTAATTCCTAAAATATAAACTACTACTAGATTAAATATACAAAATAATGGTGGGAGGTTCCACATGGATTGTTTTGTGAGTGGAAACATTTAGGCACATAGGAAAAAGGTGAATCAGGGTGATAATTTCTATAAACCAGTTAAAATATATCATGTTTACGATTTAGACTTGATTCTAAATAGTAATCTTTTTTAATATTAAACTATAATTTCTTTTTTTTTTAAATTATGTACATAATATGAATTCATATAAATATCTTAAAGCAGATAAGGGTTATTTTAATTGCATATCTTGTACATTCAAGAGGGTCATTCACATCTTGGACAAACTTTTGTTGATAGATCTTAATGATTTCCTTTTATGAAATTATATGAGAATATTAATATTTGAAATTATATATTTTATAGAATGGGATGGTAAGCAGGTTCTGTGGGGAGAGATTTCTTACTACCATTTCTCTTTTGAGTACCATATTATTTACTATAGAGATAAATTTTCATAGAAGATAGAAAGGAGTATGTGTGATTTTCACATTAAAATAATACACCAGGGGTGTGATATTGAAGGTACAGTTTAAAAAATATACTTCCTGTTTTTTTGTGAAAAAGCACGACACATACAAATCTTATTTGTTTATTCTCTCAGTCTGCTACCAAGTTCATTAGCATTTTAAGTTGACCAAAATTTTAATGTACTTAATGTTATGAACTCACCTGTACAAAACTTTTAAGAAGGTCCCGAATCCTCGACATGTTGCTACTTCCCCAGTGTAAGTCACAGTCATTTTTTAGTAAAAAAAAATATACTATTACTTTTAGTCTAAAAAAGGACCTCGCACCCTATCTGCAGCAGTGCTTGCCTAGCCGCAAACATAGAATCTGCTTTAGTATATAATTTTGATTATTTTTATTGGTTTGATTATAATAATAACATACTATCTCGTTTTTATTTGACCGGGCACAAAATTAACATCGTATATCACTTTAACTTATTTTTAAATGCCGATTAAAATGAATTTCGTGCAAACTCACATACTCCTCGCGCAAACCCTTTTTCATACTGCTTTTCTTTTTATCTATAATTGACAGTTTGGTTTTAGTTTTGACGTAGAGTGAAGCAGTTGACATTGGCAGTAAAACATTTATTAACATATGCTGTGGTTTTTTTTATTGTCTATGCTCATTTAATTATATATATTATTTTGAATTTAGAAACTATTTAATTATGGAGTTACAGTCACTTAGGCTAACTTTGGCCCACATTTCGGAGAAATCAGATAAACTAATGTTCAAAATAATACGTTAGACACAAAAAAATACTTATTTTCATGGCTTTGAGTGACCTTCTTTTAGAAAATATAATTATTTACTGATCGTTTCTAGGAAAATAGTTCTGAAAAATCCATTTAACCTCCGGGCCAAAGTTACATTGTGAGTTGGGCTTAGATTGGCCCGGGTCCCGATTGTAGGCTTTTTTTGCTTATTTTATGGAAATAAAGGAGTAGTGCTAACATTAGCCTCTCTATTTACTTAGAAAAATACAGCTGAGACCCATAGACAATAAGTTCGTATGTCCTTGTTTTGTTTTTCGGTATTTTTGGGTAAATAAAATGTTACCGTACTAAAGTCGGCACTGCCATTTATGAAATCAAATATTTTGGTCATCAATCAGGAACTTACGTTTTTTACATATAATAATAACAACATATAGCTAAAATATTAATAAAAAAACATCGATATAGTAAAACATTTGCTTAATACTAGACATCATGATATCAAAGTTTGAAAACTTAGTCACCCCATTCCATAGCTAGGAAGTCGTCTTCTATAGTAATATAGCCTTTCTTTCTTTGATGATTCGAGTCATTCAGCACTCTTATAATATTCGTATCATTCACTGAAGCAATTTGGACACTCCTAGGCCAAATCCAGCCCATTTCGGCCTTTTGCATCACAGAAACATTGTATTTTGGGTGGTTTGCTACTACTATTCGTCCTGGGAACAATGTTCCTTCGTAATTAATTATACAAAAGCGATCCACAGCCAATATATATATTTTTATACATATATAGCCTATGACCTATGACAAAAAACAATATATTTATTCAATATAACATAATTTGGATGTATTTTTATCGAAATATGAGCAGAAAATAAATTTTCACAGCAACCCTTTTTAAAAGAATGATAATCATGCTAAGATTGGCCCGGGCTAAAGTTACCCTAACTGAATAATGATTATTTATTTGCTCGATATTTAGGGCCGTATCACTTCAATAAACGAACCAATTGTGTACATTTTTGATTGTGATCATAGATAGATATAAAGCAGTTGATTCGAAATAACCTCTCCTCTCTATGTAATCAAGAAACAGAACAGCAGGTCACTTTTTGGTGCACTGGAAACTTGTCGCAAAATACTCTCAGTTTAAAAGACACTGTGACGCTGTAAAATTCACAGATGTCAATATTTTAGCGGGCTAGAATCATTTACGAAGATACTTTCTACACGCTGTTTATAAAGTTAGATTTAAACAAACTAAAGCGAAGGCAAAAAATAAATAAAAAACTGAAATGAGATTTTGGGCCAATGTTATATTGAAGGCTTAAGTTACGCAGATTGTGGTTACTCAATGTAACAAACGAATAAAACTGTTTTACGACAAAACATTTTCTAAAAATGTGTGTAATTAATACTAAATGCTGAGTACTAATTGGAAAAAATGTACTTATTAATAAATACACGAGTACCTGTGATATGCATAGCACTGAAGTACTATGTAAGAAGTTGAGCGATTGTTTTTTTTTTTATTTATTTAATACAGTTACGGAACGAGCCGACGGCCCACCTGGTGTTAAGTGGTAACCTCGGCCCATAACAACCGATGCGACTTGGGTCCTCCCATACTAGGTACGACAAGACCCAAGTCGCATCGTATGCGCCCGTAACTCTGAGACGTGTAGGTGGAATGTCTCATGTGCCTGTAATTTCACCGGCAACCACACCTTTCAAACCGGAACACAGCAACGCGAACGCATTACTGCTTGGCGGCAGAAATGGGCATGGTGGCAGTACTTCCCCGGACGAACTTGGCGAGAGTTCTACTGCTCTTAAAATTGTGGTATGGTGTCGAGTAGGTAAAATACATTACGGTTATTTTATAAAATAATATTGGTCTACAATAATTATTTAGTTTTATACATTATTAATTTTAACTTTTTGGTGAACGATAATGTACTGTAGTGTACACTTCTAATTGTCATATCAGAACTGTCTTTTTGTGATTTTGTTTTTGTGTAATTGTTAAATGTGTGATGTTTGTGTCATAAATAAATAAATAATAGCGGAGCCCCGTAGTTTCATTTAGTGTTTTATTTGATATAATTATATTTTTGTGTAGTATTAATATATACTGATTTTAAGCACACACCCCCCCCCCCCCCCCCCCCCCCAACCTACCACATTGCAATTGCTTCGTTTTCGCTTCGTGTTCATATTGCTCGGCTCCAATCAAATTCTTTTTTTTAAATCGATTTCCTGAAATTTGCGCATTCAAAAAACAAACTCTTCTAACTATAACGAACTATCTATATTATAGATAGTTTTTCCTACGATACATTTGTAATGTATTTACAAAGCGTGATTACTTTTAAATTCCACTATAAGATACAAACCAATCTGGCGTGTGTCAGGTTCGTCTTGCCTCACAATTAGAGTACATACATATATAGATTTTTAATGAGTTTTACTTATTTTGCTCCCCTTCTAATTTTCGTATCTCGGGCTATATACTATTGGGAAAACTGATTCTGAAGGAGTAAAGTCCAAAAATGATTTAAGCGGGATGATTGTATGGATCCGTGACTTAAATTACGTGATTACAGGCACATGAGAACTTCCACCTACACGTTTGAGGGTTACGGGCGCATCGGTTGTTATGGGCCGAGGTTACCGCGGCTCGTTCCATAACTATATCAAATAAAAAAGTTTTAAATAAGCTGGAAACCCAGCGAGCAAAGCAAGCAAGCGAAGCTAGTGTATTAGTGTTACAAGATGGCGGTGTTTCGGCGTAGCTGTTTGCTGTTGTGCTGAAGTATCATGTTCATTAAATGGGTTATGGGATAGCAAACAAAAAACTTATTCTATGAATGTTCTACTAACGGAGAAAATAAAGTCAATTAGTTTGGTTCAGTGTAAGTCAAGCCAAGCCCCGGCATGAGTGATATCGCCAGCGAAGGGGCTTCGGCTGAATCCGAGAAGCCGGTCTTAGCTGATGAGGTCAAATTCCCGCCTTTGCCTGGTACAGTTTTTATTTTGTTTTGAAACAGAATTAAGGTGTTCAGTTTACAATATCGAGTGCGTAAATAATGATGACGTTTTCAGATCCGACGGATGATGATTTTGATATTGACATACCAGAAGAAGAGAGAGCTCATTACAAAAGTAAATTTCCTGGTAAGACAATTAATCATTTTTCTTGGATTCGGTTTATAATATAACAATCATTTCTAATACCATCATAAACATTGTTACAGATATAACTTTTGTTGTTTCTTTGAAATTGCACTGTACTGCTTGTGATAGGCATTTGGGTTCTTCCGTTACAAATGAGCCTCGTATGAGGACTCACCCAATGCTGAGAACCCTTATGTGTCAAACGTGTCATTCATTTTACAACAGTGGAGAGTTTGATAAAGGCGAAGATGGGTCAGAACTATACTGCCGTTGGTGCGGTCAAGGAGGTCAGGTTTATTGTTGCTCAGACTGTATTCATGTGTTTTGTGCGGTAAGTTTTATCACAACACAATTTACATTCTACTCTTACAAGCTACTATTTAAAAATAACATCAAGTAGACAATATTTTTATTGTGGATCATTTGAACGAAAATGGATGAATTATATTTGAAATTTTTTATGCTTTATTAATTTACTTTTTAATGTATGTACATTTACTTACACAACTTGAATTATTATTGACAAATCTGCCTGAATTATAATTTTCTCATTATAAGTTCCCATAATGGACTGGCAGTTTTAGTAGTTTGTTCTAATCATTCCCGGTTGTTATATTTCAAATATTATATATATTATATATTTATTTTATGTTAGTAAATGCTTGAAGTATGTAAAGGCTACATTTGAATTGAACATGTATGTCTGAATACCAACTCAATAATATTATTATTTTCAGAAATGTATTAAACGCAATCTGGGTGCACCTAAAATAAAGGAAATTGAGCATACTGAAGATTGGAAATGTTTTAAATGTAACCCCAAATGTATTTGGGACTTGCGTGCTACATGCTGGGCTCTGCTACGCTTCTGTGAATTACGAAACAAGTGGGTATTAAATATGGTGGCTTGCTATTAGAAGCCTTTCTCTATTATCATAATCATAATTATATGCCTATAGATTACAATAATAATTATAATAGCTTTATAGGATACTACCAAGAACCTACAATATTCTATTGTAATAATAACATATGATAAAGATTAGAATGATGAAGACTATACTTACCTAGTTATAGTCATGACAAAATCGCTGTATTTTAAACCGCTCATTATTCATTTTCCTTCTGTCTTACGAGATGATGTCAGTTGTCAGCATTTGATTTTTCTCATTCATACTATCGATCACTTGCATACTGTCCATCCTCTTTGTCAAGGCAAATAATGTATTGCGTTCTGTGGTATATATTTTCTTCTTTGTGTAGGTTAATGTATGAAACTGAGGATGCTGAATTAAAAGCAAAATATGGAAAGGCAATGGCAATTGATCAAACTGAGTGTTGTAAACATAGGAATAGAAGAAAGGAGAAAGATAGCGCTAAGAAAAAGGAGAAAGAAAAGGAGAAGGAAAAGGAAAAAGAAAAAGAAAAGGATGTAGAAAGTGAGGCAAAGAAGATACTTACTAAAATTCCATCTACTATACAGGTCCATACACATTCTTTTTTATATTTAAGTGCATGACATAGTGAGAGTACCCATCACACTGATAATTGTCAAAGACTTCTAAAGGATATGATATAGATCTGAAATTTTTGAAGCAATTCATTTCAATTCTCAAAACTCATGTACATGATAATATGCTGATACTGAAATACTGACATACCAGCTTGCTATTTTATTTAAAATCAGCAATTAAAATCTGGGGGCTTTCTTAAGTTATACTTGTAAATTCTGTAAAATACATTGTTACTATTATTCTATTTGTGAAAGTAAGAAGTATATGTTGTATCAGTTATCTAGGTTCTGTGTCACGAGATTTGTTTAGTTTGGGGCCATATGTTGCTGTGTCATAATATGTCCACCATTGATCATTTCTATTTAAGACAATAAATAAGAGTATGAATACTACCTATTAATGAAACTGTGATATTTAACACTAAAAACTGTTTTGAAAGTGTATCATAAATTGTATATTTCAGGTTAAGAAGTTTGCTTCAGTGATTGTTGATGAACCAAAACCGAAAATAGAGAAGAAAGCAATGAAGAGACCCGGAAGTCCCAGAAATAAAAATACCATCATGATTAAAAATCCTATCTCGATTGCACCCTTACCACTGGTTCCACCAGTTGGTAAAAAGTTCAGGGTAACTTGTTTATTAAGTTTAGTCATCGCAAACAAAATCAAAAGAGAACTTAGAAATATCATTGTCGGGCAGTAAAACTTGTGGCAAGTTCCTCCAGAATGCATGCACATTAATGTCTGATTGGGTGGGTTGCCTGTGAAGTTTAGACATATGAGATATTCCACCTTTTCAAACTCAAAAGTTACGGGCGCAATATGGTGACTTGTGTCTTCCCATTGTTGAGTATGGGAGTACATAAGGAGTTTAGCTTTTAGGCATAAGTTAACGTTGGGTGGAACCATCTCGCTTACAGTTGTAACTGTATGACTTAAAATAACCATAGGGAAATATAAAAAAATTATAAGATGTTTGGATAAGAATTTTTCCAATTAATTGACAACAACATGTATTTTATTTTATTTCAGATGGTGTCCCCTAACTTATTTAGTCCAATTAGAAACTATGCTGAAAAGAGGATGTCCACACCACGCGTCCAAAGGCCGAGAATAGTTACAAATCATTTTAATGGATTCAGTAGCCCCGGTACATTCAATAACATGAACTTGAATATGAACAATTTCAATATGAATAATATGAATATGAATTTCAATTCGGTCAGTGACAACATTAATTTGTCACTTGATAGCTTAACTCAGGTGAGCCGTTCTGTTTGTTGTACCTTGTAAAATATTTGGTGATGATTGACTTCTTTTTGTGAAAATATTACGGAATGTGCATATAGCCCACTTAGTGTTAAGTGGTAACCCATAACAAGCAAAACTAATTGGATCCACCCCTACTTAGGTAAGAACCCAAGTCGCATCGTATGCGATGATATGATGGAGGAATATCTTATGTGCCTGTAATTTAACCGGCGACCAATATTTTCAAACCGAAATAGTAACGCGAATGCATTACTGCTTGACGGCAAAATGGCGAATCTCATGATTTACAAAGGCATGAGTATCAAATTGCATAGAATTGAAGGAGATACCTTGTGGTGTCTGTGAAAGCGGCTTAATAATCAAATATTGTTTTGCAGGGCTTGGATTTTGCAGCAGTACAAGCAATGAATGATTCAACGCTGAATAATGATGATGTTGTTTGTACACCAGACTTTCCTTTGGAACCATTATGCGAGGTAAACAAAATACATACTTA
Source organism: Chesias legatella (assembly GCA_947359385.1). Lineage (NCBI taxonomy): Eukaryota > Metazoa > Arthropoda > Insecta > Lepidoptera > Geometridae > Chesias > Chesias legatella. The sequence goes on along the minus strand of OX375768.1, from coordinate 5,208,975 downwards.
TCACAAATGGCTCCCAAAGGAGAAGGCAGAAATTACAGATTGTCACACCTATCAAGGCATGCACGTCGGTTACAGGCATGACTGAATGACACTCGCCAGATACACCCTTTCCTTCAATCTTCTCCACACCACATTCCCTTACCACACGGTTCTTTATTCCCAGAGACAAACCTCTCGTGCTTCACAACCCACTTATTTCTACCACATTCACTGTAGGGACTTTCATGTCTGTTTAATTTTAAAATAATACACTATAAATCAGGTTTAGAGCAGAATCCCTAGCTCGAATTGCAAATAAAAGGAAAAAAAAACACATGGTGTAATAGAACATTCCTTTAAAGCCGAGGGAGTCTATTCTATAAATTTGGGCAACCAGCTTTTAATCTATGACATTTGAAATTTTGTAGTTTTATCCATGAATTTACTCTTAAAGTTCCCTCCAGAAACCACATCTAACAAATCATGATCAGCTCTGAATAGAGCTAATTGGAATGTATTTACTGGGACGTTAGGGTCTTAATGATTGCAAAAAATATATTAGGAAGACAGATCTATTTTGAATTACATTAATTTGCATAAAGAATAAAAAATTTGTTTTACTTTAAATAGTATTGTACTCTTACGCAACAGCAATAAATCGTGTTAAAATTTTCGTTGTTAAATACCAGTAATGAATGACATAATCGATTATATTGTGATTGTGAATTCTAACTAGTGTACAGGGACAATATTTGATTGTAGATAACCTGCTTAAGTATCAAGGATTGCCTTGTTCATACTTATTGACACCAAGGGGCAAATGGTACATACATACCTAGAAACCATAACTTAATTATTATTATAATTTAATATTTGTTTTAAAACAAGGGGGTTCTCGCTAATAATTGAAATAAAAATATGTTTTTGGTTGTATGGAACTTTCAAATATGATGTATATAATGTATAAATTTTGCACATATTGTGTTCATATGTTAAGTCAGACAACTTTGTGTTCGGCTTTCTCAGGTATTTCAAATACACCTTGTATAGATATCATCTCTTGTCCAAGTAACTCAAAAAATTCTAATGGAACACTTATACTTTACAGGTAACTGAAGATAATGATGACGACGTTCAGTGTATCACACCAGCTCCCGCTCCCGCTCCCGCTCCAGCTACAGTTCCAGCACCTGGATTGACACCTCCCAAGATAAGTAATCCTCCTGCTCCACGGACTACTACAATGACTAAGGGAAATATCATACAAATGACTGATAGTGATGTCACCGTCAACGCTCTCACTGGAGGACTCAAGTTTCGAGTGGACCCACAAACTTTATCTTCCAACAAAATGTATCGGCTACCAGACGGACGTATTTTTGCAATAAATGCAAATCCAAATATGCCAGGGGGATATTCCGCGACTATTGTATCGCAAAATCCTGATGGAACCCCTAAAGTCACCCCGAGAAGTGAAACCTTTGCAGCCAAGCTCAGTACAGTTTCCAACACTTCAACACCAAACAAACAGAATCCTCGCGGGCGACCTAAAAAACAAAAATTTCAAAAATCGGCTAAGACCAACAAAAAATCAAAGTCAAGAGAATCTTCGAGGTCAGCTAGAGAATGTGATTTGAAAGTGCCTGTGGAATGGTATCGGTACAACATGATAGATGCCGTTGACGCTTTAGAGTATTCGTTGTCTCGTCTTCACAAACTAAAGAAAGAAACGACATCTACACATCTTCGATCTAGAACTGTTGAAGAAATGAAGTACTTGCACAGAACTTTAGAGCAACTACTGACTACTTCATCAAAGAGGTTCATTGAAATACGAGATACTCTCAATAAAGAAATGAAAACATATCTTTTAAACAAAGGTGGTCACGAAAACAGCTCTGATGAAGAAGATGACGACGTTGAAATATTGCCGGACCCTGAAAATGATGATCCCATTTTTATTGACGAAAATTCTGGAGATTCTGTGAATGAGAATAATGAAAGTCAAGGGGTGGACTTAACAGTGGCCAGCAGTGAACATAATGATAGTGCTGAAAGTAAGAAAGAATCCGATCCGCTCAATATGGATGATAATGCACAGATTTGCAACGATATCACTGATAACCATAGTGATGCTGACGATGATACCAATACTAATGCATTAAACAGTAAAAGAGAAGCTGATAAGGATAGGGGTAATGGAGATGCTAAGGAGAAATTGTTACAAAATAATGACGAAGGTGAGTCAAAGGAAAACGACACAGAAGCCAGCACTAACGATGTCAGATCTATCTCTAGAGTTAGTGAATTCAATGGAAATAACGATAAAACAGATGACGACAGAACTGACGACGATAAAACAGAAGACGAAAGCGAAGCTCAGAATAAAGATGGAGGAAATGAACAATCGGACATATCTGATATAAAAATGGATTGTAATATCGCCGACAATACAGTAGTGAAAGACGAAGATGAGATAGTTAATAGTTTAAAGGAAAATATTCCCGATAGAAACGACGATAAGCAATGTGAGGAAAATAATGAAAAAGACCAAGACGTGGAAATGAGCGAGGAAATGATTGAAACACTGCTAAAAGATGATAACTTAGATGAAAATGCTAGTATGGAAATTTCGGACTTACAAGAAGCCGAACAGATTCTATCCTAAAATCAAAGACTTATTTTCAAAATACACTAAATACGTGTATGGCTTATTATATTGGTTTTACATTATATGCAAATGGTAGCAACATCGGGAGTATCTGTAGTTACTTTAGGAATAGAAGTAAGTTTGGAAATAAGATTTTATAATTGCATTATTATATAGTAAAATTAAATTATATATATTATTATATAAGTTGCTTTTATTTAGTTAAAAGAATTGTTCGAATTTTCTGTTCTCCACTCTCTCTGTGAGAACTGATCGCGCATACGTTAGTTCACTCATGTTCAGACATAAAATTAATGAAACCTTTCGTGACCAACTAAGGCGTTAATAATGCTAACTAGCAGAAGTTGAATTAAATGGTATGTGAAATGTCTTGATGTATCAAAAGCTTTTAAGTGCTAATAACATATATGTAATTGTAATTGTGATTCATGTTCTTGATTTTTGTGGGAGGGAAGTATATGAAAATGCACATAAAGATTTAGTTATCACTGTAGTATTGCTTACAAAATACAACTTCAGTATGTTACTCATTGTACTTACAAATGGCGAAATTTCCATGCAAAAGTACACTGATAGTTAGAAATAACTAGCATTTATTATAGATATTATGTAAACGTTAAAATACATTATATTTTGTAAAAAGTGACAAATTGTAAATATGTAGCTACTTATATTTGGATCGGGCCTGGCTGGGTCTTATTTTGATTATACAGTCGAAACTTAACCCGAGTGCGAGTTTAAACAAATAACTGTTTAAAAATAATTCCGATCATTCAAGCAACATACACTCCGTAATGCCAGTTCATTATGTAGAATTAAGAATAAAATGTAAGCTTTCTTTAATGTGATGTTTATTTCGATCTGTTACTAATTGGATTCAGAAAAATATGATTCTATTATAATCTTAATTAGGTAGTTTTTGTAAATTGTTTCTATGAATACTGTTAGGTTCTTTTCCCAAGGCGGCTTAGAAGTCACAATAACTTTCACTCTTGGCTTCGGCTGTACTTTTTATGAAATTCATATTATATATTGTAACAAACCACTTATTTTCATATTAAGGGTTGTGTTGCAGCCATTGTATATAATGATGATATGTCCATATCTTATTTACCAATTTAATGTGAATTACCCCAATTAGGATTTCAAAATTGAACAGACCTTTTATATTGTTCAGTCATTACAGTTTATGATTTGTTTTATTTCATGTATGTATGTATGTATCTCGATTTTATTCGTCTGTTAACAAAATACATGCGTTTTATACAGTGTTGGTAATATGCTAGCAACCCCTTAAGGGTAACTTGTAACAAAGTCTATAATACTAATATCGAAAATATTTGCTTATAATCACCCGAAAATCAGCAATTTCATGTACGTTACAGTTATTAACCTACCTACAGATTGATTCAACAAACTTAATAGGTTGATGTATTAATGTCTTGAACTTACATGTGACAGCTGCTTTTCGGGTGATTTTGACAGTTAAATTTTCGTAATTCCCAATGTTTAGAAAAGGACAATGTACAAAAGATGCATTTATTTCCCATTCTTAGCATATTACAAATTATTCGTATATTCCAAGTAATGCCAACTGTATTATTATATCGTTTTGTTAGTCTCACACTACACTATAGATATTGTGTATATATAGTGTGGGACTATTATTCGCAACATGTTTTTACAGTTTTCATTTGCTTCTTTTTTATGCCCAAGTTTTTCGGGATTGTAGAAATATCTTTATATGTGATGATGGGGACCTGAACATTATCGCTCGCTGACAGTTTTCCATAAAAAGTTCTGATATCTCTCGTCAACATTGAATTTTGTGCTAATTTATTAATTAATAACCTGTTTAAGTAAAGGAAACGGATTAATATTAGCTTGTGTCATACAGGCGTATAGTTACCGGTCGCGGATGTCCTTGAAAGTATCTCCACTAACCGAAAATATGAATACGATGTTTTTGAAATACGTCATTTTCATAATTTTTTCTTTAAGTACTGTTGTTTATTACAAAATACAGTAAAATTACGCTTTGTAGAGGTGGCACAATGTATTTTTTTATTGATCTGTCTGTAGGAGTCCTTTTTTTAGAGCGTGACACATACAGTACTGTTTCCTAAATCTAGATTTAGGTATGTTTGATAAAATTAAAAATGTATTACATTCTATACTTACCTACCCAAAGGTTGTATGGAAAGCAATCATTTGACCCGGCCTGACTCTGTGTAAAAATAAAGATATTGGAACTATGGACTAAACTGTATTGTTTATTTTTTGCACAAAAGTTTAGTCTTTTTAGTTTTCTTTAACTCCTGGATTTCTAAATTAGAACTGACTGTTACCCATGTGAAGAAAACAATGGTTTATATAAATAAACAGTTTAAAATATAAGTAACCTCTCTATTAATAATACCTGTGAAAATTGAAATGCAAAAGAGATGAAGACACATGTCTAAATTTCTACAAGATGGGGAGGGAGACATAAATAACGAGTTAACGAAAAAAATCCTTTTAAGTGCGATTTTCAATTTCGCGTTATTCGCTATAATATTGTTAGGTCGATATATTTTAAACTGTTCGAGAATTCTAAAATACTATCTGTGTTGCCTCTGAAGAGGTAATTACAAAAAATGGCAGACATCTTGTTTTTTTCGTATTGATCAGCAATTATTTTCTGAAACTGGCAAGGTTGTAATAGTAAACAAATCTAAGGTTAGAAACGTTTATTCAAGCACAATTATTATCACAACTCTGCACTTACCTATTGACATCCTTACGAGAGAATTGCAAACACAAAGAAACATTATAAAACGTCAATAGAAATAACAATTATTTTTAATGATTACGACTAAAAGGCACTTTCATAAAATGCGTAAGAAAATAGTAATACATTGTAACGCATTACCATGTAGCTGCTCTACTTTACACAATCTCACTTCAACAGTCTCGTTTAAAGGTAAAAACTCTTCGTAGGTACCTAGCAGTAGCATCTACTCAAACTTGAATTGTGGATTGTTACAGAATTGTTCGAACGACGCTCCGTGGCTGTTGTGTCAGTTCAAGTCTATATAAATGCATACATTTTCCAACCTATTCATTCGGGATTACATAGTACACATAGAATTGTAGCTTCAGCTTCGACTGGAGTCTGTTCGACGAAAGTTTACTTGCTGTCACAACAAATGGCTAAGAGATATCGCTGTAAAATAACTTAAAAACACTGTTCATTATCCAGTCAAACCTTGGGCTCATAAATCGGCCAGACAATATTTATTTCATGGTATAACTAATTTGCACATGATGCCACGAACACAAAATTAGGTGTTGAAGTTGTCGCAAGAGATTTTATATGACTTATGACACGTTCAAAAGACTATCCATTAGTATCGGAAATGCCCTTTCCTCGATCGCTCTTCGTGGTAAACTCGCATTGGAGCGTAATGTCCGTTCGAAGATCCGTTGGTGTTCAAACCTGCGAAGACAAGACGTTTTTTAGTTAGTATTAGGTATAATAGAGTTGGACGCGAAATAAATTCCGTAGATTGAAATCTACGGAATCCTTACTGATTACTGAAAGATAATTTTCATAAATTAAGTACATAAGTGCATAGCGACCTAAACATGCGTGCCTAAGGTAAACGTTCTAACGGAACCTAAGTACTTCACAAACCTTTGCCACATAGTTGACCATCCACGGTGGAAGCTTTAAAAACATAATATATTGTCATAAGATAATCTCGGATGTCTATATTATTAATGAGTGCGCGCAAACTGCATCTTATTAAACTTAGAGAATCCATACGTAGGTCCCTAAGACATAGGATTAAAGAAATTCAGACTGATGACAGCTCATTATGTATTGTATTTATGTTAGACCAAGTTGTATTAGCCTAGGCAGATAGCGCTGAACCACATTAAAATAGTCGTGTATAGTACGTGTCAGTTAGTTACCTTGCAGCAAGTGATTTGGCGGTTTGACGGCGGGCGCAGCGCACCGTGGCGCTAGCAGCAAATGGTAGAGCGCCAGGTAGACGGCGGCAGTAAGCAGCGCGGCCACGCCGAGCCCGCGGTACACGTCCCGAGCGCTCTCCAGCGGCGCCTCCAGGGAGACCATGCCGCCCACTATGGCGCCGATGCACCGCCCTGTCACACAGTTCACATTACATTCAACGGATTATTTCGAACAGACAAGGAAATTGATCAATATATGCGCTCTTAAAAATGTATTGTTACCATTAAGAACGAATGAAGTAGGTTATCCATTATATATATAGAAGTATATGTATTCCTACCCATAGTAGATTGAAAGTTTGATATGAAAAAGAATCTGTGTTCCGGCTGCCTCATAAAATTCAATTCCATACGATAACATACGAAGGGAACACCACCATCGGTTGCATAGTGCATAATCAAATAAGTTTTTTTTCACTTCTATCTTGTTTAAATCATAGAGATAATACTACCTCCATGATTCAAATAGACACGCACCCTGTTTTTTTTTGAATGGACATGTAGCTTTTGGCCACATATGGCCTAAACAGCATTTAGTGCAGTATTTGTTTGCTGGCGATTGCAAGGAGCGGTAACGACGACACCTACATGGCTTTTAGACAACCGCGTGTGGCAAGTTCATATAAAATGAACGAAAACTGCAGTACCTACTACGCAGCATGGTGAAAACGTTTTGTGACTAGCGAGTGGCCATTACGCGGCGAGGAATAAAAGTCACAAGGAATTGTAACGATAGACTGACGTGAATCTCCCAAAACGATGAAGGAAAAAATGGAAGCGTCTCTGAGAGGCACACTAGTATTAGTAGGTGAATACTGACCGATGCAGAAGTGCGCGATGACCGGCAGCGCCTGACCAGTGGCGGTGTACTTCCTCGGCACCAGGTGGCGGAAGTAAAGCACGGCGGTCACCCACACCAGGCTGAGAGTGAACACTTCCAGCGCCTCGCACACCGCCACCCACTCGTATCCCGTGCTGAACGCCAGTCCTGAACATTACAATGTGATATTTTAATGTTTGCGCCAGCGGCAGCGATAGAACTCGCACCAAGTTCGTCAATTTCGTCATAGACGTGCTACTACCTATTTCTGCCACAAAGTAGTTTTAGCATAACCGGTTTGGAAGTTGTGGGTGTCTGTGAAATAATAGGCACGAACCCGTACAACCAGCGGGGTTTAAGAAAAAATATTGAGGTTCATGACCTTAGCATGCCCAAGGGCTTCGAGTCTTCTTTAGACTTGTTTTTAAGGGTGAAATTTAGACTTGTTGGTCATTTCATTGTACAGTCCTGGCGCTAGGATTATTAGAGAATGAATTGCCACCAGAAATATTTAGCAAATTATTCGTGAAAAAACAATGGCGGCGTCGATGAGATAGACACTTGTCACGTCTACGTTACCAAGATTGTGTAATCCACAACGTGAAATGTGGACATGAGGGTCTACCTACCCTCTCGGGAAAAGATACGCAAATCTGTGTAAGCATTTATGAAAACTGAAAATGTTTCATTAATTAGATTAGTAATAAGATACAGTACCTCATAGGGCAGTGGGAAGACAAGAAATAAACCCTCGTGGTTCTAAGTATAGGACTAAAATAGGACGTTTTACACGTTGTTGTGCTTCAGACTAGTTTCATTGCAAATTATAATGTTAGTTATTCAACAATCAAAGAATTATTTCTTATTATTTCTGAGAATATAGGTACATTTTCTATTTATAAAGTGCTCACCTGTATAGCGCAGTCCGTAAAACGTAAACGCCATGATGAAGACGTTGGAATGTCCGATGTAGTCGACGAGCGCCTCGGCCCACCAGAGCGCGGGCACGGCCGGCAGCGCGCCTATCGTCAGCGTGAGACCCACCTCCGTGATGGTCCCGTTCAGCTCCAACACCGTCCTGTAACATATAGCTGGCGTTGAGGTGGCTGCGATGAAATTCTATTCAAGCACAGCTTGTACTACGGGAACCAGATCACCGATAGAATACTTACGTATACTTTTTTGTAAATACATTCATATAAATACATATTAGCACCCAGATACAGAGCAAACATCTACGTTTGCCACACAAATGTCTGTCCTGGGTGGGAATCAAACCCACGAGCTACGGCGCAGAAGGCAGAGTTCGTCGAGTCCGTATTTCCTGAAACCTATAATATGGAAGTCTTCAAGAGGAGAGTGAATAGGTTCCTTCTAGGCAAGCATGCTTCATCGTAGACCACATCGTCACTTAACATCAGGTGAGATTGCGGTCAAATGCTTGCCTATCGCTATAAAAAAAAAATGTGAGCCGTCACGGGACGCCTGGCAGATGTGAAACATCGACATTATTTTGTAAGAAACTAAGTACCCCATCACTAATAATGTTTATGATTTGTCGTAACCTTGAACGGACCAATCAGCGCTCATGCCGTGGCGACGCGTCGCCAAGCCAGAAATCGGTTTTACATGCGGCTATAGATGTTTCACATCAAAATAACTTACTGTTAAACTTACCAGGGCAAGTAAGCATCGATTCCGCTACACAATGTGCCGAGCAGCGCGACCACCGCGAACACAGCCGCCGTCTCCGCGCCGTACCGCCGCACCACGTTCATCGGCATCGTCAGCAGCCCCGTCGCCGTATGCCACCACCACTCCGGTGTGGACAGGGGCATGTTACTGGACACATGTTTATTTTAATGATCACACAAATGCCGAATGACTGTATTTAAGGATAGACATATATGTTTGTTACTCTTTCACGTAAAAATAATACCAATCGTTTTGAAGTAATTATAGATAAGCTGCTGACTTAAAATAACTAAAAAATCTACAAAAAAAAACGAGAAAAATCGAGAAACTTAGGCACTGAGAATCTTATACCCACTACAAGTCAGGTTTATCTATTTTATGTCTATTGGTGTTTGTGGTGTGCGGTCCAGAGAAGATTTACTAGGTTGTAACCTAGTAAATAGAGCTGTAGCTCTCTTACCTGTCAAAGATCAAAATAAGTGCGCCAATCAACATGAAGAGTGCGTGCAACAGGAAGGGCACAAGGAACGGGTTGCCCGGCATCTGTTCAGCAGCCAGACCGGCCAGGGGCGGGAATATCGCGAGCCCGAGAGTCCCGAACGCGAGCTGCCGACCGACATCGCCTCTGCCTAAAGACGTCTCTCTGGTGGCTATAACGCACGCCGCTCCGAGCAGCGCTAACCCAGCTGTGGGCCAGATGTCTGACAGAATTCTGGGAACAAACGCCACGTTATTTATTTTTAACTAGCTGTTGCCCGCGACTTCGTCCGCGTGTAATTCGGTTTTATCACCCGTGTAAACGCTGTCAAGACCATCTGAGGAAAACAGCAATATAGTCCATTCATAAAAAAAAAAATGTGAGCCGTCACGGGACGCCTGGCAGATGTGAAACATCGACATTATTTTGTAAGAAACTAAGTACCCCATCACTAATAATGTTTATGATTTGTCGTAACCTTGAACGGACCAATCAGCGCTCATGCCGTGGCGACGCGTCGCCAAGCCAGAAATCGGTTTTACGTGCGGCTATAGATGTTTCACATCAAAAACCTTACACAAAGCTACAGACAGACGGATGTATAGGCTCAGTAATAGGGTTACCATAAAATAAACATGAGCCGTCTTACCTGACCACCAAATAGGTCCAAAACGTATAAGAAGGATCGCCGATGACCAGCCTGCATTCAGCATCGGCCAACACACCGTCGGGCTCGTCGTAGGGGTCTAGTACCTGGCACCGCACCGCCGGCTTGCACGCGCTCTCTTGCTGGTTGATCTCTTGCAAGCGGTCTTGCGGCACCAAACACTGGGACTGGCCACCTGCAATATAATTACAAAGTTTTATATTGAACGTAAGGTTACCCTTTAATGATACGATGTTGTTGATATTTAAGGAATGGATGTTATTCCAAAACACTCTACGAGGTAATGATGATATGAGACACGCGCCCGGTATGAGGGTCTAAAATGTACTGACTGATAGCGCGCGTCGCAGATCGACACATGTCTTTGAATTTTTTTGTCTAGGACATGTCGGTTTCCTCACGATGTCTCATTCATCGTTTTGAGAACGTGATATTGCGCACATAAACCTTTCAATCGAAAAACTCATAGGTGCAAGTCAGGGCTTAAACCGACGACCTCCGGATTGAAACTCGGGGTGAGTACCACTAGGCCACCGCGCTCAACGGGCATTACTTACTGGTGCGGTAGGTGCACCAGTTGGAGTGTTCCGTAGAGTTCTCCGGCGGCGGGTCGGGAGCCAGCAGCGAGAGCGGCAGCCGCAGCCGGTCCATGTGCCGCATGTACACCAAGCATTGCCCTTTGTAGCACAAGTGCGGCGGATTCACCTCGAAGCTTATGCGGTGAGTCGACTCCTCCTCTTCTGTTCGGTTGGGTTTCGGTGTCTGTTACATGATGGAAAACAAGCATAGTAATGTATAAGTCAAATAAAAAGTTCCTACTCTCACATGTTAAATGAAATATCGCTTTTGTTCGGTTGGGTTATGGTGCCTGTTAATGATGGAAAACAAGCTTCAGTAATTAGTTTTAATAACTTCTAATTTCATATAAAAAATTCATATAAAAAAGGTCATTCTCTTACAAATGAATTGTAAAATCTTTTTTTTTCTACTGGATTTTTATTTAATGCCGCAAATTAGATGGGGAGCAAAATCGAGTTTTAACAAAAAGTGAAGTCGTTATGCAGTAATTTTTAAGTTGTTTATTTGTATGTATTTGTGTGATGTACAATAAAGAGTTTTCTATCTATCTATATCTCTGCGCCCAACATATTCAAATATATTGAACGCGTGTCAAAGTCAAAAACTTTATTTCCATAGAATTCATAAAGAAATAGCTTGGAAACGTCAATAATATTCAAAAGTGTTTCTTAAGAAGCAACTCAGTCGCGCACTGACACGCACTATTTATTAGAATATCTCTGTGATTATTTGATATGCTTGATTAGGTAATGTACTCACAGTGGTAGCATTAGCGACGCTGTTGTACATGGGGCTGAGCGTCGTAGTTGTAGATGTGCTGGTAAAGGGCTGTCGCACCCACTCCATGCCCGCGTCGGCGCACCCATACTCACACCCACCAACGGCCAGCACTCCAGTCTGAAATTATTATAATATCATCTCAATATAGATAATATACGAGTATTTTGTACATAGGTTCATACATAGTTTCAGAACGTACTTTTTTTTATTTATTTATTACACAGTAAAATTACATTTTAAATTTAAAAATAACACATCTTCGAAACTAAATTTAGCTTACTTTTACTTTACTTGCGGCACAATATAATAATTAAATAAATATTGGTGGGCATGTCACACAGCGCCATGTGTCATGTGTCATGGCAACCAGACTGATATACTACTCATATACTTTTTTGTAAATACATATATTATATAATACATATTAACACACAGATACAGAACAAACATCGATGTTATCAATTTCAAAATTGAAATTACTACTCCTACTTAGATCTTCGTTCGACTTAAACATTGCTTTGGCACGGAAATGTATTTGTTGGCGCTGTCTCTTAAATTGTACTTAATCGTGTTACAATTGGTGATGCAAATAGAAGTTCCTGTCCGAGCCCAGAATAACATTGGCACTAGTATTATCTGCCGGATAGATAGTATGTGATGCGGGTTATTGGAATAGATTGGCAAACAATTCAATCAGTATAGGTATATACAGGGGAAGGTATGTATTTTGACATATAAAGTACCTACTTCACATTATTTTGTCTTCTTATGAAAAATTAACGGTATATAAGAAAGTATATTGGTAAGAAAATCTATGTAAAAACTTTTATGATAGGTAATCTATACAAATAAATAAAATTGGTGTGTCTGTTTGTAATATTTAAATAACCGCTTTTTACTAAGTGCATATTGGAAGTATACACGGTACATATACAAAAAAAATCATTTTTTTACAATTTTAATTATTAAAATTATAAGTACGAGTTATATGTAACTTGGTTTTGGGCAAACGGTCCGGTCGGCCGGTTATGAGGCGCGCAGCTGTTTCCTGTTAATCAACATGCACAAAATTTGATTCCATGATTTCTAAGAATCGCCGTGGTATACAATTACATTTTGATAAACTATATAACCAGTACATTGAATGCAGTTGTGAAATAAACCAAATTTCTTAGGTTCTCTAACTTCATATTTCATCCTTTTTAAAAAGGAAATTGGGTCACCTGCCTGCTACTAAGCAGGTAGGATTTTCTATTTCATTAAATATTTAATGGTTGCAGAAACTAAATAACTAGCCATATGCTCCAAATTATTGTCTCACTGTCTTATCAACTGACTGCTGGTCTACTTCACAACGCAGTGATCTCATTTTGGACTTTTTATTTGAACAATATCCAAACCAAGTTATTGTTCAGAACAGACATTCAGCTTCTTTATTTGTTTAATCACTCTCTCTTTTTTTTTTGTTTTAAAGCTATAATATGTTTGCTCTCCCCTTATCTAAATATTTTAGAAGGTAATGGTAATAATATCCAAGTTTTCCTGAAAAACTTAAAGACATAAACGAAAGTTATTTTCAAAAGCAGTGACGAGCTGCCTTATTTAATTCTATCAGACCGTAAAATGTCGTACTTCAAAATAAACAATGGCAAGTGAGTTCAAATACGCTCCTGCATTTTAATTGCGTTGATTAATTTCAATGCGGGACCGGAATTCGCATTTTTCACATCCTTGTTAAGTGAACATAAGTTAGAAGCTTTGTTCTTACAAATTACTTCCATATTTTTTTGTGTCTCTTTTTCCTCCATCCATTTTTCTTCGTAAGCGCGACTTATAAATCAGGTCATCATCATCCTATCATAGTCTACTGCTGGACTTATGCCTCTCCATGTAAACATCCACTTTCTGCTATCTGCTTGCGCAAGTCGCCTCTATTGGCTGTTGGGCGCCCTACGATGCGTTTGGCTACTTGCGGTCTTCACTCAAAAACTTATCTAGGTCCTATTCCAAAGGCTCTCGGTTCTTCGTCAACCCATTGCTACCTTCATATTCAAATATTTGACTGGCCTCGCAACTCGGTTAGTAACTCTCTCTCTAAAACTGCCTTCTGAGCTGTAGATCGTGGGTTCGATTCCCACCTAGGACAAATATTTCTGTGACGAGCATTGATGTTTGTTCTGTGCCTGGGTTTTAATATGTATTTATATGTATGTATTTACAAAAAAATCATACTCGTATTATGTATTCTATCAGTCATCCATAGTATACAAGCTATGTCTACCAATATTTATTTATTATTATTTATTTATAATCTTCGGTTTGTCAATCACTTTGGTCCTTTATCGTATAATCTCGTTATGGCTTTATCCTTTAAAATGTCTCCGAGCATAACTCGCTCCATAGCTCGCTGAGCGACTTTAAATTGGTAGATTAGCCTCACGGAACTATGGGCCATGTTTTTACTTTTTGTTACGCGTGCTAGCGATCGTACAGTTAGTTCTGATGACCAGTAAAGCCCAGAAATTTTTATTGTGCTTGTGTAGGGAAGGTGTTTACTGTACCCCCATCTGGTCGCTAGAGTTTCTAGTTGCAGTATACTATATATAGAGGTGTTTTTAAGTGATGCAGTTACGGAACGAGCCGACAGCCCACCTGGTTTTAAGCGGTAATCTCGACCCATAACAACCGATGCGACTTGGGTCTTGTCGTACCAAGTCGCATCGTATGCGCCCGTAACTCTGACACGTGTAAGTGGAATATCTCATGTGCCTGTAATTTCGCTGGCAACCACACTTCACAAACCGGAACATAGTAACACGAATGCGTTACCGCTTGGTGGCAGAAATGGGCATGGTGGCAGTACTTCCCCGGACGAACTTGGCGCGAGTTCTACTGCTCTTAAACACGCCTTACGCCTCCTTATAAAACTGATAATATCATAACATTATCTCTGTGAATAGTAATTAATATATTATGCATTAGTTATAAAGTAGCAACCTTCTCTCCCGACCACCGGTTACAGCGCATGTCTTCCTTGCAAACCTCCTGCATCACGTAAGCGCTGTCTGCATCGCACATGAACAAAACTTGAGGTCGTCGAGCCTGCAAGAATTTTAATGGTCAGCGTAGTAGATAAAGAAAGAAAGAAAGAAAAATAAACGACAAAAATTACGATTTAAGACGTTAATGTTAAAGTCAAAACATTATCCGACATATGACTGTAATAACATTCCTAGTTGATTAATTACACGTTAACGATCACGTGTGAAAACATGTGCAATAAACATTTGGGGCTGTGGCCAGATATAGCTTAGGGACTGAAATGTAGCAACAATAATAGCGGGTTACCTCATGCCTTTCCGTGTACGGTACAGCGAGCAGGATGGAGAAAAAAACGGCGCTGAGCACGAGGCAGGCGGCCGTTACCACGCGGAGGAGGCGCCCGGAGCCGCTCGGGGCGGCGTTACCGCCCGTCGATCCGCGCCCCACAGACAACCTGCACAAAGGCGGTGAAAATGCACTGAAGCTCGAAATGAAAAGCTTACAAATCCTGTCTCACGGAGTTACGGATCTTTAAGCCATAAATCTTCAACTGAAATACTACAATGTACAATGCTTTATTCATGTTACCTGAACTGCGAAAAGCGTTCAAGACGATGCGATGCCTACCAAGTTATAGAGATGTTCATATATTCAGCACAAAGCACAAAATTCGTGCTTCTTTAATATGCACATATTATGTATTTCATATTCCAAATGATAAGTTGTATTTTTATATGTAGAATTTAGTAAACAGCTTATTGTTTTTTTATTAACCACGTCATCTGGCTACTAGTTTCTCACTAGGTAGCTCTACGGGAAGATACCGTTTTCCGACTAATTTATTATTTTCATAATTTATTATTTTGTTTCGTTTTTTATTATTTTTGTTTCTGTATTGCCTGGCTTACGTAATTAGTTGTTGCAAATAAATCTTATTTTATTTATTTCTTACTTGATACTCAGAGCATTTTAAGATCAGAGATATCTTTACACTCGTACCATTAAATACGTCTGGTAAAGAGACATTATTAAATATCAATACTTAGATCAACTTAAATTATAACGTCTTTCGTTGGCAAAATTGTCTGGTGATTGATGAGAAATTACATTAACCTCAAACATCAATGATGGAAACCATTCCAAGATGAACCGCTAGCATGTACTAACTTGTCAATAAGTGGTCCCAGTAGAGCTGGTCCAAGGAGCGCGATGCACGGTGCGATGGCTGAAATGAGGCGGGCTTCTCCCTTGTCGAGACCCACTGATAGCATATGCAGCGGGAGAAACGGATATATGCAGCCCACGCCTACAGAACAGAAAGAAAATGAGCACTTTTGTCTCAAATTGACGAGGTAGGGCAAAACTATCAATAGTACTGCTATTACTAATCATGTCACTCTCGAGCCTGTGTGTGGAAGAATTAAAGTGCTCCTCAGAGAGGCTCCTTTCGTGCACTTTTAATAATAGGACAAGTAAGAATTATCGCCCTATTAAAGCTGATGGTAGCTTTTGAGCCCCACCATAACGCAATGTCTTGATGCACGTTACAGGTAGTTAACTTCTGCCAAACTCGTCTGGGGAATACTGTTACAACTATTCATGGCGCCAATCAGTAACAAATTATGTGTTCCAGTTTGAAAAGGTTGCTGATGAAATTACAGGCACGCGAGATATTCCAATTTCACGACTCGAAGTTAATCATAGAGGACTCCAAGACGTAATATTTTGATACAAGCAGACCGCTTGTCTTGCTTGTCCCGTAATTTATTCACATAAAATAAATTAAGAAAAAAATAAGGAGATCAATTTAATAGGGCCTATTGTTAGTTTACGAATGAGAAGTACAGAAGTTTTTTGATAACATGTATCAAAATAAGACAATGCAAGCTTATTTATATACGCATCTAGTCACAGTCATATGAGTTTGTGCTTGCCTACAAGTCAGGTAGGTTTATAGATAAGCTGTGTTATCTTACTGCATTGCAAAGAGTCCTAGTTTTACGACCCCAGGCCAGAACTGCAATCAGTGTATGATATCGGCGGCATGATTTATGTTAACGACGTCTTCGGTCGCACAAGGGACCGCAATGCAGCAAGCAAGACTGCTATAGTGCATTCATTATTCCTCGCCGAGGTGAATGTTCCAGCGGCAATGCTTGCTATTCTGTGGCTGCGCGATCGACTCAGAAGGAAACTTGCACAAGACTGTGTGACCATATGGTACGCTTCTAAGTCGCATGGTTGACCACTTTTTAGTCTCGGGAAACTGATAATTTAACGAAGCAATGACAGCCAGTAAAGATAGCGTTATTGTGTATAGCTGTGAAGAGATATTAAATAATTAATGCCTGGTATAAGTAGAAGAGGCCACCGATATCACATATTTCAGAGGCTTGGAAACACCGAAAGCTGATAATGGCCAAATTTCAAAAATATTAATTTAAATAATTGTTTCTCGATTTACTTTTATCGCAAAAGTTATATTGCAATTAGATAGAAAATACATTTGACTCTCTGACTGACTAAATTTATTGAACCAAACATACACTTTAACTGGTAAAAAAAATACATAGGCGATACATAGATAATATTAGGTACCTATACTCTCTAAGCATCGTTATCTTATACTACATACTACATCTTAAGTTATTTGCTACCATAAACAAAAACATTACCTACCTAAGATATTTGATGACATAAGACACGGAAGAATAAGTGTCAGTGAAAATATATCTGATCTGATCATGGATCATCGATTGTAACTGTAACCCTACAAGAAGCAAGAGTGAAATATGATCTTCATAGTATGAACAGGCTTACCAGACAGGAAACAGAAGAGCACGCATTTGAGCGTTATCAGGTTTTTGTTCACGACCTCCTTCATTGTGAATGGATAATCTTCCTTTGTTGAATCACTCGGAGTTCATTTTTGTGACCTGTAACAAGATTTTTGACCTATCAATAATGCGTATGAAGTATTTACTAAACGTAAGATGATATATAGTATAACAATTTAGGCCACGGTCGTTTATTTACGCGCCTTCGGACATCAGCCTCAGCTCAATAGCGCTAGTGACACGTCTCTTACCAATATAGAATTTAAAATGAATGCGACATTTGTTCCAACTCTGACCTCATCCTGCGACTATAATATCACGTAATGATGGTCTCGACGAAAATGTAGGTTAGGTCAGAGACTATCCTACATGAAGTTAGTACTTAGCATATTCTATTATAGTAAGTTGGTATAATCAGTAAGTCTTGTCGGTAGAGATAAGTCTGGAATAATAGACCACCATTTATCAGCGCACGTGAGACATTCCACCTTCACGTCTCAAAGTCACGGGCATAAAACAATTTGAATTGGTTCTTCCCATCCCTAAGAAGGGGAGGACCCAGTAGGTTATGCTTTTGTTATAGACAGAGGTTACCGCTTTTACCCACTTCGTAACTTAGTCGAATGAAAAGCACTTTTACAGTAATAAGTTAAAAACTGCTCTATAATGTAGCAAAAAAATAGATTCACCAAAAGTAGCCGCATGATAAACCTGCATTTTAAAATAATTTTCTCTCGGTATCTGAGAGGTTCTAATCCGTTAAATACTCAAATTAAAACCTTTGAAAATAGTTTTCAGTGTTTTCTATTCTATACAGAGGACAATATGGAGAATGCCTCCCGATGTGAGCATACCTTCTTGACTTGAACATGAACGCTGAATATTATATTAATTTCTGCGTTATCTTTGTGTATATTTTTATAAGTATATATCTATGTATAAAATATATTACCCGCGATGAGAAGATTCCCACTTTTACATTCATAATCATAACACAGCACCGGACAGAAAACGAGTAACTGGGTTACGATTACGAATCACGATCATGTAAACAAACACGACTAAACTTTCTCACGACAACACCATGTGGTGGCATCCAGCCAATTATTGCGCGGCATTCGATTCCAAGAAATAATTGGGTAAGTTAACTCATAATATCAGCATGTCGTGCCATCATTGACGATCACCGACCGATATAGCTATTCCAGGAGTTCAATATAATTCAATAGCTAGTTTGCGTGACAGAAGGTCGTATAATCGGCCATGCCACTAGGGCAGGGCGACGGCGCGGCGGGCGGCGCGGCATGCGGCAGGCCGATATGAAGCGTGGATCACACGCACACTTGCCAAAATGAACAACTACCCACATCTGATTCATTTTGAAACGAACTAGGTAGGTACTATTTCAATCCAAACAAATTAATCCATAGGTAAATTAGTGTATCATCTTTCTATGGTCAAGAACCCTAATCCGACAATCATGCAATTTAATACAATCAAAGTATTATGAAAATAGTGGGTGCTTGTTTTCCCGCCTTATGGAGGAGTACATCATTTTAATTACGTCACATTTAAAGTGAGTTGTGCCAGTTAGGTGGGTAGTCCTCACTTGGGTACATATGCGAAATATAATAGGCGAGTAGGCGGACCTTAATCATTACCAGTATCAGCGTAAAGTAAAAGCTGGCGGTATTTGTGTTCACTTACCGTGACGAAAATCGACACACCGTAACTTGCCATAAGTATGAATCACCTTTTTTTTTGTATAACAAATTGTAGTGAATTTCTAATTTTTGCCCGACGACACGACGTGCATGCACGCGTAATGTTTTTTAGAAGGAAATATAGTCTCTTACTTGAATAATTTTTTGTTGTTTATTTTGCTTTTAGCTGACATTTAAAACGGTCCTCGGATTTTTATGTTTAATAGCTGCGCCCCGCGGTTAATATTTCATCCCACGGGAACACTGCACTTTTCCGGGATACAAACTTCATGGAACCATGCAAAGACTACAACGCATAACTGAAAAAATATATCCAAATTGGTCCAGCCGTTCTCGAGTTTTGCGGTTAGCACAAATTTAGCTATTCGATTTTATTTATATAGATCTCCTAAATCACGTACCTTGTCCTAAGCGGTAGTCACAGGTTCGATAACCAGCCTACGCAATTATTTTTAATGCTGTGCACAAAGACAATGTACATAACCTTGGGTCTCGGTTCTTGAATCCAGTTGTATTGTGTAATCCAGTCTACGCCATCCTCGACACAGAGTACCCTAGGGGACGATTATACATGTAAATATTCTTGGTAAATATTCTATCAAGTAATTTTGAGATGAGAGATATCTAAAAAGTGCTACCTCCTTGCTAAGTTTTGTTAGTTCAATAAACGTAGGTATTCACGATAAAATCAGTAGTTATTTTATAGATCATTCAATAACAAATTGAATCACTGCTGATGATTGACTAAACTTATTACTAACTACACTACTACTACTAAACTTATAAAATAAAACATAGTCA
The DNA here is from genome assembly GCA_947359385.1 of Chesias legatella. Classification (NCBI taxonomy): domain Eukaryota; kingdom Metazoa; phylum Arthropoda; class Insecta; order Lepidoptera; family Geometridae; genus Chesias; species Chesias legatella. The sequence goes on along the minus strand of OX375768.1, from coordinate 5,188,885 downwards.
TATTATTAGTCACGTTAATTCTTATTTAAAAGATGCGTCATACATTGATATCATAATAATAATAAAGTAACTCAATCATTCAAGTTCGACCTTGTCTAAATCTATGTGTAGTAGTACCTATGTGATTTCGATACGAATGCTCAGGAGTCGAAACTATTATGACAAAAACAGCTCTAGAAAGCCAAGCAACTCGCATGAACAAATGACCTCAAGCGAAATATTTTTACCGTGATATCGAAGTCAGAAACCTTTAGATTGCTACATAACATGATTACGAGAATTATATTGTATGGAAACCCTACAAGATATAGTCACGAAATTGCTGAATATAATTATTTTTAAATCTACTGACAGCTACCGAGACGCAAAGGTTCCGAGTAGCGTGTTGGATATCCGTATTAAACAAAAACGATTTCTTAACACCTACAAAATAAATATAAATATAAATAAATATAATAAATATTGATGGAAATTTTACACAGCTCCATCTAGCCACAAACTGAGCATAACGTGTAGGTGTGTAAGGACTAGATAACTGATAAAATACCTATAAATAGTTTATTTTGTAAATGTACAGAAGAAATATATACCTATGTCCGCCAGCCAAAATGTTAATAAAAATAATAAAATAGTTCCAAGACCTGGTGCTTCCTAGAGGCAGGATAATAATTATCAATACGTGACGGATCCACAGAGTGGTGACAGAACGTAGAATGTTTCTGTTGTATTTTGTACCATGTGCTGCAAGCGTAAAATCGGGAGAGCGTTTCTCGATGGCGTCACCGCTATAATCGGCGAGAGCCGAAGGTCTGGTGACTCGTGTGATAGTGCCGCGCCGCGCCTGTGCTTGTGTCGCTGTCTTGTGATATTGTGGACTCAATGGAGCATGATGCAAGCATTCGTTTTAGAACGTTAAATTTGATTCTGCCGGGGCCTACTATTTGTTGACGCGGCTCTACACCGACGAGACATTATTGTATCGCATCAGTTAGCGCGTTTTGAATGTATCTACTATGTATCTACTGAAGGGACAGGCTGGCCTATTCTCTACAAGTGAGGAAGATTTTATGTTTTTTAAATTTATGAGTTGTTGTTAGTTACACTCCATTTAGTTCCCGAAATCCGAAATTAATTATTTCCTTCCATAATGGTCCCACACCTTTATTGCGATGCATAGTTATTCGTAATCTTGCTTCAGATCAAAAGGTTACTTGTATACCTGTATTAAATAGTGGCTGTAGTATTAGATGTAGTAAGAGAAGCTGTAACAACAATGAATAATATTAATGACAAATCAGTCATGTAAACTATTCATTACGTTCCTACACAATTGAAGCCCATAAAAAACGAAACAATGATTTTATGAATACATTACAATGAAAAAGTATCAATGAACCTGAGTTGTATTAGATTCAAATCACGTTTGCTTTCATTGTCGGTACTTGGAATAGTCCGGAAATATGAGAATCGCAAAATGATGTAGATACCTATCCTATTTAGGATTGTTTCAGTTTTGATGTTTGTTCAGTTTTAGGTTTTGCCAGCGCGGCAAAGTAATAACTGTGGGCTTAAATTCTTACAGTTTCACTAATTACATTTAAGTATATCGGCGATAGTTCGATGTATTGTCGACTTCAGACGTAACATCCCCGTTTCGGGGTGATAGACGCAACGCAATGCGACTTGAGTTATCTAGTACTTTGGTGGAGAGGACTCGAGTCGTATTGCTGTTGTCTATGGGCGGTGGTTACCACTTAACATCAGGTGGGCCGTCAGCTCATTCTGTCACTAAAATGACATTAAAAAAACACTAATTATTTAACTTAACTAAACCATTTTTAACTAAAGTGATCAAACACATTTACACGTGGGATCGTTAATAACATTTAAATCAATCTAATTTCACAATGTTTCTTTATTCGCTAGCTCGTTGAAGTTCGCACGCAACAGTACTAACGTCAGACTTAAAAAACAACCCTGGTCCTATTCACTCGTCATATATATAGTTCTGACACCAATATTCTATCGCCCGCTACAGTTTTGACCTTTATAAATTGGTGAGAATGTACCATGAAACGCTCTCCTATTCTATTCCAGAGTTTACTATTAGACCTCAAAACTACGTTTTACGTTGTCTATCAGTCAGTCAGTCAGGTAGTCAGTTATATTTTAAAGCTTTTTTTAAGCTATTTTAAATTATAAAATATGCTATGATGTTGCAACAGATTACCAGCATGATTACCAGAATGAGATAACTGACTGGATTCTGGATAACATAGCTGAGGGGAGCGGATAATTATATATCTTCATCCCTTTACTAGGTACATTCTACATGGTTTCTAGTTTCAGCCGCATTGATCAATGTATATTTAAATGCACTAAATGTAACATAAAGTGGACGCTCGGGAGAGTTATAAAATAGTATGTAGGTACTTTGTTATTCTGCGCTAAAGCTTGCATTGTTGCATTCGCCATAATCGTCACGCAGCAAGCAACTGGGTCAGTATGTGTATTGTTATGATTTCTCCTCTCCATCATAAACTCTCTCCTACCTAGCTTGGCTTTAATATTTTCACCGACCAATTAATTGAATATAATTACTTTTTATGGTCATAAATAAGTATTAAATCTTTGAAAAAATCTTTTCAGTGTAATAAAAGATCAGAGACAAAATCTATAGGTCTAATACTTACTGTGTTCATGACTTGTGTTGTAACTAAACCTTCTTTTCATTTCTGACCCTACAGATAAAATAACGGACAAAATATTGTTTCGTGTTTTGAATTTACTTTTTTCATTCAATAACTGAAGACGTTTTGTAACGTAATTTCATTAGACCACACATTCTTAGATGTCACTGACTAAAACGCAGCTTTTGATCACAGGTCTAATCTCACAGGCCGAACACTGTGCGGTGCATGTTGAATTTACGAAAGTTCGATATATCAGATGAAGCATACATTATGCCTATTTATAGTTCTAGCATCTCAAGTAAGGTTACCTTATTACCTAATTAGTTCAAAATAAATAAGCTGGGCACAGAGTTCAGATGTGGTGCTCAACGAAGATGGCAGGGCTTCTAAGCGTGTAGCTTAACTAACTAAAATTATTGTGTTCTTTTAAAGTTACATTATTTTTGTCAACCCTTAATTTGAACATGTTCACTCAAAGATACAACTCCTTAACAAAAATTGTAGAGGTCCAGAATTAAAATAATTATAAAAATAGAAGTCAGACGTTTGGACTGTCCAAACGACGATTGTATAGGCACAACCAGGAGTGGACATGGACAGTATTAGCATAATTGGAGGTCGGCGGGCGTTGTTGGAACAGGTTTATATATCATTGCTCACGAATATGACGTCATCGGTGACATCATGAGACCGTTTTTATTTGCAGCACATGCATGACATTCTGATGGTGAGGAGTACCGAGAAAGCATGTAGAGATAGGTACCTATTTTGCCAAGGTCAGTCAATCACCGTGGATATTTTAAGTCGTGAATTAAGTAACGTCATGTGGTAGTTTTAAAAAAATAAGCATAATAATGATGATATGATATGATCTGTGTATAAATAGGCGAAGACAAAATAGTTAAGTACTATTTTCTATAATGTTCATGAATAATTTATTTTAGTAGCTATTAACGAGCTTTATTGATATCAGACAATCAATCAATAATAAAAGAAATTGGAAACTTTTTTTTCAATGATAAATCATAATCATTTTATTTTTCCATTAATTTCGACCACTTGGGGAAAGGACTAAAACGATCGCTAAACGACGTAAGAAGCCTTTGTAAGCTGGATCAAGAAATATACTCACTCTGCAGGAAACTTGTCCCGCACAGTATTGTTTATTGCCAGTGTTGAACTGGAATTTTGGCTGGCACATAATTATGGGCACTGATCATGAGGCACCGTTTTTCCTCTTTTTATTTTACTTGAGATACTATTATATATAGGTATACATAGTATTATCATGTAATTTGGACTTTTTGTGAAATACAATTATTACATTTTTTACTAATCATATCATATTTATTATTCTGAATTATATTTTTGTGCTTGTACCTTCCGAATTCATCCATTCGCACTTTCGCACCAAACGTTTTTGTATGCAACGATCTAATCGTGACTAAATTTTACATACCTACTAAAACATATCTATAGCTTGTTTTATTTAAAAGAGTAGCAAGGGTATTTATTTAATAATAAAGTAGTTAGTCGGCAATTAAAATGTAGGCTACTGTGATTCGTTAACATGGAGTATTCTAAAATACTGGTGTCAGGGGGAACATAGGCATTATTTATGTAGGTAAAGGAAGTGACCGTGCCTTAGAAGTATTGGGTGGGTTATTTATTAATCTAATAGCCATTTTAACGGATAGCCTTTATCTGGGTCAGCACGCCTTGAAATATGTCGCGGGTAAGGTGGGGTGTTGTGTTGGTTTTTACCCAATTTACCCAACCCCACATAAGTGCCCGCCCGACCTACTTATTTTACTTAGGTAGTGACAACGTAATTGGAGTTAACGAAAATTTATAGGAAATTATCGGCGCTTTACATCATCAAGCCGCAAATAAATTCAAGTTCATGCATGCATCGCGGAAACCCCGAAAGGCAGGTTTAGTCCTACTGTTGCCATGTAGTGTCGCCCCCTACGTGACAGTGAGGACAACAGTTACACCGTCTTCCACTGAGGGACAACGGCAGTAGATGAGTTTCACTCGATTTTTTCATTGATTCTATTGGTTAATTATTATTCACTGTAGTAGTTGTAGTCCTAGTAACTACATTTACTATAGCTCCCTACATTAAACTTGAATGGTATTTTAGGATGTTGTATTGATTGTATAGGTTATTTAATAAAACATGGCTAATCTCAATCATAAAAGATGAGAATTGCATTTTGATTTTGTCGAATAGTGACTTGCCTCACAGCTCTAGTTGGTAGTATCTTCTGTCTTTGGAATACAGGCCGTGTGTTCAGGTATGGAGACTCCTTTTTTCCTTTGAGCACTCTGGGCAAGTGCCCAGGGCGCCGTGACCACAAGGGGCTCCGGACTGCTCTCAAAAAAAAAACATTCTTTGAGCCGCCGCCTTTCTATGCATTATTAATAACCGATTCAATGAAAAAATCCTTGATTTGCACTGCGATTAAAATTACAAAAAAATAAGTACCTAGTATTCCAACAGTTGTCTGGTTTCCATGGTAGGTACAAGCTGTGCTTGACTTGGGGCTGTTGGCAGTGTACACCAATTTTTTTGTTAAGTCTATTCCAAATACAGTTAGAATTGAATACAGACATGTTTACAATTATTTCACTGCTTACTAGATACTGTTTATATATTGTATTTTTTTGCAATTATGTTAATATTTAATTATAATGTATTTATTTAAAAATACTTAAATGATTTAATTTCTTAGCAATTAATAGAACAACTGAAAAAAATATTAATTACATTTATCTGATGCCAACTGTTATATTATTAGTGCGAGAGTATTTTGTGCTCCATGATGAGTTATAAAATTAAAATGAGAATACATCATTCCATTTCGATTAATCCGTAGGCAACGCGAAATTCCATAGCACATAACCAGGTTATGTTTTCCCGATTTGCAAGAACAGGGTTCATCACTGCATTTCAGGTCAGCTCTCCGCATTATAAAAAGCAACCGGTTAGACCGGCCGCGGCCCGGGTTGTCTGGTTCGGACCGTAGGGTGTAGGTAGGTACTTATTTAATAAGTAACAAACTTATAGGTGGAGTTTAATAATAAGAAGTACATATACATACCTATTTACCTAGATAAATGTGTTTCCATTTATAAATAGGTATGAAATTTGTACGATACAATCGGACGGCACTTGCCTTGCCTAGTTACTACCTACGTATCTGCTTAGGAAGATGTTGATGTTGATTGGTAGGTAAATATTTCGATGAAACATAGAGCCAGGCCATGACGAAAGCTTATATGATATTTTTTGAATTAATTTTTTTAATGCTACGTAAATCAATATAGGTACCTAAATGAAAATTATAAGCAGTTAGGTAGTAATTTAGGTTTGGTACATGAAGAATTAATTCTAACTTGAATGGGGGAACTCTACCATACATATTTCATTCCAATTTTACTAGAATGCGGAGTTCGATTATTACAACTACGTAACTAAATAGTAAATTTCTACTCACAGAGTACAAAAAATCAGTAACGCATTTTTTCTGCAGCTGTTCACTTTATTTGAAGTAAGATTTCTAACACAACACCACGTAATTTTTCACAAACAAACTATCACCCAGGCACCGCGGCACAAACAACAAAACCAGAGTAGGTAGGTGAGCGCGCGACAGCCGGCGCGTACACGCGTATACCAGCCGAGCTATTCAAGTCGAGTGAAAGAAAACAACAAAACTTTGATGGGTCCGATCCGAAGTAGGTCGTTACCGTTAGGCTTTGTGATACTTGTGTCGCGAGATAGTTATTTATTTGTTGAGATTTTATGTGCGTTCTGTACAAATATTCTACTTATGACAAGAATATTTAGATTATTATAAAGAACGCAATTCCAGATACCTTCTGTGTTCTAGATACTTATTTGGCGCCTTACCATTAAAACGTAGCAATGCAAAATATATAATTATTATATTGCAATCAAAATATTCTGGCTTTTTTGAAAATTAGTCAGTGAACGTTATATGTTATTATTATTCTTTATTGGATGTACCTAACAAATGTAACGGAGTTATAAATACATCATAAAAAAAACAAAATACATGCTAAACTGACTTGATGACATGACTGAGCTAGATGAATGACCGACTTGAGTGGCCGCATAGCTCAGTTGGTAGTAACGCTGCCTTCTGCGGTGTAGGTCGTGTGTTCGATTCCCACCCAGGACAAACATTTGTGTGTCATATATAGATTTTTGTTCTGTGTCTGGGTCTTAATATGTATTATATGTGCGTATTTACAAAAAAGGATATAAGTATCTTATCAGTTGTCTGGTTCCCATGACACAAGCTATGCTTAGCTTACTTTGGGGCTAGATGGTGCTGTGTGAAATGTCCATCAATATTATTATTGTTACTGTTGGTTGTTCCTACCTGTACACATGTACCTAGATAACTTCTGTGAAATTGTAATAAACTGTCAAAAAATAGTTTCTGAAACAATATATCAGTTGCTGAAACACCTTGCAATAGGAACTTCACATGAGCAGAAGTAGGTAATTAAAAAAAATAACTCAATATGTACTTACTCTTACTTATGTACGTACTCTTTATTTATAATATGAATAAATTGTTTGATTTCATAATCTCAAAGTATAAATACTTACAATAAACTTTAGCTTATAAAATAATCATGTTTACAGATTTGCATTTATAATATCAACAAACTCAGGTTTGAGACTTGCTCCACCAACCAAGAAGCCATCAATGTCTGGGCACGCAGCCAGCTCTTTGGCATTTGCAGCAGTAACTGAGCCTCCATACTGAATGCGAACAGATTCGGCTACATCTGGAGATGCATTGGTACCTAACCACTGGCGTAGCTTAGCGTGCACATCTTGGGCTTGCTGAGGAGTTGCAGTTTTTCCTGTTCCAATGGCCCAGACTGGCTCATAAGCTAACACAACATTGTTCCAGCGATCACCAATAGCGCTGACTAGAGCCTTTGTCTGTCTGAATACCACCTCTTCAGTTTTGCCGCTTTCCCTCTCTTCTAGCGTCTCTCCAATGCATGCAATCACCTTCAAGCCTGTTTCGAGCGCATGGCTGACTTTTTCAGCGACAAGTGTGTCATTTTCGCCGAAGATTGTTCTACGCTCAGAGTGTCCAATGATCACCCATTCAAGGCCCACATCCTTGATCATCGCCGGGGAGATTTCACCAGTAAACGCTCCTTTGGCAACTTTCCAGCAGTTCTGTGCTGCGACTCCTATTTTACCAGCAGCAAGTTCCTTCGCAAGAGTCAAATAGATAGCCGGCACGCCGATCACAACCTCGACATTAGGATCCAGTTGAGCTTTCGTCAGCCCCTCGATAATTTCTTTAGCCTGCTTCTGATCTCCATTCATCTTCCAGTTTCCACCAACGACAAATTTACGGGTCATGATTGTAATTGATAAATAGTAATCTAAACAAAATAAATATACGATTTTCAGAAATTAGGTAAGCCGCACAATCGGACTAGAAACTAGAAATGTCATGTCAAGATCAAAAATGTCAAACCAAGGACGAAGAGTGAGATGAAAGAAAATGTGGGACTGAGATGAATAATAAACAGTGATACCAACCTAGTACTACGTGTATGTTGGTATCACTGTTTATTATAAACTACTGGTGGATGAGTCGACTTGAGTCAAGTGAAAAATTCTGGAATGCTGAGCGTGCCGGACCAACAAGCATTGGATTTCCGAGTGCCTACTGTATATTTATTTAATTTTGAGTATTTTTTCCAAAATCAGAACATTGAAAATTATATTTTTATACATTATAGATAACTATACAAATCCATTATATATGATAAGACATGTAAAAAAAAGGTCACAGTTATTTCTGATCGATTGGTGTATTTGTAAGAATAGTAATATATATTATTACATTTGGGGTTCATCATTTATTATTGTGGTGTAGAAAAAAGGGTGAGAGAAGTCAGGGACTCTAGACGACGAGTTGGCAACGTGAAAATTGATTGTTTTTCATAGACAATTAGAAAAATGTTCCATAGACGCAATAGAAAAAAATACAACTGATCACTCTGCTAGGCGAATTAGCAAAGAAGTACATACGGAGTCTTCTGTCTTGCTTCATTAGGGTATATTTGTGCCATGAAAAATCGTTTTTGTTATACCTTTTAGCCAATGTTGCCATAGTTTGAAATAAGTTATTCTGCAACTTTTTGACTTTCTAATGCCAAAATTAGGAGCCGATCTACGAAAATAAATTATTTTTTATATTACTACCCAGCTATTTTCGATTTTGGGCAGTCCTAGAGTAATCTTTATTTTATATATATTCTTATCTTTACATTAATATATATTACCAAAGTACAAGCAAATAGGTCCGGCCTTACAGCCCAGATAGGCACCGCATAGCCCGGTAGCCCCCCCGTCTTCCGTGTTGTCTTGTGTTGGATTCCCTCCCAGGCAGATTTGTGTGGTGAACATAGATGTTTGTTTCGTATCTGTATTCAGTAGTATTCAAAATATTACTGGATCCCATAGAACAAGGTATGCGTAGAGCAGTATATCAATATTTTTTAAAGTTCTGTGCAGCACCGCAAAACAACAAGAAACAAACAAGACATTTCCCTGAGAAGTGAAAAAATTATAAATATTGGTGGATATTTCACACGGTGTCATCTAGCCCCAACGTTTGTAATGTTTTTTTGGTGCAATGGTTTTGCTGTATTGAGATCTACGTAAAAAATAGACCGCAAAGAACTATTTATCATTTATGTACTGCAGTATCCTATTAATCTGTGGGTACCTATAATTGACAACATTAATGACATGACAGTGACAGACAGACTAGTAAGAGTACATTACGTTTACGTGACAGCTTGACATATCAGAAAAGAAATTTACAATACGCTTACGATATTGTTTGATTTCGAATAAACTAATTCCACTGAAGCAACTTTATTGTGAGATATTATTATATTCGGGACGGAAATTAATATAATCTTCTTCAAACATCGGTAGTATGCCAAGATTGCTAAACTGCTGAAGAAATCTGTCGCAAATGCAAAATGTAACTTAATTTATCACCTGTCTGTATATATTTCAACATTGATTTTAGTTAGAAGAACCATGAAGTGAAAAGAATATCTAAATGTTATGGCTCCTGGAAACAACGGACGACATCCTAGTCATACGGGCACCATACCCAAGACGAAAGTTAGAAACAACTGTAATGTTCCCCAAGAAGCCGTGACGCCGACACGTAGAGATATGACAACGAATCTTGTATCGGTGAGAATAAAATTATGAAACTAAATTTAAGCAATTTAATGACTGACCTTACAGTTCAGTTAGTAGTGGCTGCCTACTGTGCTGTAGGTTGTGGGTTCTTTTCCAGCAAGGACAAACATATGTGTGACTAACTAGATGTTTGTACTGCGTCTGGGTGGTAATGTGTAATATATATATGTAGTTACAAAAAGTATGTAAGTATCTATCAGTTGTCCGGTTCTCAAAAGTACAAGCTATACTTCATTTGGGATTAGATAGCGTTGTGTGTATTGTCCAAAATATAAATTAGCATAGGTCTGTTGTAAAAGTTAGTTAACATTAGCTGCTTAGTATGTCCAGATTTCTTTACCCTAGATGCCCAATCTGTCATTCTTACATGCTATGTAGGAGCTAGTTTTTAGCATGATACATAAATTTTACATAATGTTTAGGTATCATTTAATTTTATATAATGGTAGGGTTAGGACTGTTTTAGTGTTGATAAAAGTTAGTCAACTTCTACGTTACACTACATTAACTGGTATTAGTTATGTTATCATTATAAAATACCTGTGAGGATTTAATTTTCTGGTATCCTTTCTGAATTTTTATTAGATTATGTAATAATTTACAAAATTTATAATAAATATTTTACCAATTTCCATTTTTACATTTACATTTATTTAAGAGTATAATATATAGAGTATAAATATGTAAAAAAATATGTATTTTATAGCATTTCAACAAATTCTGAGGTAAAATACACTATATCATAACTATTTATTTACTTGTTTATAAGTTTGACATATATTTGGTGGTTTAATTTGTCATAAATAAGTTATAACACTAATTTTAAATCTTTTTTCCAAGAAATGTGCCTTGATAATCTGCTCGAGGCATATTTAATCTAATTAGATGTTACATAAAAAACACCAGTGTCATGTACTTCAGCATGCACTCTGTGTTTTATTATAAGCCATTTGTAGGATATTTATCAGGCCTGCCTATTGCCACTTCAGCATACCTTATTCTGGGAACTATGCTGATGACCTTGGTTTGTCTTCAGAATTTGATGTTGACCCAAATAGATGGAATCTATAACAACTTCATTCCTAACTAGCACTGGCATGGTGCAACATGTATGTTTGATATACCATTATAGTAGCATAAGGAATACATAATAAATGAACTGTACTGGTTTCTGAGCATTGTAATTAAGTCCTTGAGTGATTCTACCATGTATCTACTACCAGTATATCAATGGCAAATCGAAGGTAAGCGATGTAATCGCCATTCATATTAATGCCGTATGCATTCCAGTTCAGCAGCTTGAAGATATCTTCTAAAAGAGAGGTTAACAGTTTTGAAGAAATAACTGCTCCTTGTCTCACCCCTTTCTCTCATAAAATAGGCTTTGTGGTCTTGAACTCGGGATAGACATGGTCGCGTTGTGACGCCGGTAGTCAGTTTAGCACTGCTGGGATACCAGCACTGCTCAGGTCTCAATTAAATCAAATGCTTTCTCATAGTTCAAAAACATTCACCTTAGTATTAAAAACTGATTTTAATTTGACTTAGTCTATGTGTGTGTAATGTATAAGGATTCCACTTTGGACGTTTTACATATGCAAGAATGTGAATAACTATTTTCTTTTGTTTTGTCATGTCCAAATTATGTTTGAGTATCAAATGGAAATAAAGCGAATTAGATTTTCAATTTTTTTATAATGAGTTATATTTATTTCTTATGAACCAACTCTGAAAATTCCTTCACTAATAGAATAGAATAGAATATATTTTATTTGTACACACACAGTTCACACATTACATAAACTAAAATAAAAAAGACAATTATATAAAATGACAATAACATGAAAATGATGAGAAGATGATATGCCTCAAATTGCCTTTTTTGTTAAACTGTATGGTCAAATAGGACTTTGTCTTAGCATGGAGCTAATTCCAGGCGAGAAAATAGTATTCATGCTGGGGACAGCGCTGGTTTTCAGACTGAGCCTATGAGGGTGATGTCTCTGACGGAATCTTAATTTGAGCATAATAATAATAACAATCAAAATAGTAATATAATATACATATAATTGGACGCTACATTATCCTTGAGTAATGTAAGCTACGATTTATTTTATAATTCATTTTGATTACTTTATGACAATGCATAAAACACGTGTAGACATCTGCAGGCCTTTATCATCTAAACCACAGTTTGCCACAATATATAATGAATGAATGCTACAAATATATTGCATAAAGCTAATGCGACTTCACAACTAGTATGAAGTATGCCCTGAACATGTGTGTAAGGAATTTATTTTTGGAAACTTCAGAGAAACTTTGAACATCTGCCAACTCTGTGGAAGCGTGTTTTATATTATTTCAGATCAATTGCTCTAACTTTTCGCTGGTTTAATATTATTTAAAGCTTTGAATTTCAGTCTAATGTCGGTTATGTCGTTTCCCTTATGGGTAGTTGTTTTTCTAAATTGAGTCTGAAAAAGGTTAGTGTTTTTTGATAGTCTAAATATAACTGCGCAGTGTGTTTAGTGAGATTAAATCGTTTCAGACCTCCTTAGATTGGGTTCCAGTCTCAGAATACAACACGAGATCAAATTACAGCCAATCAAGAAAACCTACTAATAATACAACAAATAATTCGGATCACGAACTAACTGATATTGGTAAGTTTTGTACAGATGAATTTTTAGCTGTACTTTAAATGATGATTACAAAAAATTGACGTTATTATTTGCAACACGAAAAATTCAAAAGAAATCTCACGATTTCAGATAACTCTGTGTCATTTGAGGGAGGATTTGGAAGATTTGTGCCAGTAAGGCCACAGCCTAGGGCATTGCCTCTGAACGTGCAGAATCGTGATAACATATCTGATAACCAAGACGACGGCGCGGGATCTTCAACCGGCCATACGTTGCACCCTTATGCGCATCACATGCAGAATGGTATACATTATAAGAGATATTTTTAGGATATTATTATTACTTTCGCTCACTGTTTCATTATTGACACTTGAGATTGGTACAGCTGGGAAGCAAGAAATATGTGGATTACCAAGTCTCAGAAATTGAATTTGAATCTATTAAAGTACCAAACTTTAGTGATACGACCAAGATATCGATGAACAATCGAGTATTTTGTATGATGAGCCTTCAATTGTGCAAATATAAGGCTGGAGCATATCCCTCAGCTTATCTGTATTAAATTATTTCTTTACTGTTTTAGGTCTTATCCCACATTCAAATCACGCAGCAGCTGCTGTTATGATCGTTAATCCCACTACGCCTAATGCTGTGGCGGGAAATATTTCTCAGTCGTTCAATGTGAGTATCCTTTTTCTATTATAAAGTTGACTGACTGACAGCTTATGGCTACATAAATCGTTATTGATTGTTGAATGACGTCGGGTTTTTGGAGAAATTACCTACCTGCGTTGTTGCGAGTGTACGTTCGTCCACAGTCTTATATGACGAGCCATCGCTCCAATATTTTGTCAGTAAGAATAGATTTGTTTTATAAACATATTATATATTACAGGCACCAAACCAAAACAGAAACAATTTGACAAGGAACCTCAACCCAGCCAGGAATACGTTCGAAAGCAGCCACGCCAGTAACAATATCACGCCAACTGTCTCCAACTCTAGGACTGCGACGAAAACCGTCAACTTGATGAACAACATGTACGAACCGGGACAAGGCAGTTTTAACAACGTCAACGAAAACAATCATGTGAGTGCTAAAATGTGCACGAGTAACATTTTAGGTGCCTGTAGTTCGTTTTAGCTGCAGCAAGCTCGAATTTACAAAATATGTTGGAATTACGTTGAAATGAAAAATAAAATTACAGAGCTATGTGAATGAGGCCAGTGTATTCCGTTTTTTAGACATAAAACGAAATCTATCACATCTGTACGACAATATTACAATTGAAGTATAAAATATATTGGATTGTTTTTTTTAGGTTCACCGAGAATCGGCTAGAGTTTTAGGCGAGGCCATAGTGGCCGCTTGTCCCGACGCCGTAGCTGTAGAGAGGCGACTGGGTCAAATCAGGGAATACATTCGAGTGACGTCTTCCCTAGTCGATACGATGCGCAACTCAGAAGATGAGGTATGATTATACTCAAATTTATATTTTACTCATAGATGAATTTACCGTTAGTTTAAAGGCTCACCTTAAATTTAATTCAGATAATCTTAACATGTTTTGTAATTTAGGCGTTTATTGAACATACAAAAGAAGAGTATGATGAACTAGTGAAAATGGTAATGCAACTTAAAGACAGTGAAAATAACTTAGAACAGATATTACTTGAGAGGAAACCTGATAATATCGAAGTCCCAGCTGAAGAAACAGAAGAGAGCAATGCCGTATCGCTGGCCCCGGTCATAGAAATCTCAGAAAATGTGCACGACACTCAGGATGGGTCATCTAATACAAATAATAATGATGCAAATTTAGTAAATAATAATTTGAAAAAAGTTACAAACATTGAGAATGAGCAGATCAACAAGTCTCTTCACAATATCAAGCCAGACGATGAACCTAAGAACTCTGAAGTCTCTAGAAATGCATCCAACCCGACTTCAAATGAAAATGCGCCAACAAAAAATCCGGAACAATCTGATGTTTTAGGAATCACCGTAACAGAACCTGCTAAAGTAGAAGAAATTAAAAAAGACGACGACCAGCTTAATCAAATCTTGCAAAAGAATATTCTGTCTTGCGTGGAAAAAGTTGCCCAAATTGAACAGCTGAAAAAAGCCAAAGATGCCTTGAAAATGGACGAACAGGTTTCTCATAGTGATGTGTGCGCGTCGTTTGCCCTTTCGTTGTGGAAAACCCAAAGCATGTACAACATGACAACTTAACATCGAATTTGACTTGGTGTAATAACTAATGACATTTCGAAGCGAAACTATTATGCTTCTATAAATTTGCAGACAAAATTCGACTCCAAAATTAGTTTACTTTCTTATTATATTACTATAACAATTCGCAGACAATGTATAATTCGAAAATCGTACGATGCGCGAATTAGACCAGCTGCGAAATGTCAACAAAAGCATACATAGTGAAGAGACTTATTTTGTCTGCAGATCCTCACATAGGTGCCTTGAAGACTGCAAGTAGCTGTTTTAATATGGTCATTTTTTTAGATGTTTGATATAATGTCTCCCTTTTCTCATAGCCTAATACTTCCTAGACCTACTCAGCGAGACCCATGCGTCTCAATTTGTGTGCTAAAACTTGTTGTTTTTCAAAGCTTTTGTGTTATCTGAAATTAGAATAACTAAAGTCTTCCCTTTAAATCTTTCTTCCAATTCTTTTTTGACTGACATGAAATGATTAGATAGTGATTCGGACACTGCTGTGCCCGTGCTCCTAGAAAAGTTCAGAAAGTTAAATTTAATAAATGAAGAATTTCTGCGTTCCACAAAACTAACAAAATTCTTAAGAATATTTTTCTTATCTCGGCTATTATATTTCTAGCAGGATGTGACGCGCCCTGTATCCGTCCAAAGCAACGGATCTGCCTACAGTGAAAACGAACTGTGGCAGAATGAAATCAAAAACAAGATGGAAATGTCACAGATGCGTTTAGCTGCACTAAAACAGCAGCAGAAAAGGCTAATAAAATATCAGGTATATTTTTATATCTGGCTGTGATGCTTTTGCCTACGCTTCACCTGATGATAATTAACTTATGTGGCCGACGATATAGCAACGCAATATCGCCCGTGTAATATATATATATATATATATATATTTCTGAGGTACAAACATATAAATTTATGAAATTTTATTTATTAGGAGGAAGCCAAGCAACAGCTAGAAGAAATGAACCGGGAGAGGCAATCGCAAGAAAGTCAGACTTCAACATCACACGATAACTTTAATGAAATGCAGGTAAAACTAAGTTGAAGCAAAAACTTAAGTTCATACAATACCATGTGCAGAGCTCTTAAGGTTAACTTTTGTCTTTCACAGAACCACCAACCGCATGGCAGTAACTACAATCTCCCGCGCATGTACGCAGCCAACCAGATCGGTGTAGCGACCACCCTGCCGCATTCGAGCACCGAGGCGTTGCATTCGCAACAAGACTCCGAGAACGACCACGGAAACTCCTCGCGTCACAGCCAAGACGATAGGTTCTCGAATCGAGAGGCAAATATTGCTAGTGGCGAGGTAAGGATTCTAGTATCAGGCTGTCACCACTGGGAACATTCGCAAGGCGCCCTGCATTCGCAGCAAGGCTGGTTATGTCCATGGATACTTCATAACACAGCCAAGGCGATAAGTTCTCTTTTTCTGTCTTGGGACTATTATAAGTCTCGGAGAACGACGATGGACACTCTCCATAAACAGATGATTCTCGCAAAGAGAGAGGAATATTTTATGGGCGTGATACGGATTCTATGTTTGGTGTTGCGTCGTTTACTATGCATTCGACTTATACTTTACATGCTGCAAATCTGTATGACCATAAACACCCTTTACAACAAAACGATAGGTTAATTAATATGTAAATATTCGAAGTGAAGTAGGAATTCCACATCACAGACCATCAATTGCAATTGTGAATATTTACACCCTGGCCTAGTTATTATTTAATTTTTAAATATAATACAAACAGCCTGATTTTATAAACAAGAAGTTATTTCTCTTTATTAGAGTTATTAATGAAATAGATAAGATATCACACTGATAATGCAATGCAATTCATCAACGACTGGCCATAATTAAGATCGGCGCTTACACTCGCCCAATCGCAATTTTAACAAGAATGCATGTATTACTTCCATCTAAGAAATATAAGTTCTCGCGAAAGACGTTCGTCAGCCTGAAATTGGCGGAAAAAGGTTTTATAACTTACAATGCCATGTGACATGGAAAGAGACAATTATTTCAGCCTACAGCTAACTCAAAAGTATCCATCCAATATACGTACCGTCAGAACTGTAAGAGTAAACATTTGTATTGCAGGAGGCGGCAGACGGTGCCAACAGCGATGAAGATGACATGGAGCTAGCCGCTAGAGGGCAACTGTTGCAGATAAAGCTGCGAGAGCTGCAGCTCAAGAAACAGCACATGGAGAGTTTGGTGAGTTCATGAAATAAAATGCTGCACTTATTGGCCCGAGAAAGCAATAGAACGCGAAGCGGTGGTAATGAAATGGAGAGGTCTTTCACCAACAGAGGGAAGAAATAATTGAGCAAAATAATTGTCATTATGCTCGATTCCTATCACTGTCTTTTTTGTACAAATAAAAATGTGTGCATAGAGATGGTGAGGTAATCGTGATCATATACCGAGTAGAAATTTAACTAGATAATAAATATAATAATAACCTATAATAACCTGATCTATTCTAGGATAGATCAGGTTTCGAGCCTTCTGTGGGATATTTTAATGTAGATAGAGATAGTACTGGTTTGTCTCACTTCATTTTAGTACGAAAATATACCTGTGGGCGAAGCTACTCTATTTAGCCTGATGAATATTCGTTCAATAGGCGCATATTCTCGAATCGCCTTGTTGGTGTAACTTCATACGATGAACTTAAAGATAGGCTTTGCGACCACCCTGTTGCAATCGACCAATATGCCTTCAATTGAAGCAAGGCATAACTACTGCGACAGTCGCAAGACGATAGATTCTTGCATGGATTGGAATTACAGTACGTGTTAAGAATTATGATATAAATAATATATATCATTTTATTAAAACCTTTTTTTAATGCATCGGTAACTTATGTATATTCAGAATACATAAGTATGTGATTTAACTTATTATTAACTATTAACTTATGTATTGTGTATTGATTGTGATAGTATGTATTGTGAATCTTACTATTCAGAAACACAAAATTGTTGTGAATTTGGATATGGAATCTGAACCTTCTATATTTGGTTGTTTGTTTTTTTATATCGGAGTGTGATGTTGTGATATTTTGTTTAAAGGTATCGGAATTCCAGAAAATTGAAATGGCTTCTCGTTTAGGAAGCGCCCGGAATACATACTCCAGCTCCAACGAGGATAGCGCTGACGATGAACCCGTCCATAAATGTACGTCTTATTTATTACATTTACTCTTTCTTTGCACAGATAATAAAAAAGTGTGTACAAAGAAGTTAAGCTCTTCTTTGTACACATTTTTTTGTATTTTGTACTAAGAAGAGTTCTCTTCCGGAAGCCTTTTTGTATTATTTATAATTTATCTGTTTTTCTGCCGACTCCTACCCAAGGCTGTGAATCTCTCTCATTGCACGCCATCCTTTAAAGTTAGTAAGTTCTACCTACTTGTGTCGTTGGATCTCTCGAACCGGTGTGGTGAGAAGAATTATAGTGCGCCTTTTGTGCACTTAATACATGCCTTCAAACTTTTATTTGTAGGACAAGCCGGTTTACTGACGTTGTTTTCCATCACCGTTTGTGTGAATGTGATATTTCCCACATACATTTTTAAAGCTTGCAACTCATTGGTGCTTACAATTGGGTCTTTGTTATTTCAGAGTCTTTATCTTAATTACTAAGCAAAAGCTCTCTCTCTATTCGAAATAACTTCTCTGCCTCTAGTCATTTGTTTTTGTCCACTTTTCCCGTCATTCAGAGACAAGAAAAAAGAATAACCTGTCAGTCAGTCAGTCAGTCACTAAGGTTTTTTCCCTAACCTAGATGCTATTGTTTCCAGGTAATAAAGCCGTGGGCACAAACAACAAAAATGAAGATACCTTTAAATTAATGGAAATTAAAGCTATAAAAACGGCGCTTCAAAAAACTAAAGGTATGTACGGAAACAATTGTTATGAGAAATTATAATTGTGATTTATTTAAGGGTAAAGTAAATGCCACTTATTAGGGTATGATGAAAACGATGAATAAATATGATGAAACACTATTTTTCCAGATTTAATGAGAACCGTAGAAAACTATGAACCGGAGCAACACTCAGGTGGCCAAGAAGATTTCAGGGAGATGTCGAGCCATTCAAACATTCATGACAAGTGAGTAATCTATACAAATAAATCCATGCCTGATTGTGTTACGTCCTGTAAAATAAAACCCACACTTGAAGTCCAGATTTTTTACAAATAGACAAATGACTGCCTTAGATGGCCTAGACAGCGTCAAGCGGCCATTTGACGAGAGCGGTATGCTCTGAACCCTGTCAAAAACACTGTAGCTAGAGCTCATTTAATATTCAGCTCATTTATTTTATGTAGTCTACATATTCTCTAATGTCAGCTAGAGACACTATTTTATGATTTAGTGGCCTGCGTCATATTTTAATCATGATTGTTTACTATCCATCCTATAATTGTCTATGGATGCCTCATAGGCTACATGTTGTATACATATTTACTTTAATACTGTAGGTTATCTCTTTTCATGCACTAGGCGAAAAGGAGGGGTGGTTTTTTGCGACCAGAATCACCTGTTTTAGCCGATGGCATTTGGTATTCATTTGATTCCGTACCAACTATACTTCGCATTTATATCGTTATGGTATATTACCTCATATATATCGTTGCGATATTAAACAACTAAATATTATATATATGATATCTGTTTATCTATATTATTTACAGTAAATCTGATTGCGGCGGAAGTTTAGAGGGCTGGTCAAATGACGGCAGCATGTGTCGTGTGCGTAACTCGTTACCGCAACGACACAAGTTCACAAACGAGCAACATTCACAGCAACAGTTGCAACAACATCGGCAGCAATTGCAACAACAGCAAATTCAACAACAACCGCAGCAAATGCATCAACATCCGCAACAAATGCAACAACATCCGCAGCTAATGCAACAACATCCGCAGCTAATGCAGCAACAAATACAACAACAACCGCAGCAAATGCAGCAGCAGAGTGAGTGCACAATATTTATGTTCATAGCTTTTATTTGTGAACTTAGCTTCTGTTAGCGAGGCTTTCCTCACTTGGGCTAAGTAACTAAGTGCATTATACTAACTTTTATAAGTTTCAGTCGTTGCATACCAGTAGACCCCAGAAATTCCTAATACTGTTTTAAAATAAAAGGGGGATGCAGAAGCGAATCATGGAAAGTTTATTTGATTTAACCTCGATTCGAAAAACCGTATATTGGTCGCCTTTGTCGAATGTCGCTATGACCTACCTTTCGTGACATCTGTGATAAGCAAATAATGTTCTTAAACTACTTTTTATGTGTGAATTCAGATCATGAAGCCAACATAGCTTCCCTGCAAGAAATGGCGCAGGAGCTGCGGCTGGAGACTGAAAAGATCATGGGCGAACGTGCGCGCATGAAGGACATGATATCTAACAAGGGTATTACATACATACAATAGTTTTTTTACTCGAAAGTATTTCATACTTAACGGTTATTTGAAGGTATTCATTTTTTGAACAACTTGATGATAACATAGTCTTCCTAATCTTTGAGCAAGACTTGTTAGGACTAATAACTTTAAAGCAAAGGCCGTCGTTCATTTCGAAAGAAAGTTAGACGAATTTTTTTATTTGTAAAAGTACTGGAACGTTAGTTGGTAACTTCTGCCCATAACAAGCAATACAACTTGGGGCCTCCCCTACTAAGTTAAACAAGACACATATCCCATCGTATACGCCCTAACTCTGAGACGTGAAGGTGGAATGTCTCATTTGCTTGTAATTTCACGGGCAACCACATCTTTCATACCGGACACAGTAACGCGAATGCGTCACTTTGGGGCGGCAGAAATGGGTACGGGGCCGTACTCTTCCGGAAGAACTTGGCATAAGTACTACTGCTACTGATTGTTCTCTTAAGTCTTTAATCAACTACAGCCCATGACTGATTTATAACACTCAGTTTCAGTGCCTAGACAGAGATAGACATAGACATACATTTATTTACTCAAGTAGCACACATAATATATTATATAACAAATTCGCAGAAAGGAAACATAAAAAAAACAAAGATGAGACGTTATAAACAACCAATCCAAAATTGAAATAAAAATAACATCGAAATATTAAAAAGAAGTATAAAAAATACACCTACAAATAGGTTTCTTCTCAGCATTATGCCCATTAAACGTTTGAATGGTCATGTGTCACTTTCAGAATGCAGTCGCAAACAGAAGAAAGTGAACGAGGAGGCGAGCGCCCCCGCGGGGGGTGCGTGCAGCGCGGGGGGTGCGTGCACCGCGGGGGGCGGTGCGGGCCCGAGCGGGCTGGTCGGTCCGGCCGAGCGCCGCCAGATGCAGCTGCGAGCCATACTCGCTGACAAGCAGAGGGAGCTCGAGGCTTTGCTCAATAAAGAGGTAACTTACGCCTCAATTAGTAGTAACCCTGCCTTCTGTGCTCTAGGTCGTGGGTTCGATTCCCACCGAGGACATACGTGTGTGACAATCACAGCTATACGCTATACTTACTTTTGGGTTAGATCGCGCAAAAATTACATCGACATGTTTTTCGCTCACTATTAGTGAACGACATCCGACATAATTATTAAAAAAAATCGGTCTACCTACCAATTGCTATACCTTATACAAAAGGTTCACATGTGACACTACCTACTGTTATAAATATCCAAATTACCATGTGACAGCAATAAATATATTGAATTGAATTGAATTGACATCTGAATCTGCGCTCGGGCTAGGTGTACTCCGTGTGATGAAACGTAGAACTTTTGAGCGTACGTTTCAAGATTTATCTACTCCTGAAATATTATTTATCGAATTTGGAATTAGATCAACTAAGGACGAACGATTTTGGGATGTGCACCTCATTCTCATGCGACTGAACCAAAAATTGAGTTTAAGATTTAGTTAGCTAAATGTAATGTAAAACTTATATTTAACTTAGCTTATATACTATACTTGTTTGTAAATACATGCCTATAAAACATATAGGTAGGTACAACCGAGATACAACTTTCTATCTTCATCACACAAGTGTTTGTCCTGGGTGGGAATCGAATCCGTTACCGACAGCGTGAAAGCTAGCTGCTACCAACTGAGCAGTGGGGCCAGTCAAATTTGGGTTAGTTGTATTGAATACAAATCTGTGTGTTCATGCCATCTTCATGGAATCGATCAACAGATGATGTCCGCTTTCTTCCTCTTTTTATATCATTAGATTTGTGGTACTACTGAGAATGTTTATTATAAACTTTTATTTAACTTTCAGTGGTTGTTTGTTTGGGTCAAAATTTGCAACTGAATTTTAGAACAGTTCCCTCCGACTGATTAAGCTGAAATTTGGAACATAGTGTATGTAACTTCAATGACATCGTTACTATATGTTAACATGGAGGTGGTCTCATGATAAAGTCGGGAGGTTTGAAGACGGGAACTCCTCAACTTCTCAACTTAACTCCGTCGTGTTTGCGCCCATTGCATTTGTCTTGACAAGTACAATAGCCCTCGGTGGCGTCCAGGGACTAATTGTAAAAGCTTGTTCTGAACAATGTATATTTAAAAAAAAACTTATTTCAGAAAGTATTGTGTTCTACGAGAGATCAAGAAACGCAGAATACCAATCCAGAATCTCAATCAGCGACAGTAGTCAATCACTCTTATAACAGGTATGTCATTTAACAATAAACGGCCTTTATTACTTTAATGATATAGTACCTAGATCGGCGTTTTTTTTTTTTTGATAAATTGTGTTTATTAGAAATTATATTTAAGTACGAATTACATACTGATAAAATGATGAAATATGAATAATATTTTTCGATCTTACCGACAGAATAAACGCCACCTTTTTGTTATTTTTTTACAGGCTCTTTTTTTCTTTTTTTTTTGCTCAGGGCACATTTGTGTCACAATATGATTTTAGGCAATACTTTGGCAAAAGTTCGTCCGGGGAAGAACTGCCACCATGCCCATTTCTGCCGCCAAGCAGTAACGCGAACGCGTTACTGTGTTCCGGTTTGAAAGGTGTGGTTGCCGGTGAAATTACAGGCACATGAGACATTCCACCTACACGTGTCATAGTTACGGGCGCATACGATGTGACTTGGGTATTGTTGTACTTGGGGAAGACCCAAGTCGCATCGGTTGTTATGGGCCGAGGTTACCACTTACCACCAGGTGGGCCGTCGGCTCGTTCCGTAACTACATAACATAAAAAAAAAAACTTTGCCCTACCACGATACTACTACTCTGAGTCACTGGTTCTGACGAACATGGTGGTGAAAAGAATTTAAGTGCGCCTCAAAGAGGCTTCTTTCGTGCAGTTGACACTTTCTTCGAATTTTTGGTTCTACGACATGTCATTTTCCTCGTTATATTTTCTTTCACTACTGTGAAAACGTACACAACAAAAAAGCTCATCCGTGCATGTCAGTATTAGAACCAGCGACCTCTGGATTGTAACTCGGAGTCAGTACTATTACGCTACCACGCCCTCTCTGGACCCACTTGTGCCCTAGTCTGTCTGTTGTGGTATGTTATAAAGTTAAAAACACTAATTATGAAACTATATGTTTTAAAATATTAATATTAGGGTGTTATTTCCGTTTCAGTGAACAAGAGGAACCAGATTCTAGATCTGAGCACCTACAGATGGACTCTCAAAACTCAAGGGAAATCGAAAACTTCAGGGTAACCATAATCAAATATATTTCAATACTAGACCAAATCACTTTAGCGCTGCCACCATGCTGTGGTTTCCTAATGATGTTACCCTTCACCGAAGGCGAGAGATCACTGTAGTATTTGAATCCACGACCTGCTAATCGAAAGTCGTCATCATGTGGTGTGTAAGCTTTTGATTATACTAGTTGGATTACTTCAGTTTAAGCATTATTATTACTATTATAAATAACATAAATATTTTGTACAGGTCAGTGGCGATAACTTAGGAGGGCGACAGATTGCTGCATTACCCGCCCATATGGATAGCAACTATGGAAGTGACAGTGATAGGTAATTAACTACTCTTGATTAAATTCGTTCAAACATATTAAAATGTCCCCTTGAAGTTAAATAAATAAACCAACAAATAGTCATTTAAAACGAGATGCGAGTTAAAAAAGAATGTGCAATAAACTATCGATCTAGTCGGAATAAGCACACACCAACAAACATGATTTGCCATTTATAATATTAATCCGATTGTACATTTTCCCTTACAGTGTTTCGCGAAACAAGTCGAATCAGAGAAATCGCCCTCGACGACGTCTCACTCAAGAGAGACAGTCTGACGACAGTAGTGTATGTATTTTCCTTTATTATTTATTGTACACACAAAATATATATATATAAAACTATCCTACATAGAAGGCATGTCCAAAGGAGAGCTTTAACCTAAAAAGAGTGAACCTTCAACAAATATTTCGGTAAATCGCCTAAATTCGTATGTGGAATTCAAACGAACGTTATTCGTTCCATTTTCTTGTGTAAGAGTGACGAGCGTAATAAGACATAAGTCTTACCATATCTACGTAAGGGAGTTAGTATTGTTGTTAATCACAACTATTCTCTCTCGAATTCTTTAAAACTAGAATTCTTCAGGCGTAGTACTGCTACCATACCCATTTCCACTGCCAAAGCACTCGTATTACTGCGTTCTTTTATAAACATTGATGATGGTGTCTGTGAAATTTGCAATTACATGTCAAGTCCCATAGTGACGTACGTAATAGAATGCGGCTTGGGTAGTCTCCTATACTTAAGTATGGGAGGACCCAGTTTGTGTTATTTTAGTTATGGGAAGAGTATACTGCTTAACATCTGCAATCTGCTGGTTCTGCAATTTACTGACGTTAATAAAAAATAAACGGGGATACCTGATTCGTATTGCAGTTTTCGTATAAAGAGGATACTGCTTTACCGGCCCATTTACTAGCGGTTCGTGTTATTTTAAAGGCATAAAAGAAAATGATGACAAATGTTGTTTTAGGCGGTGCAATCGAATATGAATCAAAACATCCGCCATGAGCCGAGGATAGAACCCTCTAATGTGAACATGGTGCCTCCAGTCACACAAAACGGTAAGTTCTAACACATTCGGCAGATAGCCTCACAGCTCATTTGGTAGTTACTGCCTTGTACGCTGTAAGTCGTGGGTTCGATTCCCATCCAGGAAAAACATTTGTGTGACGAATATGTTTGTTGTATCTGTATAGTGGCTGTTGGCAACCAACTAAACTTTTAGGGAATTAGGTTGCATCTTTTTACCTCCTTAGTGAATGAAAAGAGACAAACTATAGTATCGAACTAAAATTGTAATAAACATGGCATTCATCGGACATCCATAGGCAATTTTAATCTTGATGGTTGATCCAGAAAAAAAATATGACTGAAATCATCAAATTTATCTTCACATTTCTAAAATTCCGTCTGTGTTCTGTCTCTTTCACATTCATTAAGGAGAGAAGAGGATGTTTGAATCGAAATAACATCTAAAAATTGTAATCTAAAACGTAACAAAAGTACAATATTGCATGGAAAATTATACCACATACTGAAACTGGGTTATAGCAGTCCTGCAAATAAATATTGGAACTAAAAAAACAAATGTTAATGTTTAACACATTGTTTTAATTTCAGTTGATGCACCTGGTAATATGCCCTACCCCCATCCACCGCCTTGTTGGAATAGTAAATCTAATCAGGTAATTAATACTATCAGCTAGTGGTTGATTGTTGATGTTTCTAATATTTATTTACTGGCAATGTTTAAGAAAGATCTGAGGGCCAACCTGATGTTAAGCGGTAACCGCTGCCCATAACAAACAATCCTACTTGGGTCCTCCCTTACTACGTACAACAAGACCCATGTCGCATTGTATGCGCCCGTAACTCTGAGACGTGAAGGTGGAATGTCTCTCGTGTTTGTAATTTCACCGGTAGCCGCATCCTTCAAACCGGGTGACGCGGATGCATCACTGCTTGGCGGTAATTTCTATCGCCAAGCATTGATGCATCCTAGTTTGGGTGTGTACTTTCCCGGACGAACTTAGCATAAGTTCTACTGCTTCTGAAAATATATATTCTAATTGTGTTAAATAATAAAAATAATGTGTATTAAATTGTAAACGTTCCTCAGGGCAGCACCCTGCTGGGCCTTTGCCGTGGAAAAGCCTTCATTTATTATATATTTATGTCGTTTAGTTGCTAGTTTTAGTTTGCTTTCAAGGCGGAGGTTACCACTTAACAGCAAGTGTGCCATACTCGTTCCGCAGCCGAGTCACATAAAAACATTGTTTACAGGACATGCGCACTAACCAGTTCACACAGAACAGCCATTCACAGACGATGGAACGTCTACTCGGAACGCCACAGATGTCGTATCCTCCGTCCATGCCCTTCAACATGATGATGCCTTATGGTGAGCAAACATCACAACCTAAACATTCAATTCTGATAAAAAAATTCTTAACTGCGATGAAATTTAC